>CM070522.1:33635416-33841339 GCA_036346375.1 Guadua angustifolia | reverse complement strand
CTAAACATCTCCGGCTAACCTTGTAGTCTTCAGGAAAGATGGACAGATACAAGAAACAAGACTTGAGATGATAGGGTAAACCATCATAGCTTTCAATAAGAACTGTTCTTAAGTCCTTCAGCTCTTGGTTCATCTCCAACTCAGTGCTAATATTCTCATTCAATTTCCTCCACTCCACAGCGGTTCTTGGTTGGTTTGCCAAGAAGCCACCTAGAATGGCTATTGCAAGGGGAAGTCCATGGCACTTCTTCAGGATCAGTTTTGCTTCTTCAACCAACTGAGGATATTGCTTATCCAAATCTACAGTTTCCTTAAATACCTGAAATTGGTAGAATTTAACTTTATTTAGTACTCCAAAAATTAAATCAGGTACAAAATAGTCCTAATTTATTTATTTGAGTGAATGTGGTAAAATTGTTTGTCGTATGTACAGCTTACAATCACATTTTCCATGTGCCAGTGCTGAACAGTGGAATTAAATGTGGAAGATGGTTGAGTTTTTTTTTCATTGCATAAGTATTTCTACCACATCCATCATCTTCACTTATTCTGCTGTTCTAGTGTATATCACACACCGATGACTCAATTGAATTTACAATTTTTGAATTATGAATTTCGACATATTTCTATAACACACTGACCTCTATTAGCACCTTGCCAGTTTACGCTGGGGAACACTAGTATGTAATGCCTCTTCACAAAAATCTAAGCACTTCTGGGTTAACCCTTTTGTTTGAAGTGAGAACAAAAGCCCAAGCGAAGATCCATGCATGTGCTCCTGTCTATGTGGCCGGCTGGGCTTTTGGCAAATTTTGGCCCTAGGGTGTCACAATTTCTTTGTTATATTCTTAATACGGATTTAAAATTTGTTACCTATTAGACCTCTTTTCGAACAAGTATTTTGGGTTTTCATGACTATTTGTGTCTTTGTTTTCCGAGGTGTGGTAGCACTGATATGTTCTCCAATCATATGTTGCCGGAACCTACTCCAAATTATCTCTTTACAACTCGCTAAAAAAATTATCTCTTTTCAACTCGCTAGAAAATTTCTCTTTACAAACCTAGGGGAGGTAAATAAGTGCTTACAATGTAAAATTTTCATATCAAACAATTGGAGCATGATCCCAGTACCTTTTTCGTGAAGAGATCCTGTGCGTCCTTGTATTCTAGACCTTTGACCTTGTACATGTTTTCTTGATTTTTTGAACAATGCTTAGCGATATTCTCCTCCCTTGTGGTGACTATGATCCGGATTGTCTTTTCCATTTCACCGTCCTCCTTTTTCATTTCACGGTCCATCTTTTCCATTTCACGGAAAATTTGAATTACCATGTCCCATTCTACAGTAGATGATACATCATCAAGAACAATCAAGCACTTCTTTCCTTTTGAAAGAGTGGCCAACTTCTCGGTCAAGCCAACAATTCCAATCGGTGCTTTTTTTTTCTGCATGCTCATGAAGTTCATCTCGTTATCCTCGTTCTCTTCAGTAAGTTGCTCAACTAATCTCCCAAGGAACTCTTTTTTATTGAAAGGGTGCATGATTGTGACAAAAGCACGCTTGTTAAACTCGCTGCTGAGCTCTTGGCTTTGGTAGTAGACATCTTGGACTAGTGTGGTTTTACCAAGGCCACCCATTCCCCACACCGTGATCACCTGAATTTTTTGGCTAGCTTGTTTTGAAATTAGTTTGATGATACGAGATTTGTCGTTCTCTCGCTCGATGAGCTGTGATTCGTTCAAAGCAGTTGCCATGGACCTGATGCTATCGAGGCTCGTGAGCTTTCTGAACACTTTCTTTCCATCAGCACTCTTAGATTTATCCCCTGGTATCTCACCTGTCCGCACTGTGGAGCTATTAAAACTTGTAACGGCCGCGTTTGAGCTAGACCCTGGCTTCATTGAATCTGTTCCATCTTGAGAACCCTAAACACAAGCAAGCAATGATTAATTAGTTGGCTGCCTTCTGTTTCCTTGGATATTAGTTGTTTATCAGTGTTTTCAATCTTGTAAATGTTTAAAAAAAATTCAATCTTCAGTGATACGGGCATCTCAGACAAACTATATAATTTGCAGTGGACAGACCATATTGGTATATCAAATAAGTAGTTAGGTACAAAATCAACTTCCTTTGAATTTTTATGACCATTTGGATGGTGTTTTGACTTTTTGAGGTGAAATACTTGGATGCACTAATATGTTTTTCAGTAGGAACTTTTCATTATTACCTTCTCGTAGAAAACATAAAGAATCTGATCAGCAGACAATTGTTTGATCTCTGATACCAGCCTCGGTGGCCCTACGCATAAGCTTGCAACTTCAACTTGCGCTGTGGACACAATGATTCGGCTCCCTTTCTTGTTGTCTGGAAAATATGTTTTAATCCAATCCCAATCTTCTATGGTGGATAGGCCACAAAGGACAATCAGGTAACTCTTGACATTCATATGCTCATTGAAATCATCAACCAAGTCATCTTGCTTCATCGACCCCATCTTCTTCAGTACTTGAGCTCCCAGAGTTGCTTTTTCTTGTGCCTTCCTTACATTTCCAAGATAATTTGCATAGAATTGCCTCATGATGCTTTGCAGGAACTCTGTTGGATTGAAAGGATGATTCAACCTAGTCCAGGCGCGGCATTCAAACTTGTTGCGTGTGTCCAGATAATCGTAGGCATTTCTGATGACGGGCGTCACCCCGAGATCACCATTTGTTCCCCACACCGCAATCACTCTGAGCTCTTTATCATTGCTGTTGATCAGCTGAGTGAGATCAACCCTGCGCTCGTACTCCTTCGCAGCACGCCTCGCTTCGTCGATGCCAAATATTTCTGCCTCCGCGTTGGCCATGCTGGCCCGCTCGGCAGAGATGGCAGGCTTGGAGCTGGGATCTTCAAGGAGGTGGTAGCGTGAGTGCCTCTGGCCCATGTCCTCCACCCTGGCTCTCAGCCCCTTCATCTCCTCGGCGACGCGGTGCCGCTCCAGCCGCGCGCGAGGCAGGCGCCACCAGGATGGTTTCACCGAGTGAACGGCCAGGTCTTGCAGGCAGTCCTCGATGTCGTGGGCGAGGCTGCGGACGTGCTTCACCCTGATGGCAGGCACCTTCTTGTGCTTGCTCCGCTCCTCGTCCGCAGCCCTCAGGAAGGATTGCATCTCTGCTAGCTCCTCTGTGAGGAAAGCCGTATCACGCTGGACGCCCAGCTTCAGCGCGGCGTCCTCGGCGATGGTGGACTTGGCCCCGCTTAGCACGCCGTTCAGCACGGCCTTGCCTACGCTCACCGCCGCCGCCTCCATGGCCCTCCTCTCCTACGAGTGTGTGTGTGTGTGTGTGAGAGAGAGAGAGAGAGAGTAGGTGGATCTGTGGTGTTGCTGATACTGCTAATGCTGGGTTGAAGTTAATAAAGCGCAGTCTCACGAGACAAGGCTGACATTTTTATATCAAGACTTAGCCAGCGTTATGGGCAGGGATTCAAATTTTTGTTTTTGATAAAATCTTATTTAGCACCAAAATTTGAAATTTCACTGAAATCTCGGTATTTCGAACAAATCTCAAATGAAATTTGAAAACCAAAATTTAAATCCGTTCCATTTGCAATCGAGAAATCCCAAAATTCGGCCGGATAACCCGAAATTTCGGGCAAAATATCTAAAATTTTGGCATTTTTGCACCAGCTGAAAAGTGGGTCAAACGACAATAAACAATTTTTAAATTTTTTTTGTATAGTCATGACACATTGATAATATTTTCATAAAAAATTCAGATAATTCTGAATCCTGTAGAATTTTTTAAAAATCAAATATTTGCTACTCTCTTGATAAAACGTTGACCGACAATTTTGAACTGAATGAAAAATGGTTCAAACCATGTTAGAAAATTTTGAACTTTTTTTTTGTGCATGGTTATGATACATCACTAATGTTCACATAAAATTTTTAGATGATGATAAAGTTTCATAAATTTTTTAAAATTTGAAGAGTACTATTGCATTGTTAAAAGGCTTACCAACAAACTTGAACAAAATGAAAAATAGTCCAAACCACGTTAGAACATTTTGAAAATTTTTATGGATGGTCTTGATGGAGCATTAATATTTCTATAAAAGTTTTAGGATGATCATGCTTAAAGAGTTTTAAAAATTCTGATAATGCTACGTATTAATAAAAGCCTAATGTGATATACATAGATTTGCTTTAGCAATCAAAAAAGGTTTAAAATATTTGAAAAACTTACAGAAGGGTGATAAGAAAATAATGAAAGTTTTGTAAAAATTTTGAATCATGATCACACTCCAGTGAATTTATAAAATTCTTACAAGGCACAGTACCATTTATGTTCTTTCTCTTTTCGATTTTTGAAATATACTATAACAAATGAAGTTCAATGTTTACATAGATTTGATTGACCAAACAAAAAATATTTAAATTTTTTGAAAATTTTATAAAATGGTACTGAGCTAATTATTAATCTCTCATAAAAATTTCAGATCATGATCACACTTAAGAAAATTTATAAAATTCTAACAAGGTTACTGTCCCAATTATGATCATTCTATTTTTGATTTTTAAAGATAAAAAATGAATTTCAATTATTTTGAATTTTTTTTATGTTTGATCCTACTCTACTAAATATTGTACCATAAAGTTTTCAGATCTTATGTTTGATCCTACACTACTAAAGATAGTACCATAAAATTTTTAGATCATTATAAAGCTTTTACAATTTTATAAAAATCTGACAGTGTTTCTACCAAAATTTTAAAATGCCTCAAAATTTTGGTTTTTCAATAAATTTTCATTGAAGATGATTTTCTTAAGGGTTATTGGACTAAATCCGATCAAATCCGACCCTAAAAGTTCAAAAATCAGCCAAAAGTTATGAAGTTTAAAAAACAAAATTACTGTAGCAATTCAAATTTTTAAAAAAATTTATTCGACTGATAGTTTAGATTTCGTAGTGGTCCAAAATCCAAAATTTTGGAAAAAAAATTGCTGAAATTCAATGAAATTTGAATATCTGGTTATGGGTATGTGCGCACGTCCTAACAAATTATTAGTTCTAACCCATAGGCTTCATCAATTAAATTTTTATAAACTCCTTCTATACAACAAGGTCATGTTTGTTTATGCTAAGATTTTTTTAACTTCTAAGCAGTTCACTTTTATATATAATAGATCGCCCTCAATAAATTAAAAAAACACATCTCTAATGACTTTTGCCGTTTAGTTGTACAGAGACTTATGGCTTTTGAAAAATCCTAGTTAAAAACCACCAATTTCTTAGGCTTTGGTTTTAAGCTTTTAATTTAGAGAAAAAGCCCAAACAAATAAGGCCATATGCATTTTGGTTTATAACTTAAATCTAGATTTTTTGGCTTAAGTATCTTAAAAGCAGTCTGCTTTTATACGTGATAGAGGTGAGTAGCTTTGCCCTAATTTTATTGGCATTAGTCTAAAACTAATATTCAATAAACCAAAAAGGCACAACTTCGGTGGCTTTTGACTTTTAGATATACAGAGGCATATGATTTTTTTTAAAAAAAATCCAGCTAAAAAGCCATACATCTGTTTATACTCTAGCGTTTAAGATGGAGAAAAAACTAAAACAAAGAGAAACCGAGAATAGAGATGCTTCAACGATGCTAAAAATACCTAAATATTTTACTAAACAAATTACGTGTCCTCCCTAGGGGATGGACTTCATTGCTCCAAAAAATACACCTCATGGATTAAATTTGGTAAAATTGCGTGTCCTTCATAAGGGATATGATTTGAAAAAAAAATATCCATCAATTATACATACTTAGCACAAGAAGTACAAGCAACTAAAAGGAGGGAAGGCAAATCCAACTTGCAAGAAATTAAATTGCGGAATTTAAATGTTGAATTTAAGATAAAATGTAAATTACAAGAAATTAATTATAAAATTTAAATGCTGAACTTAAGACATAATGTAAATGTGGAAAATAAATTCAGAATCGTAAGGTAATAAAATTTTATTTCATGGGATAAAGGTCCACAAAGCCTTAAAACAAAATAGGCAAAACTCAAATGAGCACCAAAAACTTCAAGAGGGGAGAGCTACCCCTACCTCTCTATTTATACTACTCTTGAGTCATCCTCCACTCTTAGATAAGTTCTACTTGACCCTTAAGTAACTTCATTAAGGGTTGAGATTGAGTCATTCTCCACCCTTAGATGAGTTTTACTTGACCCTCAAGAAACATCATCAAGGGTTGAGGTTCACTCAAGCTAACTTGACCGCTACTCTATCCTTTAAACCACAATCCAACGGCTTTCCTTGATCCGAGCAGCCCCAAGTTAGCATCTCAGCCATTTACTTGTTTTCTAGGTTCACAGCAACTTCGTCTACGGTCATCCTCCAGTGATCCCCGACCATCTGGACCTTTGGCACACCTCGCTTAGTCCCGGTCATCCTCCACCTCATCAAGACCTAGTATCGTTGTCCTGCAACTAAAAAAAAGAAAACCCATCGCATAGCAATGTCCAAAATGATATACAATCATTATCCAATTACTAAAAATAATTAGATTTTTAACTCAAATACAATCAAATACTCATCACCAACATAGGTAAATTTCCACATGGTCTTTTATAAGCTCAGAAAATTTTCAAAAGAACTCAATAGAAACCAAAAACACAGAATGAGAAAAAGATGTCGATGAACTACAAACTGGATTGCTATAGAGCATAGAAAAGATGGTAAAGAATACTAAGGCTCAGACTCACTCTCATCTTCCTCAATGACTAATATAGGAAAGCTGACTCTAAAACCCAAGTTACGGAGTGCACACAAACCATGTCTATACAGAGGGCCTAACACCTGCTAGACCTATAAGATTACGAGGGAACTCAACTTAAAGAGAAAAGAGAACAGCTAATTGTACATGATAGCAACTTATAGCATAAGATAAGAGATCCATACTGTCAGTGTTTCGAATACCGGCAAGTGAATTTTAGTCAAGGGGTCGCGCGTTCCCTCTCCTTGAATGGCCTGACTCAGGGATCCTAAGAAGTATACTGGTTCGGGCCGAATGTCCCTACTCTAGTTCGTGTGGTGGATCTATATTGCTTTGGGTGCAGATGACTGCACGGTGTTACAAGCGAGGGCTAAGGACTGGCCTTGAGCGTCTCGTACGAGTGGGAGAGCTCGAAAGCTTGAAGATGCTAAGGGCTCGAAGCTGCAGGAGCGTTCGAGCCGTGTGTGAGTAAGGACTGTTCGCTCGCAAAGCCGCCCCTTTCCCTGAGGGTCCTGCCTCCCTTTATATTGTCGGAGGGGGCAGGTTACATGGGAATTTGGAAAAGAAAGGATGGGGTGTCCTATGCTTGGGAGTCCTGGTCTTCAGTCTTGGCGACTGACCGGTGTCTGCTCACCCCATGCTAGGTCGGTAGATACATCGAGTGGCATAGTTTTCTGTTTCATCGGGAAGTGGTGCACCTATTCTCTGCGCGTTTGTCAGGTGCTGACGCCGTAGCGCTTGGCTCCGGTGTTGCCTCGGGAGGGAGCGCATCCTCCCACTGTGCATGACTGGACGATGAGACTGGCGATTGACTCCGGCAACCTCCTCGCCACCTTGGGAAGGAGCCACCTACCCCCGCACGATCACTTTGAGCCGTCGTGTCCGTGGGTCAGGTGGCCAATGACCGATGACAGTCTAGCACCCGACCCTTGGCAGAGATTGTCTTGGCTTGGTCGGAGCTTGTGGGGCGCCCGACCCATGGCGGGGGTCGGACCACCCCCTGTTGGTTTGGTCGGGGACGAGCGTCCCTCGTGGCCCAGCGGGGCCTTCGGCCAAAGCTGGGCTTAGGGCAGCCCGTTCGTCGTGCCGGGCCGCTGGGGGTACCCATGGTATGAGTACTCGTCACATACAAAGCATATCGAAAATCTAAGTGAAATGTACTCATAATTTTAAGAATAAGCCCAATATCATCTAGATGATGCAAATAAAATAAAATGTTGGAAGTAAACATATATAATACATAATATATAAAAACAGCTTCCCTCGAGAGATATCGTAAGGGCATATAACTCCAAACTCTCTCCTCCAGACTACAAACCTAGAGCTATCCAAAGGCTTAGTAAAGATATCGGCAATCTGGTGGTCACTCTCTATAAACTGAAGCATTATATCACCCTTCTGCACATGGTCTCCAAAAAAGTGATATCTAAAGTCTATCTGCTTAGTCCTGGAGTGATGTACTGGATTTTTGACAACGTAAAGTTCTTCCATATAATGAGGCCCTGTTTGTTTAGGCTAAGATTTTTTTTAGCTTATAAGTAGTTCACTTTTATATATAATAGATTGCTTTTATTATACATAATTGAGGTGAGAAATTTACCTTAACTTCAATAGCATTAGTATAAACTAAACCCTCAATAACTTAAAAAAAGCACCTCTTCGGTGGCTTTTACTGTTTAATTATATGGAGTCTTATGACTTTTGAAAAACCCTACTTAAAAAACCACCTGATTTTTAGGCTTTGGTTTTTGGCTTTTAATCCAGAGAAGAAGCCCAACAAACAGGGACTTAGGCATTTTGGGTTATAGCTTAAAACTAGCTTTTTGACTTAAGTAGCTTAAAAGTGGTTCGCTTTTATACATGATAGAGGTGGATAATTTTACCCTAATTTTATTGGCATTAATCTAAAACTAATCTTCAATAAGCCAAAAAAGCACAACTACGATGGCTTTTTGATGAGGGTTGGGCAACCCTTGGCCGGTCAGCGCACGGTCAATGAGCTCCCAAGCTCAGGGGGCCCCAACCACGACTTGGGCGTACGCCAAGGCGCGCGGCGCGACCTAGAGCGCGTATGCCCCCGAGCATGACGTCCGCACGACCTCGAGCTCGAGTCGGCTCTCGTTCGTGCCGGTGTCCCCTTGGATTCCGGAACGTGCGTTTGCCCGGCGGTTACCAAGACGTGGGATCATGGGGGCGGCAGCGCGCGCAGCAGAAGTCCGGGCGATTCTTTGCCGACCCACAATGCGCATGAAGACCGCCACCCGGGAATATCTCCCGTCCGTTACGAGCAGGGAAGATATAAGGCTAAGGATGCGCAGCCTGGAAGGAAAGGACATCAGAGCTCGCGCACTAGACATCGCCATTATTAAGCTTGAGCTGTAATACACCTCTGTTCTTGAGAATAGCAAAGATCACCGCCGCAAGGCAACTGGAGTAGAGCTATTACCTCCACAGGGGCTCGAACCAGTATAAACCCTCGTCTCACGCTCGTTGTCGCCTAGCTCCGACCTTCGGCACGTCGAATCCTTTCCTTCGTTGAGCCAAGCTCTGCTCGGGTCCCAAGTTCCACTAACCCCCATTTCATTTCTCCGGTTGGCGATTCCGATCGTCGACAGCTGGCGCCCACCGTGGGGCTCGATTGGCTTTGCTCATTCGCAGGAAAAACACCAAGATCTTAGGAGCATGGCGCGCTTCATCGATGGACACTCCTCGAGCGTGGGTTCGGGCGCGGACTCCGATTCCGCGTCCCTATTTTCGCCCTCGCCACCGCCACGCGAGCAGCACGTCTTGATGGCGGACAGTCATGGCGCGGGTGCAGCTGCGGACGGCCGTGACCCGCAGACACCTGAGGACGCTCGCCGGATGGTGCATGTCGCCATCAACCAAACCATAACCGCCCTCCGTGGAGGATCAGAGAAGGCGGCACATCTTACGGGCATCCTGCATTTCCTCCAGAGAGCGCCTCGCGCTATCGCTGGATCATGGTTGATCCCGATAGGGCGAGGTCGAACTCTTTGGCGAGCCCCGCCGAAGAGCTCGTCGGCTGCGACCGAACCTCCGCAAAGACCTGAAGTCATCACTGAGGGACCCACTCCTTGAGAAGTGATGACAACTCATCACGCCGTCGCCAACAAGACCGCCGATCGCCTCCGCGCAGAGGCGCCCTCGCCAAAGAACGATCTCGGGACGAGGCTTTGACGTCGCCACGCCGTTGTCATGCGGGCGCCGGCCAGCAGGTCAGCGCGAACCGAGCTTCACGAGCTCCGCGTCGGCCAGTGGTGAATCAGGGGGCCTCTCCCCAGATGTTCCGCCCAAGCGCCGCAGGGTCCAGGATCGCCTGCACTACCTCCCAGGTGACTCCCGTGCACGGCGTCATGGTCATTCTCACCGAAGGTCAGGCCACCGGGGCAGCCTCGACTCTGAGTCCGACAGCAGCGAGGACTTTGTTGGCGACGACCACGCCCGGCCAAGACTGTCGACCCACGGTGCATGGCGATTCGACGACCTTCGTCGCGTCTTGTTGACGGCTCGATTCAAGCCAGCGTTGATAGAGCGCTTCGATGGGACCAAGAACCCAAACGAGTTCCATTTCATTTTTGCGGAACCCAGAAGGCGGCGGGCGAATCGCCAAGTGGGCTATGGAGCTGGCGGCATTCGATGTCCAGGTCGTAGCTCGAACGGCCATCAAATCGCAGGTGCTTGCCGACTTCGTGGTCGAGCAGACATCGCAACCTGCGCCTGAGCCCGAGGTCGAGGAAGAAAAGCCCTGGACCATGTTCTTCGACGGCTCGAGGTCCTTCAAGCGCCTCGAAATTGGAATCCTTATTCTCACCCAGCGGCGACCACTTGAGGTACGTAGTTCGTTTTGGGTTTCCGGCGACCAACAATGTGGCAGAATACGAAGCTCTCTTGGCGGGCCTGCGAGCTTGCAAAGCATTGGGTGTGCGTCGGTTGGTCATCAAGGGCGATTCCCAGCTCGTCGTCAATCAGTACAACAAGGAGTACCAGTGTTCGGGAGACTCAATGTCAAAGTACCTAGCCGAAGTGCGCAAGATGGAGAAATGGTTCCAGAACCTGGAGCTCAAGCACATACCCAGGAAGGATAACTCCAGTGCCGACTTCCTCTCCAAGCTCAGCTCTTCCGATGACGGGATCCTGCCCGATGTCATCCTGGAAACATTGGCGGCTCCCTCGATCTCCGACCAAGAGGTCTTGCTCGCCGTGGTGGAAGGTATCCCCTCCTGGGCTGAATCCATTTATAATTTCCTTGCAAGGGGCGATCTACCACCCGACCCTGCCGAGAGGAGCTAGGATCAAGCGCCGGGCGAGTTTATACACGCTTGTCGAGGGGCGCTCTTCAGGCGGAATGTTTCCGGCGTTCTGACACGGTGCATCTCTACGGAGGAGGGTAAGTACCTGTTAAATGACATCCACTCAGGCCTCTGTGGAGCGCACTCTTCGTACAGGACGATGGTTGGTAAGGCCTTCCGTATGGGGTATTATTGGCCTTCGGCGCTTCAGGATACCCGCGATATCGTCCGCACCTGTCGAGCATGCCAGTTCCACGCCCGGAAGTCGCATCAACCCGCATACGCACTTCAGACCATCCCGCTCGCTTGGCCTTTCTCAACATGGGGGTTGGACATCCTCGGCCCTTTTCCTCAGGCGGTCGGGGGTAAGAAGTTCCTGTTCGTTACTGTTGACACTTTTACCAAGTGGATCGAAGCTGAACCGGTCTTGACCATCACTGCTCGGGCGGTTGTCCGTTTTTTCCGCTTGTTCGTGGTCACCAGGTACGGGGTTTCATGCAAAATTATCACTGACAATGGTACTCAGTTTACCAGTGAGTTGTTCCAGGAGTTTTGCGAGGACCTCGGCATCAAAGTATGCTTCGCTTCTGTAGCTCACCCCCAGAGCAACGGAGCGGCGGAACGCGCCAACGGACAAATCGTCCAGGGCGTCAAGAAACGAGTTGCAGATGAGCTCGAACGCTACGGCAAGACCTGGGTGGACGAACTTCCCACCGTCTTATGGTCTATTCGTACCACGGCAAGCCGAGCCACAGGGTCCACACCCTTCCAGCTCGTGTTCGGTACAGAAGCCGTCCTGCCTCCCGAGGTTACGCTGGGCTCTGCCAGGGTCAGCTTGGTCGACCAGGTCGACTTCGAGCACGAACGGTCTCTCGACCTTGCCCTCGCAGAAGAAGTAAGATGCCGTGCACTGCTACGATCAACGCACTACCTGCAAGCTCTTCGCAGACATGCGTCTCGGTCGGTACGACCTAGGGAGCTCCTTGTTGGGGACTTAGCCCTGAGACGGATTCAGGCACCGTCCAACACCAACAAGTTATCCCCACGGTGGGAGGGCCCCTATAGAGTCATTTCAACAGATCGCACGGGGGCTTACCGGCTAGCGATGCCCGATGGCAGAGAGCTCTCTAGCTCGTGGAACATAGATCAGCTTCGGAAGTTTTATGTGTAACCTCTATACCTTAAATTTCAGTAAAGCTGTTCTTCCATTCTCACCCTTTATATCTTTTTCGTTTGTGACTACACTGTCATTGTTGTCCGAGACTTTTTTTTCGAACATGACCTCCGTGCACAGTGCCCTCATTCTTGGTCTGAGCGTCGCGAGCTTAACGTTCACCCCCAGTGGTCGAGCTACACGTAAGCCGAATCTCTTCGCAATCCAGCTCTCCCCTGTGCTCGGGCTCGAGCCACAAGCCTCGCAGCTTTGACCATTGAGCAATGTGCACGGTTGTGGTCGTGATTCGAACATCAGTCCGGTTGTGACCATCTCGCTAGCTTGTGTCACGTTTACTTCCTCTCTGGACCTTTTCTCAACTCTGCAGGTCGTGGTCGTTTGCTCGCGTCTAAAATCTTGCGCCCAAGGCCGGCGTTGCTCGATCTTGGACCCAACGGGGGCTGGATAAGGGCATATTGTCGGCAAACGACCTAAGGAGCATGACTAAAGGCGGAAGAGACGTACACCAAAGATCCTCGACTAACAGACTTGAAACAAAGAGTTTGTTGTCCCCCAAAAGAAATGTGGCTCTATTAGAGTTTTCATTTTAAGCTTTTTTCTGTCGGCCATCTCGTGGCGAAGCTTTCTCGCTTGAGCTCGGCTTCCTTGGCCCTCAAGGTCGATAGCTCACTCTGGTGCTGGAGGGCTTCCTTGGAGGTATCCGCAGTTCGGCGCCGTTCATCTTGGAGTTGGGCCAAGGCGCTCCTCGCCGCTTTGCTGGCACGCCCAAGCTTCTCTTCAAGCTCCAAGATCCTGGCCTCGAGCTCGGGGGACGCCTTCGTCGAGGAAGACACATTCGCGATGGCCTTCTCGGCGCCTCGACCTTGGCCGCGCGGGCTGAAGCGCTTTTTGGCGCGCCTAAGCTTCCTTCAAGCTCCAAGATCTTGGCCTCGAGCTCGGGGCGCTTCGCCGAAGAAGACGCTTTGCTCGCAGATGGCCTTCTCAGCGCCTCGACCTTGGCTGCTCGGCCTCGGCGCGCTTGGCCGATCAGCGCGCTCTTGCTCCACGGCCTTGTAGCCATGCTCGGCCGGAGACCACGGCTCGCTTTCGAGCTCGGTCGCGTGGGCTACCTCCTGCGCCCTCATCGTCTGGCAAAGGTCGTCAAGCTCCCTGGTCTTCTGCTCGAGCTCCTCCTGCTCGACCTCAATGGTCTCGATGAACTTGGAGCACTCAGCCTTCCGTGCCTCCACCACGTTCAGGAGGCCCCTCAGCACGTCGGCGTGCTCTTGAAGGCCTTGCAGCCCTTGGGAGACATTGCCGATCGCCTTCATGACAGGAAGGGTGGCCCAAAATAAGAAAAGAAACAAGGGAACTTAGGCTAACCTGCTGCGAGGTGCGCAAAGGGGTCCTTACCACACGAAGGCGATTCTCGAGGCGTGCGCGGGTGAACTCTTCACGCTCGTCGATGCGCGCACGGGAGATCTCTTCCTGCTCGTCGCCCGGCGCTCCTGAGGTGAGGCCGACCTCGACCACTGCCGGCATGCTTGGGCCAAGACCTTGAGTCTTCACGCCGGTGGCGACCTAGAGTTTTGCCGCCTCCCCCGGTGGGTTCAGCTCGCCGATAGGGGCGGACGCGGCAGCAACGTCGGTCCCGACTTGCAAGGTCGGGGCACTGCTCGCCTCCGACACTGAGGGAATGATGGCCGGATCCACAGCGCGCCCTCCCGCTGCGCGGTCAACCTCCGTGGCCTAGGGTGTCGTGGCCTCGGCGCCAGACGCGGCCTCGGTTGGGCAGACCTGAGATGCTTTCGCAGCGCGGCCATCTTCGGTGGCCGGTGGCGCCACGACCTCGACGTTCGGAGCGTCCGTGGTCGGGCGAGCTGTCGTGCCCCGAATTTACGGATTCAGACACTCTGTGTATTCTGTACTAGTCCAGGATCACGCTAGTACACACAGGATAAACAGGTTGAAGTACCACAATCATACACAGCGGAATTAGTAATAAAGTACTTCAAACACGGATATAAACGAGTTACACGGCCTTATGGCCACCTTACAATAATTCGCTTCGCAGGGCGATAAATATCAGAGTAGCACAAGTTTATCAGCGGAAGCAAAAGTAAAACAAGGAACCATTCATAACCACAGGTAACTAAGTGCGGCTCAATCCCTAATCCTCCTGGCCTTCGATGAACTCCTCCCAAGCTGGCATAGCTTCTTCTTCTGAGGTTTTGTCGATGCAATGGTGAGTATACAACATACTCAACAAGTCATGCACAATGCAGTTCTATTACTACATGCATGGCTTATTCCAAAGGAAAAGGCTTAATGGTTATTTTGCATAAAGCGGCGCTTCTTTTAAAACAGGTAATCCAATTAGATTAAAAGCAGTAAACCACTATTATTAATAGTTAATTTCTCAGTTCAATTCCAAGAGTTTTGGCACACAGCCCTGAATTCATTTCAACAGCTTTTGGCACACAGTCACCCATTCCACGTTTTATTTTGAAAATCTAACCCTTGACTGTAATCACCGAGCAATGTCCAATACCGCGGACACGGCTATTCGAATAGATTTAACAAACACACTCTGCAGAGGCTGTACACTTTACCCACAGGATACAGTCGCTCACCACACAGGTGATTGATTGCAACAAAGTCTTTCAGAGACTAACACTTAGCCAGTGATCCTCTCCAGTATTGCCTTTCTAACACTTCCCTCACACAGAGCCAAAGTTTAGAACAAGCAGATACAGTTGGATGGGTACCAAGCCGCAGCACAGGTACGCTCCCCCATACGGTTACATTTTTGTGTAACTGTCGCCCCGAGGTATCAAAGGAAAGATATTAGAAACCTACTGAACTAGGTCCGTCCCATACCGGACAAGTGGTTGTACACGGAACTCAGTTCAAAGGCTCGCAAGGTAAAGTCCTTAATTGTCCCGGGCAAGACTTCCGTTTTATACTTCTCGGCACACAGCCTTCATGATCTTTCATACATCCCGTTGCCACACAGGCCCACCTGGCACGAAGCCTTCTCGCCACTTGCCCCGGTCCAAATCATTTCCCACCCCGGTTTGCATTTATGCAACACATGCCAATGCCCACTTCATTGCGCAAGTAGCACCACACAGGTCGCTACCCCCAATTCCATCTCTTGACATCATCGCATTATTTCAAAATGTGTTCCATAATTGTTTAGTTAGTATTGATTTGCTACTTGAAAGACATTCAACGCATACAAGCAGGCTAAGCGACTAATCACGGTCTAGCCTCCCGTGTTGGCATTAATATAGCAACCAACATAATTTAACATTCTAGGGTGACAAGGTGTTCAGGGCATACGATCAATATATTCAAGGTGGCATAATCATGATTGGTGTACTAACTACCACATACCCGATTTAATCAATGTATTTTTAAGCAACATAGCATGCAATAATTAAATCAAAGTATATTTGGAAATCTAGGCGCAAAATGATCAAAGCATGACTTGCCTTCAAATAGTAGTTGATCCTGGTCCGAGGTCTGCGACGGGTCTTCGAATTCCCTCTCGGCGACTTCCGGCAACTCGGAGTCTACTCGCATTAAGCAATCACACAATAAATAAGCGATACAGATAGCAAGACCAACACTAAAAATAAAATAAAAATCACCATTAAATAGTTCACATTTTTACAAATTTTTGGGCACTAGAATCATCCAAATCCGAGTTAAAATGCAAACGTTATAGCATTTACAAATTTGCTGAAATTCAATAAATGAATAACCGGATTAAGTGATTTATTTTTCTACTGAAAAATCTGATTAAATCCTCGGCTGGACACGTGTCAACACCAGAGACTACCATGTCGGTCTCGGTCACTGACAAGTGGGCCCCAGGTGACTTCATGTTGACGTCAGCACAGCCGGGGTCATCACACTGACATGTGGGCCACACGGAACAGTGCTTGGACCAACCGGAAGCTGACACGCGGCGCGATCTCGGCCCTCCATCAGGGATCCGATGGCCATCTTCAACCGCGCCGACCCGAGGCTATGTGGACGCATGCCTACCGTCGGATGAGGATCCTATGGTTGCTGCTAACCGAGCGATACACTGCTACGAAGCCTACGTGGCTTAATCTTGACCGCATATTCGAGATCTAACGGCCTTCATCAAACGCTGCAGCTGCGGCTATGCGAACGCACCAGCACGGTCGGATGTAGATCCAACGGTGCAGGGTACCCGAGCGATATCCTATTCCCGCGCCTACGTGGACGAATCAGAGCGGTCGGATGAGAATCCAACGGCTGAGATCTACGGTGCTTATTCAAACGTGAATCCACTGGAGAAGACGTGGCGCTCCCCCAGACGTGCGATGGAGATCCAACGGCTACCGCTAACCAACGAGTTTACTATTCTCTAGCCTACGTGGGCTTCTCAGGACCATACGATGAGGATTCAACGGCCAAGATTTACCGATACCGCTGGGAATACGTGGCTTTACCTCGGGCGTCCGATGTGAATCCGGCGGTTGAGGTTGCACGCGAGGCGACGAAGAAGAAACAGTGGTGCTGGTCGCCGGACTCGGGGAAGATGAAGTCACTCGGAGCGATTCCGTGCTTCTCTGATCGGAAGAAGTAACCCAGCGGATGCGCCTTGGCTTGGTGAACTCGGTGACGGCGGAGAGCGGTGGACGGCGGCGAAACACGAAGAAAACCGAGACGGAGGAGAGTAGCTACTACGGCGAGCTCGGGCGACGCCTACGGAGGACGGCAGAGCTCGAGAGAAGTGGCAAATGAAGCGGAACGAAGTGCTACACGCAACGGGCTTTATCTCCTGCTCGGGCGAGCCTTGGAACGCGCGCAAAATCTCTGACAATATCCACGGCGTCCTACCGGCGACGGCGATGCACAGTCGCGCCCTCCCGAGACTGCTCGGTCACGTCGCACCGTTCGATCGCGATCCAACGGTGCAGATTGAATAACGGTTCGGCGAAGCTGTACCACTGTAGGGTCGAGGATGCGCCTAGAGGGGGGTGAATAGGCGTTTTACAAACTTAATCGCTCACTAAAATCGATCGCTCTAATACACCCCTAAGTCAAAACCTAATCAAGGATATATGCGGAAGCGATAAATAGGTTTTGACAATTAAAACCTAAATCAACTAGGGGCTCACTAGTGCACTTAACTAAATTATGTCTCTACACAAGAATTGCTATATTGAACAACTAATTAATACTAAGCAATTCTAGATACTATCAAGTAATTGAACAATATACAATAAATGTAAATACTTGAAAGTAAAAGAGACAAGAGGCAAACAATGTTTTTCCGTGGTGTTCGGAGACTTGCCGGTCTCTCCTAGTCCACGTTGAGGCAAGCCCAACCACTTGGACCGGCTCCGCTCGAGCACCGCCTCTTTCCACTAGGCGTGGTTTTCACGCTTGCATAGGCTCAACCCGAACCTTCACAAACTTGCCGGGCTTCTCACACCTCGAGAGCTCACAAGACGACGCCCGCTGCGTCTAGGAGTCGGCAACCTCCAAGAGTAACAAGCCGCTCCTTCACTTGAACTTCACCGAGCACAACGGATGCGCTCCCGGTGATCACCAAGTGCAACACATGCACAAGGACTCACTCAAGTGCAACACATGCACAAGAGGCTCTCAAATCACTTCCTAATGGCAACACATGCAATTAGTCTCACTCTTTAGCTCAAGAGGCAAATGGAGAAGAGCAACACATGCAAACAACTCCCACACACAGCCAACCTCCTGCCCAAGCCCCCCAAGGGGGTATTTATAGCCCCCAACAAGAAAACTAGCCGTTTGGAGGCAAAACAGGGCAAAACCCGAAAATCCCGGTCCAACCGGACCTCAACCGGTCCGACCGGCCCTCACAAGGCAACGGTCGGATTTCGGACCGTTATATGGCCGGTCGCACCGCAACGCTCTCGGTCGCACCGCTCGGCCGGTCCGACCGGAGCCCAGCCGGTCACACCGCTCAGAAATCCGGAAAACAACTTCTCTGGAAATAACGCACCGCACGGGGGCCGGTCACACCGCACCCCCGGTCCAACCGGACCCAGGCCGGTCCAACCGCCCGACCAAAACCGCAAACGCACAGACACCGACAAGATGCACCGGGGAGGGGGCGGTTCCACCGCGAGCCCGGTCCGACCGCCCGAAGGCCGATCACACCGCCCCTGGCAGAGAAAACTCCGGTTTCGTGAAACTCTTTTCCGAAAAACCAAAAGCCATTCTTTGAGCTAAAAGGTGATCAACACATGATCAAACACACATGCAAAACATATTTGCACCAAATTAGCTCATGCTCAAAGAATTTAAACCAAATTGCAAAAACGCATTTTGCAATCAACTCAAAGACTATTTGCAAAACGTATTAAGCAAATCAAACTCGAGTTTATGAGATTAATCCCCCTAGCCATGTGAAGGTCAACACGAGACCCAATCAACTTGCCAACACCCGTTGCAAACCCTACTCACATGCTCTCGGAATTCCGGACTCATAAACCTCAGTTTATTCGCACAACGAACTTGCAAACAACACAATAAACACATTTCATGCTTGAGCACTACTCTTTGCAACACATGCAAAAGTCTAGCTCCAAGCAACAACAAATCAAGATGCATGAACTCTCTAATTGCAACACATGCAATTCTCTAGTTCCATGCAACACCAAAACCAAACATCAACTAAAACCAAATCACACGTATTAGCTCTTTACTCGCAATACATGCAAGCCTCTAGCTCCATACAAACACACAAATATCAAATCATGCTTGAGATCTCTCCTTTTGCAACACATGCAAAACTTAGCTCCAAGCAACTACACGGTTTTAGAAAGATTGTTTTGAACGAAACCAAAACATGCAACTTCAACATTTGCAACACATGCAAAAGTGAACTTCACGCAAAAGCCAACGCATTAGCTTATCCTATTTGCAACACATGCAAATCAAAGCATAAACCAACAATAACCAAGCATAAGTTTAACCCATTCGCAACACATGCCAAATGGTCAAACCTCATGCAAAAACCAAATCAAATGGTTTGAGCTCGAGTGAACGCGGAATGAGATCATCAACACATGATGAAGCTTAAGCTAGGAGACAACCCCTCTTAATAGTACGACAATAAAAACTTTAGACTCAAAGACTACAAAGTCCTTAGCCTATCTAATTTTACCTTCGCCGCCGCGCGCAAGCAATCCCCTTTGGGGTCTTTATGATCTTCACTTCATATGCTCCCCCGGGATCATCACTCGACTCCTCTTTTAACTTCGGGATCCATTCTTGACGCCCATCAACTCATGATGCCGTCCTTGTCCCGTTCTCATCATCTCATCCATCTTTGGACCTAACTCAATCACAACTCATACAAATAGTTAGTCCAAGATGCATAGTTGTCTCAATTATCTCTTGCACTCCATTAACACATAATGGATGCCTTTAGATCAATTGAGCACAACCTAAATCAATTTGAATGATTTAATTGTGCCTTAAGTACAATAATGCAACTCATGCTTTATTATACTTATGAACTATTCATTTGTCCTCAATTAATCACGGAACACCATCAACACATGATGAAGTGTTCTTTAATAATTAATAAGACAGATGAACTCAATTTAAATTATCATTTAAATTGTTATGGGTATATATTAACTACACAAGTTTTCATATACTCATGTTGATGAGAGATAATGATCCATTATGTGTAAATTATATAGAAATGATCATTACACTAAGTCATCGACTATAGAATACGCCCCACATGTATATGTGCATAAGTATGATTGACTTGGATATAATATGCACATATTCAATTTGATTGCATTGGAACATATCCTATATTTCCACGAGTATACTTATAACTAGGCAATTCAAATATATACTCAAGGACATAGTTTCTTTGTCTTGATCCTTATATGTGTCAATAATGAATCGACAATATAATCATTGATAATTTTTGAATACATATGAGAATCAATTCTCCCCCTTAATCATGTTTAGCTCCCTTTTTAAACCAAATGAAATTAAGCTTCCTAATTCTCCCCCTTTTGGCATTAAACACCAAAAATGGAATTCTAAGATGATTTCTCTATTTAAATATTCTCCCCTTTGGCAGACATTTTTCCTTTTAAATATTCTCCCCTTTTTAATTATCTCTTTTTAAGCTCCTAATTCTCCCCCATGAAATTATTTCTTTTTAATGAAGGTCATACAAGAATTGAAATAAACACTTATGACTTTCGCAAAGAATTGAAATTTCAAGCCAAATAAAAACTTGAAGGGTTATTCAAGAAGTAAAACCAGTTTTTATTTGAAATACGGTCTAAAAATAAGGAAAACTCGAAAAGAGACCATATTTGGGTTTGTGGATACCACTTGTAAAGATAGGCATGAAAAACGAAGTAAGGGTATCACACGGTTTAGTTGAAACACATTCAAATAACTCACTCCTCATTTTATTAGACTTTGCAACTTTTCAACATGATTCTCTTGAAGAATCCAATAAATTTGCCTAATAGGGTTAAACGAGGAACCCAAAAAGAATACCACTTGAGAAATTAGATACCACTTGTAAAATTAACTCAAGGGCTTGCTTGAAGATCCAAAAGAAATGAGCATTTTGAAATTTTTGATTTAAGAACAATGCTCAACTAGATATTTTCCTCTTTTATGAATTACAACTCATAAAGACTCTCACATAGAGAAATCTTAGGCGGTTGAACTTACAATTTTAGCTTGCGAGGAAAAATCTTAATCAAGAATTTGGGTATCGGAGTAATACTACAAATAGGCAATGAAATACCACTTGTAGGAAATAATTGAATTTAACTATACCACTTTAAAAAGGAATTCAAATAATTAAGGATATCACTAGAAGAAAAGAATAATAAGATCCATGATATCACTTGGAGAAAAGAGAAACTCAATGATACCACTTGTAAGCATATGGAGTGAATAAATGCTCAATTGATACCACTTAGGATCAACTCACAAAGAATTTGATACCACTTGAAGGAAATATCAATAACATTGATGGGTATCAGAGCAATAAAATCAAGGCAATATACACTTACGGGTATCGAAAACTCAAGATAGATCAATAAAAGCACAAGATTTAGTATCGGAGCAAATTAAAGACATGATATCACTTGGAAGCAATAAAGTGCCCAAAACTTGATATAAATAAACTCCCTAAGATATTCAATGAATGAATCATGGAGTTATTTGCATTTGAATTGCGCAAGTTTTGTCTTTTCAAAAGATCAAGTGAAAATCACTCTTAAAATCAATTTAATGCTCAAACTGATACCACTTGGAAAAAGCTTTCAAATAATTTGTAAAACTTTTGAAATTTTGCACAAATGAACTTTGGGATCATAAGAAATTTTTCTAAAAAGAATTTTTGAAAAAGGAAGTACCAATCAAAAGATATCCCAAAAGCAAACTCTGAAAATCCTGAAAAACCAGAGCCAGCTCTACCATGGCCGGTCCGACCGCACTGGGGCCGGTCCGGCCGGCCGCCGGTGGTGCAATCAAGATCGCATGATGTGCAACCTTTTGACAAACTGAAACACTTCAGATTTTTGCAAATTTTGGCAAAAATAATTCAAATGAAGTCCAAAAAATTTGAAAATTTGCAGGGACGAACTTTGGACTAATTAGAAGGTTTTGCAAAAAGAATTTTCTCAAAATCAATTTTATTTTGAAAGATATGGTAATTTGCGCTTTGAGGCATAAAAGGAAATTGATTTTCACGAAAAGCCTCAAAATGCAATTCAATTTGGATTTCATGCAATTTCAATTCATGGCTTAGATTGGTGTATCAAGAATGTTTCTAGCCAAGATTTATAATGAAATCCAACTTGAATGCCATGATTTGGGCTATATGCCTAAATAGGCCATTTTGGATTAAATCAAATCGTTTTTGAGCCAAATTCAATTTCAACATATAGTTTTTCATTTTTGAAGCTTGTAAAACATTTGAAATACGTAATAGAATACTTTTATAAGGCTTTTCACAAATTTGGGTCATTTAAATATAATTTTGACTTTTGATCTAAATAGTCCAATTAAGAAGCAAATAGAAATCAAGTCAAATTCAACAACACAAAACTTCAAATTAAGCATAGGGTAAGATATAGATATTTGAATTTTGTGTATGAGTCTAGAATACCATTTTGAATCAAAATTCTACACAAGAATTGATCCAAATGGAGAAACTCACTAAGTGCAATAATATGACCATTATGGGTCAAGTATAGTTTTTCGGCGAGTTTCAAAATCAAATATCTTTTGATAAGTTGGTCTTTTGAAAATCTTTTAAACACGAAAATTGTTAAGAATGACCAACTCTAGGATTTTCGTTTTGGAATTACTTTCAAAATCTTTTTACTTTTAATTCTATGAAAATTATAAGTTTAAATCCAAATTAAGATACTCGTAACTAGCTTTTGGAGTTAAAACTAATTTTCTTTTCAAAATAGAATTTTGTGAAGCCAAAACTTTTGAAAAACATTTCAAAAGCATTCGTATACATTTTAAACTAGTTTTTCACAAGATTAGTAATAGTATGTAAAGTTTTGACTTTTGGCTAAATGGTTTGATTTTGAAATTATATATATATGCACTTATATTAATATGGGCACACGTAGGGATGTGATACACATGAATATGAATTAACACTCCCCCTAAATGTGCCACTTCCTAACTTGCTCAAGATTTGCAATAAGAGAATAGGTAGGAGGCGAGAGCAAGTGGCCATAACAAGTAATCTAAATTGATTTTCATTAATATTGCAATATAACCTACACAAGGCTATAAGACATAATAGTAATCAATTTAAATACTTGTTACCGAGATGGCATTGGCTCATGATGGACTTGATTATCTTCAAGCTTGACACCACTTGTAGACAAATATAATCCTTGTCCTCTTGAGTGAGCAAGCGTCCAATCCATCTCAATATTGCCTAAAAATCTTTTAGGCGGTTTTTGGTACCCAATCCTTGTTGAGTCCGACAATGTTAGTCACAATTGATTTAGGAACCCAAATGGTCCTAATTTTAGCATTTTTAAATTGACTAACATGACTAGAAATAGTTTTGCGAGAATTATTCCTCCTAAGCAAAATATTTGGATTTAAGTGAGAGGACTTAGGAGGGCATTGATATTTTGTAAAACCATTTCTAGTTTGATCTCTTCTAAGCATATGATAATTGAAATTATGGATTGGCTTAGAGGATCATCACTCGACTCCTCTTCTTAACTTCGGGATCCATTCCTGATGCCCATCAACTCATGATGTCGTCCTTGTCCCGTTCTCATCATCTCATCCATCTTTGGACCTAACTCAATCACAACTCATACAAATAGTTAGTCCAAGATGCATGGTTGTCTCAATTATCTCTTGCACTCCATTAACACTTAATGGATGCCTTTAGATCAATTGAGCACAACCTAAATCAATTGAAATGATTTAATTGTGTCTTAAGTATAATAATGCAACTCATGCTTCGTTATACTTAAGAACTATTCATTTGTCCTTAATTAATGTAACACCCCGGCGCCAACTGCACCGCGAATGCTACCAAAAGACCCTAAACCTCATACCTCTACAAAAAAAATTGAACCAACCTTGGAACTCCCCAAAACAGATTAAAACTAAGTCACCAAAATTTAGAAAATTTCGGCATGACCTCCCTGGAAAACAGGACATCCACTCAGTAGACAGAAAACCAATGCAGTAGGATATTATTCTAGCAGGTCCTTAGTTAACCAATCACAAAACCAATAGAATTTAATAAACTCCACCACAACGCATAACACAATACAATCTTATTAGATACATCAAGACTGAATGAATCAGTTAAACGAATTGCTGGAGGCCGAAGCCGTGTGCGTGTTACTACTCCCAACCCAACGGGCCAGCTTCAAAGTACCTAAAACAAGAAAACAAACAAGCGTGAGTCCAAGACTCAGCAAAGCGCAATCAGGCATAAACAAATAATGAACTCGACTGGAATATAAATGCTACAAGACATAAAGTAAAAGTTTCTTTAATTGATACCCGTAAATAAAAGAAACAGTTTGAATTCATATACAACCAAACATAAGAGCACAACTACTTCATCTTTTGACATAACCAATACTTAATTGAAATCATCCAGTAAAAGAAGCAGTATCTATCCCCATTTACCACATACAACTCGGAAATGTAACTAAACCATACTCACGCCTCAATAATCGTTCCAAGATGAGTCCACGACTAAATCCTCAGCTTGTCATTTCCCCTTCTCATCAATTAGCATTTACCAATTGCAACACACAATGCAATGCTTTTATGATCTCATCCCTTTTTCTCATGAATCAGAACAATGAATGCACCATGCATGCTCCTAATGCACATTGTCATAGCGTATACCGGTATAGCTGAGTGCACACCCGTCGGTGTGCACCCTCAATCCCACCCATCCCGTGGCGGGGCCTACTCTTACTGACTCGCTCCCATTCACCTCGATGAATGGGACTACGAGGTAGGACTTTTGTGCTCACTACGGGTGAGCACCGAGGCCCGCATCAACATGGGATGCCTCGTCCATCATGAATGCAATTATGCAATTGACGTGAATGCATTTCATCCCTCATTCATTTTCACCACACATAGCCATAACCAATATGGAAGTACCAATTAAATTGCTATTTCCCCAATGTGATTCATTCGAGAATAAATAAAGCATGAATAAAATTCAGGGAAAGGCATCACATAATTTCTATGAAGTAAATTAAATTTACAGATATGAACTAGGTGATTATAGTGCAAGCTTGTCCCTACACTTGCATCAACTTAACCATACTCGTTCATACAATTTCGTAATGCAATGCAATAAATGGGAATTGAATAACTTACCAATTTGCTAACATTCATCCATTCTCATCACCATACTAACAACTTCTAGACATGCTAATAACCATAATCACTTCATTAGAATTTTCATAATCTTATCGCAAACAAAGCATTTAACATCCTAACAACGCTCTAGGAGTTGCACTTGCCTTTTTACCGATGGAAAATGGAGCGGCATTTGGAATCTTAGCGTTCGCATGACTTCCCAGGATTAAAGAAAGCCTGAATTTAGAACATATACACATAATATAACTTGAGACAACAAACCACCTAAACAAAATCACTAGAACTAGTGCCATTTAAACTTAGGAAGAGGCAACATGAAAACTTGTGCAGTGAATTCGGGGATAGTCAGTATAGCATCAATGCAGACATATAAATAAAATCACTAAAACTTATACCATTTGATCTCAGATGACACGTAAATGAGTACGCATACAGTACCAGAGAGGAGTTTAACTCAACATATGTTTGGGACTATTACAAGAACACTACCTCCTGAACAAATTCTGGCTTGCAAAGTTGACTTTATCTAGAAATGCATGTGAATTTATTTTAGTGATTTCTTTCTTCCTATGCCAACAGATAACAATCATCCAAGTCTCGGCTTCAAAATAGTAGGGCTAGATGGTCTTGTCATTAGACACACAAAAGGTGATTTACTTCTACCAATGCCATAATGATTTGGCTGCTTAAACAATTTTATTGCAAACATGATGGCTTACAGAATTATTATTGGATGACTGAGTCGAATATCAAATTCCTTGATACCTCCAAGGAAGACATAACCATATTCCATACTAGCACCAAAAGTAAGCACAAATATGCTAGTCAAAACTAACTAATCTCTAACCCAAGAAAACCAGACAAACCGCAGGAATGCCCCACCCCCATCTCCCACTATTTATAGTAACAACACTGATGCACAATTTTTATTTCTAGCATTCCTTTCTTATAGAATTAAACAACCATCAACTACTCTCATTTCGATGCGAGCTTGACCAAAGTCGACAACTTGAAAAGCAATGCTATGAATATTTTAGCAAACCTCTTTCAAAGCTAGCGAAGAGGGCAACCTATGTAAAGGCCTTTATTAGCTCCCTATCACCAAATGCAAAGCTAGCAATTTGCACTCATGCTATTGTCACACCAATTGAACCAAATAGCAACATTAAACCTCCTAGGCATTTCATACGATCAACCGAAAATGAATCTACAATCCTCCAATCAAAACCCTAAATGCAAAAACCGGAATCTGCCCACTACTTTGATCTCTCCATTCCCATGAGTTTCATCACATACTCATGCAATCTAGCTAGGCATAAACACAAACACCTTGTATACAAGCCTTAAAATCCCCTAAAGACCTAGGGTTTACCTCAAGTCTTTCTCATGGAGGAATGAGGGAGGAAGGACGCCGGCCGGGGGAGGAGGAGGAGCCGCCGGAGGAGAGCTCGCCGGAGTTGGCCGGAGGAGGAGGAGGCTCGCCGGAGGCTGCTGGAGAACCTCCAGGGGAGGCGCACGGCTGGCCAGGGAGTGGCACCAGGAGGTAGCCGGCCAGCAGCTGAGAGCGCAGGAGGAGGAGGCCAGGAAGAAACTCGCCAAGGATGCAGGCGCTCGGCTGGGGGAGGAAATCGCCAGGAGGAGATTGGGAGCAGGCGCCAGGGGCTTCGGCCAGGAAAAGAAGACGCCAGGGATACTGGTGCTTGGCTGAGAGAAGTGAGTCGGTTGGCAAGGAAAAAAATCTCCTCCAAGAAAATCTCAGCCACAAAATGAAAGAGAGGGTTTAGGTGAGGGGGAAAAATTCCAAAACAACCCCTCCTAAAAACAAAAGTTCAACTTTTAACCATTAGCGCGAACCACATTATTACATTCTTGGCGCGAAATGACAATTGTCAGAATAGACAACTTGCCGCAAAACTAAACGGCACGGAGAAAACACCCATTCCGATAAATATTTCACGGAAAAACCCAAAACCTTTAATAGAATTAATAACCGCGCGACAGCTGAACCTTAAATCAAGAAAGTGGAAAACAATTCTGGCGGAAACCCAGGCAAAGAAGATTTGCGGTATTACAATTAATCAAGGAACACCATCAACACATGATGAAATGTTCTTTAATGATTAACAAGACAAATGAACTCAATTTAAATTATCATTTAAATTGATATGAGTATATGTTAACTACACAAGTTTTCATATACTCATGTTGATGAAAAGTAATGATCCATTATTTGTAAATTGTATGGAAATGATCATTACTCTAAGTCATCAACTATAGAATAAACTCCACATGTATATGTGCATAGATATAATTGACTTGGATATAATATGCACATATTCAATTTTATTGCATTGGAGTAAATCCCATATTACCATGAGTATACTATAACTAGGTAATTCAAATATATACTCAAGGATTTAGTTTCTTTGTCTTGATCCTTATGTGTGTCAATAACGAATCGATCAATACAAAGAGACTTTCAAGTTAAACTACAAACTCCCCCTAAATATGTGCATCCATGTAATATATGGATTGAGAAACATAATGCACATTTGTGGTTAATATAATGGGGACATTCATACTTTAACTTGACTCCAAAGTATGCAACTAATATTAAGATGAATATGCAAACATACCTTGGGTTTTCCATTTTTCAATGCGATGAGACTAATCAAAGATATTCTAAATAAACAAGTTAGTCTCGATATAAGATTGTCATTAACACAAGATTAGATTTGTCATTAACACCAAAACCATAACTAATGAAGGTTGAACTTACAATCTCCCCCTTTTTGGTGATTAATGACAAATCCAAGCTTAATGAGCACATTTGGATTAAAACTAACATATTGAGAGAATTTAAACCATTTGAATACATATGCATATTAATTCTCCCCCTTAATCATATTAAGCTCACTTTTTAAACCAAATAATATTAAGCTTCCTAATTCTCCCCCTTTTGGCATTAAACACCAAAAATGGATAAACCATCTTAAAAGAATATTTTAATTAATTCTCCCCTTTTTGGCATTTAATTATCTCTTTTGAAGCTCCTAATTCTCCCCTCATAAAATTATTCTCCCCCTTTTGACATTAAACAACTTCTTTCAGGAGTTATATGTAATGAAGGTCATACAAGAATTGAAATAAACACTTATGACCTTGGGAAAGAATAGAAATTTCAAGCCAAATAAATTGAACATGAAAACTTGTTTTATTTTAAACATGGTCTTAAAAGAAGGAAAAACTCGAGAATAGACCATATTTGGGTTTGTGGATACCACTTGTAAAATTACCACTTGTAAAGATAGGCATGAAAAACGAAGTAAGGGTATCACACAGTTTATTTGAAACACATTCAAATAACTCACTCCTCATTTTATTAGGCTTTGCAACTTTTCAACATGATTCTTTTAAAGAATCCAATAATTTGCCTAACCGGGTAAACGAGGAACCCAAAAAGAATACCACTTGAGAAATTAGATACCACTTGTAAAATTAATCTCAAGGGTGTAACACCCCGGCGCCAAACGCACCGCGAATGCTACCAAAAACCCTAAATAACAAACGACACCTCTACGAAAAGATTGAAACTGAATTTAATCTCTAAACTCTTGAACCGGCTTAAAACTAAGTCACCAAAAATAGAAAATTTCTGCATGATCTCCCCAGAAAGGAGGACATCCACTCAGCAGACAAATAAATAGTTGCAGATAATATGATATCACTCTAGCAGGTCCTTAGTTAACCAATCACACATCCAATAGACAGTTAAGAAACTCCAACACGACGAACAACATATTACAACCTCATTATTTACATCCAGAATTATTGAATTTGTTAAATAAATTATTGAAGACCGAAGTCGTGCACGTGATACTACTCCCAAACAGACGAATCCGCTTCAAGGTACCTAAAACAGGAAGCAAACAAGCGTGAGTCCAAGACTCAGCAAAGTGCAACATTAATAAAAAGTAATGAATTCAATTAAATTACTTTTACTCTAGAATTTGATATGGCCATTACTAAAGGGAAATCAACAAGTAAAAGAAACGATTACTAATTCCACTTACCACACCAACTCGAAAACATAACTAAATCTTACCCTCGCCTCCATAAACATTTCTGGATGAGTCCACGCCTCAATCCTCAACCTGTTCTTCCCATTCTCATCAATCCCAATTATCGGTTGCAACACACAATGCAATGGAATGCATTTATGCTTTCATACTCAAGTGCACAAAAATACAAAAGCGAATCTCATATCCATACATTACAATCAACTCATTAACATGATTCATTATCGTAAATGCAATACAGATGCAAATATGCCAAACAAAAGCGAATATCATATCCATACATCACAATCAACTCATTAAACATGATTCCTCTTTGCCAATGCAAAGGCAGATGCAAACATACCATACAAGGGAAGAATCTCGTATTCATACATTGTCCATGCAATGCAAATACTTGCATGTTCATATGCTCATCTCATTTCGCCATTCTCATGCATAATTCACCATTCTCATGCATATGATGCATTCTCATGCATTTGATGCATTCTCATACATATTTCACCATTCTCATGCATATGATGCATTCTCATACATATGATGCATTCTCATGCATATGGTGCATCATGCATGACTCATCTTCTCTTTTTAGCAAATACCGGTATTGCCGAGCACCACCCGTCGATGCGAGCCCTCAAACCCAACCATCCCGTGGAAGGGGCCTGCCGAAACAGGACTTGCCCGCTACCCAGTAGTGGGTCCTACGCTTAACACCGCTCCCATCCACGCCAGTGGATGGGACTACGGGGTAGGAACTCCGAGCACACCGGATTAGTCATACAGTCCGTATGACTTTCTCACCGCCCTGGCTCAATGCACTTTTCATGAATGCACATATGCAAATGCCATTCTCAATATCATATCCAAATTCTCAACACTCATAATCACATTCTCAACACTCATAATCATATTCTCAACATCATAATCACATCCTCAACATTCATATTCGTACTCACATCACCAATACTCGAGTAATTACTAATTTCATCTATCTTGATTATAAATCAAACCATTTTCGCAATCAAATTCCATACTCCGTGCTCACATTCATTTATCATCAATACTTCATACAAAACCATAATCTTTTATCATGACTACGAATTGAACCATTATTCTTGAATCAAAACTCATGGCTTTAATATCAATAATACCCTAATCCTACTTGTAAGCACCAACACGGAACACAAGTTAGCACAACAAGTTACATAGACAAGGCACATAATTCTTCAATGTAGCACACATAGCAAACAAACACGGATGCACATGCAAGTTTCATCCATACTAGTGTTGTCAAAATAACCACAACAAGCATTAGCGGCTCTCATATCAAATCGACCAAGACATGTAATCTACAATTCACAAAATTCAATCAATTGATGCACTTGCCTTCAACTTCTCGAGACGGTGTGGCGAGACGAGGTTACCACACCAGGGGTCACACCACCTGCACATGGATATAACTCACTCAAAAACATACCCATAAATCAACACAAGACTCATACTAAGTCGGCTTCGCAACCCACTCCTAAAAACCTGGTAACAGAAATCTGCCAACCCGGGACAGCACTTGGTAAAACAGTCATAACTTTTAGTCGGATGAACGAAACTTAGTGATTTCAGTCGCTATTGAAAGATAATTCGATTATCTACAACTTTTTCTATAGTCAACTGACCGGGAAAAGCACCGATATTTCTCAGATTTGCGACAAACAGCAGACAGCCGCAGAACTAACGCGTTCTGGACAGCACGCGGTAAAATAGTCATAACTTCCAAACCGCTGAACGGAATTTAGCGATTTCAGTCTCTATTGAAAGGTAATTCAATTATCTACAACATTCGTTATAGCCAAACCCCCAGAAAACGCTTGTAGAATTTTCCATTAGCAGCTCTAACCAAGGACGGAAATCTGTCCGAACAGAACATTCCAAATCACTCTAGTTTCTCCATTCCCCAACCTCCAACATCTCAAAATCATGAATCCTAGCTAGGCAATAGCACAAACACCTTGCATGCAAGTCTTAAAATCCCCCAAAGACCTAGGGTTTTACCTCAAGGAGAGTCCATAGAGGAAGAAGGGAGGTGGAGAAGGGCTGCCTTGACCCGGGGGAGGAGGATCTCGCGGAGTCCTGCCGAGCTGGCGGCGATCGCCGGAGGTTGGCCGAGTAGGGCGCATGGAGGGCTCTGCCAGGAGAGGAGCACCGACCAGCGCTGCTGCTCGTGATGTGGCTGCCGCTTGCTGCTGCGACTGCTGCTGGCCTGGAGAGGAATCGCAGGAAGGGAGGGCGCCAAGAGAGGAATCGCAGGAGGAAGGCCAGGAAGAGGACAAGCACCAGAGGATGGCTTGGCTGGCAAAAGAAAAAAGGAGTCGGCCACTTCCTAGCAATGACAGCCACATAAGGAAAGGAAGAGAGAGAGGGATTAGGTGAGGGAAGGGAAAATTCCCAAAAGAACCCCTCCAAAAAACCAAAAATCCATCTTTTAACCACTAGCGCGAACTAAATAATTAAATTATTGGCGCGAAACGACATTTGTCAAGATAGACAACTTGCCGCAAAACTAAACGACACGAAGAAAAACACCCATTCCGATAAATATCCACGGAAAAACTCAAAACCTTTAATAAACTGCGATGTGACAAAACTTTTCTCCAGAATAGATCCTTGAATCAAGAAAATGAAGACAACTCCGGCCAAAAACCCAGGAAAACGATTTCGCGGTATTACAAAGGGCTTGCTTGAAGAACCAAAAGAAATGAGCATTTTGAAATTTTTGATTTAAGAACAATGCTCAACTAGATATTTTCCTCTTTTATGAATTACAACACATAAAGATTCTCACACAGAAAAATCTTAGGTGGTTGAAGTTACAATTTTAGCTTGCGAGGAAAAATCTTAATCAAGAATGTGGGTATCGCAATAATGCTACGAAGAGGCAATGAAATACCACTTGTAGGAAATAATCGAATTCAATGATACCACTTAAAAAAATAACTTAATGATACCACTTGTAAGCATATGAGGTGAATAAAGGCTCAATTGATACCACTTAAAATCAACTCATAAAGATTTATACCACTTAAAGGAAATATCGATAACATTGATGGGTATCAGAGCAATATTCTCAGAGCAATAAAATTAAGGCAATATATACTTACAGGTATCGAAAGAGAGCAAGGCTCAAGAAGAATCAATAGAAGCACAAAGATTTAGTATCAGAGCAAAATAAAGATATGATATCACTTGGAAGCCAATAAGTGCCCAAAACTTGCAATAGATAAACTCCCCAAGATGTTCAATGAATGAATTATGGAGTTATTTGCATTTGAATTGCACAAGTTTTGTCTTTTCAAAAGATCAAGTGAAAATCACTCTTTAGTTCATTTAAAGTGCTCATACTTGATACTACTTGAAAACGCCTTCAAGTAAATTGAGAAACTTTTTAAAATTTTGCACAAAAGAACTTTAGGATAATAAGAAATTATTCCAACAAGAATTTTTGAAAAATCAAATTCCCATCAAAAGATATCCCAAAGCAAAACTCGAAAAACCCTGAAAAAAAAACAGAACCAATTCTGCCAAGGCCGGTACTACCGCTCACCAGGGCCGGTAGTACCGGGTTTGCGGTACTACCGCGCACCAAGGCCGGTAGTACCGGTCTTGACAGACCAAACCTTCGGATTTTTGCAAATTTTTCGCAAAAATGACTCAAATGAGGTCCAATTGATTTGAAAATTTTCAGAAATGAACTTTGGACTAATTAGAAGGTTTTTCAAAAAGAATTTTCCCAAAAACAATTTTATTTTTAAAGTTATGGCAAATTGCGTTTTGAGGAAAAAACGAAAATCGATTTTCACGAAAAACCTCGAAATGCACTTCGGTTTGGATTTCATACAATTTCTTTTTCCATGGCTTAGATAGATGTACCAAGAATGTGTATAGCCAAGATTTATGATGAAATCCAACTCGAATGCCACGATTTGAGCTATATGCCTAAATAGGCCATTTCGGAATAAATTAAATCGTTTTTGAGCCAAATTAGATTTTAACATAGATTTTTCATTTTGAAAACTTGTAAAACATTTGAAATACATAAGAGAATACTTTTACAAAGCTTTTCATAAATTTGGGTCATTTAAATACAATTTTGACTTTTGATCTAAATAGTCCATTCGAAGAAGCAAATAGAAACCAAGTCAAAATCAACAACACAAGAATTCAAATTAAGCAAGGGTAAGATATATGGATTTGAATTTTGTGTATGAGTCTAGAATACCATTTTTAATCAAAATTCTACACAAGAATTGATCCAAATGGAGAAACTCACTAAGTGCAAGAATATGACCGTTATGGGTCAAGTATAGTTTTTCGGCGAGTTTCAAAATCAAATACCTTTTGATAAGTTGGTCTTTTTGAAAATCTTTTGAACACGGAAATTGTTTAGAATGACCAACTCTAGGATTTTCGTTTTGGAATTACTTTCAAAATCTTGTTACATTTAATTCTATAAAAATTATAAGTTTAAATCAAAATCAAGATACTAGTAACTAGTTTTTGGAGTTAAAACTCATTTTCTTTTGAGATTAGTTTTTGTAAAGCCAAAGCCATTTGAAAACCTTTTGAAAGCATTTGTATACATTTTTCAACTAGTTTCTCACAAGATTAGTAATAGTATACAAAGTTTTGACTTTTGGCTAAATGGTTGATTTTGAAAATATATATATATGCACTTATATTAATATGGGCACACATAGGGATGTGATACACATGAATATGAATTAACACTCCTCCTAAATGTGCCACTTTCTAACTTGCTCAAGATTGCAATAAGAGAATAGATAAGAGGCGAGAGCAAGTGTCCATAACAAGTATTCTAAATTGATATTCATTAATATAACAATATAACCTACACAATGCTATAAGATATAAGAATCAATTTAAATACTTGTTACCCGAGATGGCATTGGCTCATGATGGACTTGATTTTCTTCATGCTTGACACCACTTGTAGACGAATGTAATCCTTCTCCTCTTGATGTGCAAGCGTCTAATCCATCTCTTTATTGCCTAAAAATTCTTTTAGGCGGTTTTTGGTACCCAATCCTTGTTGGGTCCGACAATGTTAGTCACAATTGATTTAGGAACCCACATGGTCCTAATTTTAGCATTCTTAATTTGACTAACATGACTAGGAACGGTTTTGCGATAATTATTCCTCCTAAGCAACGCATTTGGATTTAAGTGAGAGGACTTAGGAGGGCAATGATATTTTGCAAAACCATTTCTAGTTTGATCTCTTCTAAGCATGTGATAATTAAAATTTTGCATCGGCTTAGAGGATCTAGCAAATCTAGTAAATATTTTGCTATTGTTACTTCTCCTAAGCAATATGTTTGAATTATATTGAGTGGGCTTAGGAGTGCTAACAAATTTAGCAAATCCATTTCTAGATTTACTCTTCCTATGCATATGAATATCATTTTGAGCCGGCATAGGGGACTTGACAAGCTTGGCAAACACATTGCCATTCTTGTCCTTCCTAAGCAAATAATTGTCATTAACAAGAGTAGGCTTAGGAGTGATACCTTTGGGACAATCCTTACCGAAGTGTCCCTTTTCCCGGCAATTGAAGCATGTCACGCTATTTGGCCCTCTCTTGACCGATTTGACTTGCTCCTTGCTGGCTTGCCTCATGGTTGGTGTTGTGGCCTTGACATCCACTTGATTAGGGCACACGGAGGTGAGGTGGCCCTTCTTGTTGCAAGCGAAGCACTTGATAGTCTTCGAGTGTCTCGCATTGTGCCTCGTCTTGCTATTCTCCCTCTTGTAGTTGTAGCCGAGTCCTCGCTTATCTTGAGGCGCCCTTGGCTTGCTCAAGATCTCGTCGAGGAGGGCTTTTCCTTTTACGCACCTCTTCAAGTCATTTTCCAATTTAATGACTTGGGCCTTGAGCTCATTATTTTCCTCTACAATATTTGCATCTAAAAGCATAGAGGAACTAGAAGTAATGTTATTAGAGCAACAAGGCAAATCATCGCTAGAAATGGATATGCATTTATTTGATGAATTGTTTGTGATAGGAATTGAGTGAGGCAATTCATCAATTAAATTACATTGAATGCCCATATCCACACTAGCTTTAGTGAATTCCTTGAAAAGGATTTTCTCATGATTTTCTTTTAGAACATTATATTCATTTTGAAGTGAATCATGTTCTAATTTCAAAACTTTATATTTCTTTTTCTCCTTTCCAAGAAATTCATTGAGCTCCTCTAGCATATTCATTAATTCGTCATAAGAGGGCTCATCTTCGGTGTCACTTACCTCATTTTTACCTTTTGCCATAAAGCAACGGATTTTTGATGGGAGTGAAAATTCGTCGTCGCTTGAGGCGGAGGTTGAGGTTGATGGAGATGCCGGTTCATCGCTTGATGTTGAAGTTGAATCCTCAACCGACACTTCCTCCTCATTGCAATCCTCACTTGTTGATGTGGATGATTCAAATAATTCTTGAAGCTTGATCCACATAGCATGAACGCTCGAGAGGTTGCATATGAGATTGAAAATTTCTACGCTCACAACGCTAAATAAAACATTAGCAGCTTGAGCGTCGAGATGTAGACATTTCTCCTCTCCTTTAGTTGGAGCAATTTCATTTAGTGGAGAAGAAATGTCGACATCTACGATCCACCAAATTTGGGGGCTCATGGATTTAAAATGATTGATCATAAATAATTTCCATTGAGCATAATTTGATTCATTTAGCATGAGTGGATCGTGAGAGTGCACTAAACCTCTAGTTGCCATCCTTTTTACTCTCTAGACGGTTAAGCCTAAAATGAGAGTGACCGTGGCTCTGATACCACTTGTAGGGTCGAGGATGCGCCTAGAGGGGGGTGAATAGGCGTTTTACACAATTCGATCGCTCACTAAACAATTCGCTCTAATCAACCCCTATGTCAAAACCTAATCAAATATATATGCGGAAGCGATAAATAGGTTTTGACAATTAAAGCCTAAATCAACTAGGCTCACTAGTGCACTAACTAAATTATGTCTCTAAACTAGAATTGCTAAATTGATCAAACAATTAATACTAAGCAATTCTACAATCAAGCAATTGATTAATATGCAAAAGGTAAATACTTGAATGTAAAGAGACGAGAGACAAACGATGTTTTTCCGTGGTGTTCGGAGACTTGCCGGTCTCCCCTAGTCCATGTTGAGGCAAGCCCACACTTGGACCGGCCCCGCCGAGCACCGCCTCTTTCCACTAGTCGTGGTTTTTCACGCTATGCCGTAGGCTCAACCCGAACCTTCACAAACTTGCCGGGCTTTCACACCTTGAGAGCTCCCGCGCACGACGCCTACGCCGTCTAGGAGTCGGCAACCTCCAAGAGTAACAAGCCGCTCCTTCGCTTGAACCTCACCGAGCACAACGAATGCGCAACCGGTGATCACCACGTGCAACACAAGCACAAGGCCTCCCTCAAGTGCAACACATGCACAAGAGGCTCTCAAATCACTTCCTAATTGCAACACATGCAATTAGTCTCACTCTTAAGCTCAAGAAGCAAAGGGAGAAGAGCAACACATGCACACAACTCCCACACACAGCAACAACACCAGCAACTCTTGCCCCAAGCCCCCCAAGGGGGTATATATAGCCCCCCACAAGAAAACTAGCCGTTTGGGGACAAATGGGCAAAATCAGCCTTTTGCGGTACTACCGCCCTCTAAGGGCCGGTAGTACCGCCTGTAATACCGCAAATACTTCTTTGCCAGGGTTTTTGGCCAGAATTTTTTCATCTTCTTGATTCAAGGTTCAGCCGTCGCGCGGTTATTAATTCTAGTAAAGGTTTTGGGTTCTCCCGTGAAAGTTTATCGGGAAGGGAATTTCTCCGAGCTATAATTTTCTGTGGCAAGTTGTACTCAAAAAGAATTTTGCTTTTCGCCTATAGTTTTAAATTTCTATCTTTGGATTTGTGGGTTTGTGGTCTCTAGAATATTTGTGTAGCATTAGTATATTTCTTTTCCCCATAGCCTTTTGTTTAGTTGTATCCTCTTGAAATGAATATATATGTATATATGGAAGAAATGAGAGAACCCAAGAGAGAGAGAAAAAAAAGAATTTCCTTACCTGATGTTCTGCTGCCGCCGCCTCCAAGGGAGCTCCTGGCGACCCGTGCGTGCGACCCCTAGCCGCCTCCGCCCTCGGCCTCCCGGCGCCCGGCCTCCCGGCCCGGCTACTCGCGCCTGGCCGGCGCCTCTGCCCATTGCCGTCGCGCTGCTCCCTCCCAGCGCCCGCGATCAAGCGCCTCCGGCCTCCGGCCGCCCGAGCCCAGCCTGAGCCTCCGGCTCGCGCGCCTCGCCGCTTCCCAGGCTCTGGCGCCTCCGGCCGCCTGCGCTCTGAGCCCCCCTCCTCTGTCATGGCATCCCTGGCGTGAGCTTCTCCGGCCCGTGGTTCCGCCAGCTCTGGTCGAAGTGCCCTTCCCTCTTGGCTTCTCCTTTTGGTGTGTACTCAGGTATAATTAAAGAGGGCTTGGTTCTTTGTGCATTCCACGTGTTCGATGAAATGGCTGTGAGGAGTTTCTGATAAGCACCTGTGTTAGATTTTTACTTGGTGGTCTTTGAGGCATGGTATGGTTTTGATTCTATAATGGTTGTTTTGATTGTGGAAAGTTTGTGAACCGTAGCTATCAAGAAGCTTTGAAATTTTCTCTACCTAGTTTCAAGTTAAACGGCAAAGAAGTTCTAGCAAATCGACGAAAATGGGGCAATTTACTAATTTGTATTAGATATGCTAAGGTCCTTGTCCTGCTATTGGAATGGTAAATCGGTGGTGCTTTGTAAGCATGGCGTTCTTGTTTCCTTCTTGAACTTTCGGCAATGGCACGTGCTCTGAGAATGTGTTTATCTGGGAGATTTCTTTTGAGCAAATATGATGGAAACCGCAAATTAATTGCAAGGATGAGGATCAACATTTGTTTTAGTTGAGCAAAACTATGAGCAATTTCTTTTTCTAAATCGGTTGATAGTGAGGTCGGGATGAGAATTATGAAAGAACATGTTGCTTTCATGGTTCTTAGTTCTATTGCTTTTTAGTTTGGTTGTCTTGAAGATTATGTGTTACCCAAACAGGACCTAAGTTGTAACATTTACACTGAAATTGTTTGTCATGAGATCATTGGAGTATGCATGTGGTCACATGTGAGCATAATTGAGATTGATGAGTAGTGTGAACCCTTGTTTTCTTTGTATGCCAATATGGGTTTTAGTCATTAACTTTATTTCCAATAAACCATGGACAAGAAGAACTGAACCTATTAAATTCAAATTGTTATGGGCATCTCCCAGTTGGCAATGTACCGCAGGTATATTGCTTAATTTAAGATGTCGCACGTCACTATTGGCTATACATTCTAATTTGGCTTCTACTTCATTAGATGATTGATTTTGCATGTAGTGGTTTAAATCTTAGCTTTAAGTTGGCAATCTCTGTTATGGGTCAGATTGTAGAGCCTTGTGCCTGGTCGTTGACTGCGAACATCAGGGCATCGACGCCACTGTGGCTGTCGACGGGGTTAGCGAGCGGAGCTACCGGCCTTGTTCTACGGAAGGCACCGCCAAGAGGGAGTGTCTTCGGGAGTGGTCTTGACCCCGAGTTGCCTCGCGTCGGTAAAGGCAAGTGCATCTCCTAGAGCGTTAGTAGGGTGTTAAATGCTTTGCTTGCAATAAAAGTATGAAAATTCTAATGATTTGGTTATGTTTAATAGCATGTCTAGAAGTTGTTCTTAGCATGGTAATGGGGATGGATGAATGTTAGCAATGGAGAGGTAAGTTATTCAATTTCTATTATTGCAACGCCTTATGAATTGTATAAATGAGTATGGTTATGTTGATGCAAAGGATAAAGTGATTAAATGATCATGTGTGTGATATATTCATGTTTGTGTTGTGCTTAAACACATGACTTTATTTACTCTCGAATGAATTACACTAGGGAAATAGCAAGTTAATTGGTACTTCCATATTGGTTATGGCTATGTGTGGTGAAAATGAATGAGGGATGAGATGCATTCACGTCAATTGCATAATTGCATTCATGATGGATGAGGCGTCCCATGTTGATGCGGGCCTCGGTGCTCACCCGTAGTGAGCACAAAAGTCCTACCTCGTAGTCCCATTCATCGATGGTGAATGGGAGCGAGTCAGTAAGAGTGGGCCTCGCCACGGGATGGGTGGGATTGAGGGTGCACACCGACGGGTGTGCACTCAGCTATACCGGTATACGCTATGACAATGTGCATTATGAGCATGCCTGGTGCATTCATTTTATGATTCATGAGTAAAAAGAATGAGAACATAAAAGCATTGCATTGTGTGTTGCATTTGATAAATGTAGTATGGTGATGAGAATGGAAATGACAGGTTGAGTATTGAGTCGTGGAATCATCCTGAAATGATTGTTGAGGCATGAGTAAGGTTTATTTATGTTTCCGAGTTGGATGTGGTAAGTAGGGTTAGTTTCTGTTTCTTTAACTGGATGATTTCAATTAAGTATTGGTTATGTCAAAAGATGAAGTAGTTGTGCTCTTAGGTTTGGTTGTATGTGAATTCAAACCGTTTCTTTTATTTACGGATATCAATTAAAGAAACTTTTACTTTATGTCTTGAAGCATTTATATTCTAGTCGAATTCATTACTTTCCATACTTGATTGCACTTTGCTGAGTCTTGGACTCACGCTTGTTTGTTTTCTTGTTTTAGGTACTTTGAAGCTGGCTCGTCGGGTTGGGAGTAGTAACACGTACACGACTTCGGTCTCCAACAATCTACTTAATCGATTCGTTAAGTTGGATGTAATTAATGCGGTTGTAATGTGTTGTCCGTCGTGGTGGTGTTTATTAAATGTGTTGGATGTGCGATTGATTAGCTAAGGACCTGCTAGAATGATATTATGACTGCTATTGTTCTTTTGTCTGCTGAGTGGATGTCCATAGTTTTAGAGGAGGTGCTGCCGAAATTTTTGGTGAAATCGGGAGTTTGTAGCATTCTGGACTCCGTAGGAAGTCGGGGTGTTACAGTTGGTATCAGAGCGGGCTTCAAGTCCGTGGTGTTGAATGTAGTGAGTAATTCTAGAATGAACTAAAATTTTGCTATATGAAAGTAGAAACATGGTTTAGGTTGAACCTTTAAAATGTGGCCCTAGGGCAATAACCTTAAAACTTGATGTAGAATGGTTAAATAATTTAAAACTTGACACACTCTGATGCACAGTAGGAAAGGGATGGGTTATCGTTGCATTGTGTTACAATGCTTATTGTGTTATTGATACTATATTGATGCTTGTGGTTATGTTAATTGTTAGTTTTGGTAAGGCTATGATAGTGTTTATTGCTATGCTTATGAAGTGTTGATTGTCTGGTGGGTCTTTTAGGATTTCTGTATCGAGGAGTTTCGGGGTCTATTGGGGACTCTTTGTGCCGAAGGAATTGGTTTGTTCGTTTGGGCCGTGTTGAGGCCTCATTGGTCGGTGTGGCACTTAGAGCCGGCACCGGAGGGCTCATAACCTCGTGTGTGGAGAACTATTGTTCTTTTGACGTAAATTAGAGAGTTGATGGAATTCGTTTTGGGTTTTATCTTCTTTGGATTTCTCGAATTTAAGACCAAAGAAAGAGTATCGCTTTGCACCCTTTTTGGTTGCTTTGTGGAGACAGTTATGGATTCCTTCTTGTGTTGGACATTCTCTCAGTTAAAAAGAAACCGTCGTTCTTCTATTGTAGATTGGAGAATGGCTGGAGTAAGTTTTCCGGGTTTTGACTTATTTGGTCTTTTTGGGTTAAGTCAAAAAAAAAAGGGGTTTGGTGTTGCGCCCCATTGGTTGATGGCGGGAAAAGACATGGATTTCTTCGTGTGGTCGTTCTCCAAGTTGAAGTTTTGGTGAAAAAAAAACTTAAGTTGTGAGAACTTAAGGTTTGGGGTTTTAAAGGAAAAAGTGTTATTCGGCCGATTCGTTTTTCCTTCGTGTGAATTTAATTGTGCAACTCCTTTCTTTCGTGGAATTTTGGGGAGTTTGATGATGATTTGGGGATTTGTTGAATGACCAGGATTGAGTCCTGTCATTCTCTAACTCTTTTTGAGAGATAAGCTACCTTGGGAGTTTTTGTTGGTTTTCTGGAAAGGAGGATACGACAGTCAAAGTGAGTTTATGGGTTAGTTGAAGATCTTCTCGTAGAGGATTAGTAGAATGTGTATGTGATTGGGTTAAGGTGGTCGACCCTAATTGGACAGATGGCGAGAAGTATTTTGTGGGTCATGTTGATCCACGGTTATAAGTGGAGGTCTGGAAATGGTGGTTGCGTAAGGTTATAAATGATTGCCTTAGGTCAACAATTAAAGACTATGTCTTGAGGAGGCATTGTGAATCGTTGGAGTCATGAGTAATTGGAATAGGTGATGATCGTTTAAATGTTGACTTGTAGGTATCTTGAACTCTAGTTGTTGAGTATTGAAAGCTTTATTGAAATCAATTGTCCTAAACTTAGAATAGGAAGTTGTATAATGGATGGTATAGTATGGGTTGTAGACCAGAGGAAAATGTTGATGCAATGTTTGATGTTAATAGGACCAGCAGTGGTTATATTTGTTATAAAGGATAATAAAAGAAATATTGGGGTTATGTAAAGTATATCGAACCTTTATTGGTAAGTGTATGGGATTTGATGAAGTCTTAATTTGGGGTTAAGGGTTGATGATATATGGATTTAATGTGGAAAGTAATGAACGGTGTTGCTGGACTTGATCTAAACCTTGGTGGGAGGATTGTCAGATTCGTTGTCCCATGGTTGGGTGGGATTAATTTGTTGGTGGACTGGGTGTAAGCGGTCGCTAAATGCATTATTTTCTTAAGAGTTGTCGGAACTCTCGGTTTTATGGGTAAGACTCAATGTGGGGTCAGTCGGAAATGAATGGTTTGGTTATGAACCTTTTCTTTGAGTGGTTGTCTCGTTGTACGAGACAAGTTTGAAAGAAGGTAAAGTCTAAAGGTGTAGTAAATCGATTGAAAGGAGATTGGGGACCCAGGATTGGTTCTCTTTCTCGAGGTGTCTTGTTTTCTTTAATCGAGTGCTTTCTCGATGTGAAGTTTTTCACCTTGGAGCTTAAGGTGATGGATTTGGTTTGTGTTGGTAAAGAGAATTTAGTTCTCTTTGGTTCTTTTGTGACTGCTTTTGAGAAAGATTTGTGTGAAGTTCTTCGTCTTAGTTGAGTTTTCCCCCGGTGTACATTTTATTGCTTTGACTTCAAGTTGAGGAAAGTGGTTAGTTTTGTTAAGCAAAATGAGATTTTCTTTGCTCTCTAGTGTGGGACAAGAAAATGCTTGGACGTGGGTTCATGGTTGAGTGTAATAGAAGATTATGCTCTTTGATTTATTTGTCTAAAGTGAATGGTCCCGTTATGACTCTTTTTTTTCGAGTGATTGTCGCTATGCGAGACATGTATGAAGAAGGTAGGGTATGATTGTGTATTGAGATGGAATTGGGATTTATGCCCGATTGGGCGATTCATTTTGATAGTAAGGAATGGCTTTGACCCAGTTGTCTCCAGGGCATCTGTTGAAGAGATAAGAGTTGTGTTTTGGTTCCTGGAGGATTCCAGTGTTAAAAGGATAGAAATAGTGATATGTTCGAAATTGGTTAGAAGCTTGTTGGATTGAAAAGCCTTGTGTGGCTCCGTGGTTTAAGCTAATCGACCCGTGGGACAGCTATGATATGGGGGGCTAACTCGTTCGATGATATAGCTTGATAATGGTTATGTGGTTATAAAGCTTAATCAATGGGGAGAGATGTGAATCAGGGTTTGCTTGGTTTTTAGGTGATTTGAGTTTAGAACCCCAATTGTTCAATCGAATAGAATTCAGCGATTCGGTGAAAAATTGGTTGGATGCTTAATAGAGTGATGTGGCTTGTGTTAATCATGTCATCTCTAGTTTGTTGATCTGTGAGGTAGAGGTTGAGAGAGAGGAGAAAGTTTTGGGGAGTGAAATTGAATAGAGAAATGAGAATTGAGTTTGGGAGTTAGTAATATGATCTTTCGGGAGGAATCGTTGGTTGATTGCAGGTCGTACGTTGAAACATTAAAGAGAAAATTGTCTGAGTTGTCAAACAGTTCATGAGAATGGTATGAATTGAGATTTTGGCCGTTTGCCTAGATCCATGGGAGTTTAAGTGTGGGAGTTGTGAATTTTCCAGTTGAGAAAGTTCTTGCGGGATTCCTGGTTTAAGAAAAACCATTTGGAAGTGAGAACGCAAAGTAGATTTGGTTTAGCCTTGGTCTTTAAGTAAGGCCGGGTTTTTGGGTCTTGTGCCATGCCAATTAAGGAGGTAAAGTGAGTGTTGATTCAAAAAGGGATGTAATGAGTTAAGTTCTTGCTTCTTTATTGGAAAGAGAAGTGGATTCAACTTTGGAGTCTCTCTTGCGTGAGGTTTGCCCGACGTCGTTTCTTTCGGGTATCATGGTCATGCAATTCTGTTTCTGTTGCTCTTGTGGGTGAGTATTGAGGTGTTCCGAATTCGAGGGCGAATTCTTTTAAAGGGGGGAAGAGTGTAATACCGCAAATACTTCTTTCCCAGGGTTTTCGGCCAGAATGTTTTCCGTCTTCTTGATTCAAGGTTCAGCCGTCGCGCGGTTATTATATCTAGTAAAGGTTTTGGGTTCTCCCGTGAAAGTTTATCGGGAAGGGAATTTCTCCGAGCTATAATTTTCTGCGGCAAGTTGTACTCAAAAAGAATTTTGCTTTTCGACTATAGTTTTAAATTTCTATCTTTGGATTTGTGGGTTTGTGGTCTCTAGAATATTTGTGTAGCATTAGTATATTTCTTTTCCCCATAGCCTTTTGTTTAGTTGTATCCTCTTGAAATGAATATATATGTATATATGGAAGAAATGAGAGAACCCAGAGAGAGAAAAAAAGAATTTCCTTACGATGTTCTGCTTGCCGCCTCCAAGGAGCTCTGGCGGCGCGTGCGTCTGAGCCCTAGCCGCCTCCGCCTCGGCCTCCCGGCGCGCCCGGCCTCCCGCGCCCTAAGCCCGCGCCTCTGCCTTGCCGTCAGACTGCTCCTCCCAGCCCGGCGGTCCCAGCCGCGCCCGACCTCGGCCGCCCGGCCAGTGAGCCTCCTGAGCTCGCGCGCCTCGGCCGCCTCCCAGGCTCGCGCACCTCACGGCCGCCTCCGGCCCTGCCTCTGAGCCCGCCTGACTCCTCTGTCGCGGCATCCTGGCCGTGAGCTTCTCCGGCCCATGGTTCCGACCACTGTTGAAGTGCCCTTCCTCTTAGCTTCTCCTTTTGGTGTGTACTCGGGTATAATTAAAGAGGGCTTGGTTCTTTGTGCATTCCACGTGTTCGATGAAATGGTGTGAGGAGTTTCGATAAGCACTGTGTTAGATTTTTACTTGGTGGTCTTTGAGGCATGGTATGGTTTTGATTCTATAATGGTTGTTTTGATTGTGGAAAGTTTGTGAACCGTAGCTATCAAGAAGCTTTGAAATTTTCTCTACCTAGTTTCAAGTTAAACTGGCAAAGAAGTTCTAGCAAATCTGACAGAAAATGGGGCAATTTACTAATTTGTATTAGATATGCTAAGGTCCTTGTCCTGCTATTGGAATGGTAAATCAGCGGTGCTTTGTAACTGCGGCGTTCTTGTTTCCTTCTTCAGAACTTTCAAAGAATGGCACGTGCTCTGAGAATGTGTTTATCTGGGAGATTTCTTTTGAGCAAATATGATGGAAACCGCAAATTAATTGCAAGGATGAGGATCAACATTTGTTTTAGTTGAGCAAAAACTATGAGCAATTTCTTTTTTCTAAATCTGGTTGATAGCTGAGGTCAGGATGAGAATTATGAAAGAACATGTTGCTTTCATGGTTCTTAGTTTCTGCTGTTTTTAGTTTGGTTGTACTGAAAGATTATGTGTTACCCAAACAGACCTAAGTTGTAACATTTACACTGAAATTGTTTGTCATGAGATCATTGGAGTATGCATGTGGTCACATGTGAGCATAATTGAGATTGACTTGAGTAGTGTGAACCCTTGTTTTGTTTGTATGCCAATATGGGTTTTAGTCATTAACTTTATTTCCAATAAACCATGGACAGCAAGAACTGAACCTATTAAATTCAAATTGTTATGGGCATCTCCGATTGGCAATGTACCGCAGTATATTGCTTAATTTAAGATGTCGACGTCACTATTGGCTATACATTCTAATTTGGCTTCTACTTCATTAGATGATTGATTTTGCATGTAGTGGTTTAAATCTTAGCTTTAAGTTGGCAATCTCTGTTATGGGTCGATTAGAGCCTTGTGCTCGGTCGTTGACACCACGGCATCAGTGGGCATCGACGCCACTTGTGGGTTGTCGACGGGTTAGCGAGCGGAGCTACCGGCCTTGTCTCTGGAAGGCACCGCCAAGAGGAGTGTCTTCGGAGTGGTCTTGACCCGAGTTGCCTCGCGTCGGTAAAGGCAAGTGCATCTCCTAGAGCGTTAGTAGGGTGTTAAATGCTTTGCTTGCAATAAAAGTATGAAAATTCTAATGATTTGGTTATGTTTAATAGCATATCTAGAAGTTGTTCTTAGCATGGTAATGGGGATGGATGAATGTTAGCAATGGAGAGGTAAGTTATTCAATTTCTATTATTGCAACGCCTTATGAATTGTATAAATGAGTATGGTTATGTTGATGCAAAGGATAAAGTGATTAAATGATCATGTGTGTGATATATTCATGTTTGTGTTGTGCTTAAACACATGACTTTATTTACTCTCGAATGAATTACACTAGGGAAATAGCAAGTTAATTGGTACTTCCATATTGGTTATGGCTATGTGTGGTGAAAATGAATGAGGGATGAGATGCATTCACGTCAATTGCATAATTGCATTCATGATGGACGAGACGTCCCATGTTGATGCGGGCCTCGGTGCTCACCCGTAGTGAGCACAAAAGTCCTACCTCGTAGTCCCATTCATCGATGGTGAATGGGAGCGAGTCGAAGAGTGGGCCTCGCCACGGGATGGGTGGGATTGAGGTGCACACCGACGGTGTGCACTCACTATACCGTATACGCTATGACAATGTGCATTATGAGCATGCCCGTGCATTCATTTTATGATTCATGAGTAAAAAGAATGAGAACATAAAAGCATTGCATTGTGTGTTGCATTTGGTAAATGTAGTATGGTGATGAGAATGGAAATGACAAAGTTGAGTATTGAGTCGTGGAATCATCCTGAAATGATTGTTGAGGCATGAGTAAGGTTTATTTATGTTTCCGAGTTGGATGTGGTAAGTAGGGTTAGTTTCGTTTCTTTAAGCTGGATGATTTCAATTAAGTATTGGTTATGTCAAAAGATGAAGTAGTTGTGCTCTTAGGTTTGGTTGTATGTGAATTCAAACCGTTTCTTTTATTTACGGATATCAATTAAAGAAACTTTTACTTTATGTCTTGAAGCATTTATATTCTAGTCGAATTCATTACTTTCCATACTTGATTGCACTTTCTTTGAGTCTTGGACTCACGCTTGTTTGTTTTCTTGTTTTAGGTACTTTGAAGTCGGCTCGTCGGGTTGGGAGTAGTAACACGCATACCGACTTCGGTCTCCAACAATCTACTTAATCGATTCGTTAAGTTGGATGTAATTAATGCGGTTGTAATGTGTTGTCCGTCGTGGTGGTGTTTATTAAATGTGTTAGATGTGCGATTGATTAGCTAAGGACCTGCTAGAATGATATTATGACTGCTATTGTTCTTTTGTCTGCTGAGTAGATGTCCATAGTTTTAGAGGAGGTGCTGCCGAAATTTTTGGTGAAATCGGGAGTTTGTAGCATTCTGGACTCCGTAGGAAGTCGGGGTGTTACACCGCCCGTAGCCCCAACGGTCGGCTAACGGTCATCTGACCGGTACTACCGCCCACTAAGGGCCGGTAGTACCGCACTCGCGGTACTACCCTGCTCCCACACGGCGGTAGTGCCGGCCTTGCCCAGCCAGCAAAACACACGCACTGGAAAATAGCTACCGGCGGCTAATACCCGGTAGTACCGCACTTGCGGTACTACCGCCCTCAAGCCCCGGTAGTGCCGGCCAACACTTAACATCAAAAACAACCTTCTGCCAAAAAGCTACCGGCACTATGTTCCCGGTAGTACCGCACTTGCGGTACTATCGCTCAAACACAGCGGTAGTGCCGGCCAACAGGAGAAACTCAGATTTCGAACTCCAAATCCATTTCTCCAAAAACCAAACTTATTCTTTGAGCCACAAAGTTGATCAACACATGATCATACACACGTGCAAAACACATTTGCACCAACTTAGCTCATACTCAAAGAATTCAAACCAAATCACGAAAACACATTTCGCAACCAACTCAAGATCTATTTGCAAAACGTATTAAGCAAATCAAACTCGAGTTTATGAGATTAATCCCCCTAGCCATGTGAAGGTCAACACAAGACCCAGTCAACTTGCCAACACCCGTTGCAAGCCCCACTCACATGCTCTCGGAATTCCGGACTCATAAACCTCAGTTTATTCGCACAACGAACTTGCAAATAACGCAATAAACACATTTCATGCTTGAGCACTACTCTTTGCAACACATGCAAAAGTCTAGCTCCAAGCAACACCAAATCAAGATGCATGAACTCTCTAATTGCAACACATGCAATTCTCTAGTTCCATGCAACACCAAAACCAAACTTCAACTAAACCAAATCACACGTATGAGCTCTTTACTCGCAACACATGCAAGCCTCTAGCTCCATACAAACACACAAACATCAGATCATGCTTGAGCTCTCTCCTTTTGCAACACATGCAAAACTTAGCTCCAAGCAACCACACGGTTTTAAGAAAGATTGTTTTGCGAAACCAAAACATGAAGTTTCAACTAATGCAACACATGCAAAAGTGAACTCTACGCAAAAGCCAACGCACTAGCTTATCACTTCTTGCAACACATGCAAATCAAAGCATTATGCGAAAACCAAATGCAACCAAACATAAGTTTAACCCATTCGCAACACATGCCAAATGGTTAACCCATATGCAAAAACCAAATCAAAATATGATTTGAGCTTGAGTGAACGCGGAATGAGATCACCAACACATGATGAAGCTCAAGCAAAGGGAACGACCCCTCTTAGTAGCACGGCGATAAAACCTTAGACTCAAAGACTACAAAAGTCCTTAGCCTATCTAATTATACCTTCGCCGCCGCGCACAAGCAATCCCCTTTGGGGTCTTTATGATTATCGCTTTGATACTCCCCCGGGATCATCACTCGACTCCTCTTCTTAACTTCGGGATCCATTCCTGACGCCCATCAACTCATGATGTCGTCCTTGTCCCGTTCTCATCATCTCATCCATCTTTGGACCTAACTCAATCACAACTCATACAAATAGTTAGTCCAAGATGCATGATTGTCTCAATTATCTCTTGCACTCCATTAACACATAATGGATGCCTTTAGATCAATTGAGCACAACCTAAATCAATTGAAATGATTTAATTGTGTCTTAAGTATAATAATGCAACTCATGCTTCGTTATACTTAAGAACTATTCATTTGTCCTTAATTAATCAAGGAACACCATCAACACATAATGAAATGTTCTTTAATGATTAACAAGACAAATGAACTCAATTTAAATTATCATTTAAATTGATATGAGTATATGTTAACTACACAAGTTTTCATATACTCATGTTGATGAAAAGTAATGATCCATTATATGTAAATTGTATGGAAATGATCATTACTCTAAGTCATCAACTATAGAATAAACTCCACATGTATATGTGCATAGATATAATTGACTTGGATATAATATGCACATATTCAATTTTATTGCATTGGAGTAAATCCCATATTACCATGAGTATACTATAACTAGGTAATTCAAATATATACTCAAGGATTTAGTTTCTTTGTCTTGATCCTTATGTGTGTCAATAACGAATCAATCAATACAAAGAGACTTTCAAGTTAAACTACAAACTCCCCCTAAATATGTGCATCCATGTAATATATGGATTGAGAAACATAATGCACATTTGTGGTTAATATAATGGGGACATTCATACTTTAACTTGACTCCAAAGTATGCAACTAATATTAAGATGAATATGCAAACATACCTTGGGTTTTCCATTTTTCAATGCGATGAGACTAATCAAAGATATTCTAAATAAACAAGTTAGTCTCGATATAAGATTGTCATTAACACAAGATTAGATTTGTCATTAACACCAAAACCATAACTAATGAAGGTTGAACTTACAGAGTCGATGCGCCCTCGGATCTTGTAGAACGGATGCATCCTCCTCCGCAGAGGGGACACCCGGTTCCGTAGGAAATCATTGGCGATCGCCTGCCTAGTGAGGCCGCGCATGGCGCAGATGTGTATGACGGCGATGGCCTCCTCGTCGACCTCGAGGTCGTCTGCCTCCGGGGTCTCCTTCTTCCCGGCAATGGGGGTCCCCTCGTACACCAGCGTGCCGGCTTCCCCCTTCTTCAAGTAGAACCACCGCTCGGACCATGGGTCGAGGGAGTCCCGAGCTTGGAGCTTGGGGAAGGACCACTTGAGCCCTGTCCGCAGCCGGAAGTAGAGGCATCCGACCACGGGGTCCTTCCCAGAGCAGAAGAGGCTGAAGTACCGGAAGAAGAGCGAGGGGGTGGGAAGGATTCCTAGGAACCCCTCGCACAGGTGGGAGAAGATGGTGAGAAGGAGAACGAAGTTTGGCACCAGATTGATGAGTTCGATCTCGCAGCTGGAGAGGACCGCCGCGATGAACTCGCTCTCCGGGGTCCGTCAGACCGAAGAGAGCGTAATGCTCGGTGCAGACGATCTCGTCGTCCCTAGGGCGCGGCTCGGTCTCGCCGCCCGGCAATCGCCATGTTACCGGGTCAATCAGCCCCAGGGTCTCGAGTTCCTTCATCCTCGCCAGCGACAAAGTGCTCCTCCCCAGCTTGGCCATGGCGATCGCAGCGAATTTGGTCGAGGGGAGAAGAGGAGTCTTGCCCGGGCTTAGAGGCTTGGAAGACGGCCTTGAGATCGTGAGTTTTTCCTCGCCATTCTTGTGGGCTCGGTTAAATGGGCGCGTCGCCGATAAATCCAGTCCGCGGCGCTTCAAAAGGCGTGCCAGCTGTGATTTGACTGGCGCAATTAAGGCCTGGGCCGCGGACACGAGGCGCCTCAGGTGTCCACCGGCCGTTCGCATCCGTACCGTCATCGCGAAGATCAAAGGTCGCCAGGTGTCGAGGCCGAAGGTTTCACTTTGTGGTCTTCGTCCGACCTCGGCCAAGGGATCGAGACCTGCGAAGCTTGCTCCCTATGCCCACAGTGTGAGGCTCGAGGTCGTTTCAGGTGCCCTCTTCGACCTAGAGCCTCGGGGGCTAGCTGACGAGGGTTGGGCAACCCTTGGCCGGTCAGCGCACGGTCAACGAGCTCCCAAGCTCGGGGGGCCCCGACCACGACTTGGGCGTACGCCGAGGCGCGTGACCTAGAGCGCGTATGCCCCCGAGCACGATGTCCGCACGACCTCGAGCTCGGGTCGGCTCTCGTTCGTGCCGGTGTCCCCTTGGATTCCGGAACGTGCGTTTGCCCGGCGGTTACCAAGACGTGGGATCGTGGGGGCGAAGCTGGCGCGCGCGGCAAGTCCAGAGCAGTTGCTGCCAGCCCACAATGCGCATGAAGACCGCCACCCGGGAATATCTCCCGTCCGTTACAAGCAGGGGAGATATAAGGTTAAGTATGCGCAGCCTGGAAGGAGAGGACATCAGAGCTCGCGCACTAGACATCGCCATTGTTAAGCTTGAGCTGTAATACACCTCTGTTCTTGAGAATAGCAAAGATCACCACCGCAAGGCAACTGGAGTAGAGTTATTACCTCCACAGGGGCTCGAACCAGTATAAACCCTCGTCTCACGCTCGTTGTCGCCTAGCTCCGACCTTCGGCACGTCGAATCCTTTCCTTCGTTGAGCCAAGCTCTGCTCGGGTCCCAAGTTCCACTAACTCCCGTTTCATTTCTGTGGTTGGCGATTCCGATCGTCGACACTTTTGGTTTTTAGTTATATGAGACGTATGATTTCTGTAAAAACCCAGTTAAAAAGCCATACATTTGTTTATACTTTAGTGTTTAAGATGGAGAAAAAGCTAAAACAAAGAAAGACTGAGAATAGAGATGCTTCAACAATGCTAAAAAGACCTGAATATTTTACTAAACAAATTACGTGTCCTCCCTGAGGGATGTGACTTCATTGCTCCAAAAATACACCTCATGGATTATGTTTGAGAAAATTTTGTTCCTAGCATTGCTCATTTATGTATTGTTGTTTCTGCAATAAAGAACTTACATATTTTGTTTTTACCATTCTTTCCATACAGCATGTTTCGATTTTGCCACTATGTCCAATTTTTGGACAAGATAACAGAACTTGGCCGTTTAGAAATATGCAAAAATATTAGAAATAGAAAATTTGTAAAACAAATATGAGAAAATACAGAAAAGTTCAGGGGCCATTTCTGAACAAATATTTTACAATTGCACAAGATATTTATATGAGGAAAAATTTAGCAATGATTCATAAAAATTGAGGAATATTAAAAAATTTCCCTTAGTGTAATTCTTTGTAAAAAAACAAAATTGTTTGGGCAGTTAATTTTCATCCAAGATTTACTCAAGGAATCTATGGGTCCTCTTGATATTCTGAAGTTTTTGAAAAAAAACGTCCCTTTTATCCTAATGCTATTATTGCATATAGAATTTTATTAACCATTCCGGTTACTGTTGCATCTGCGGAAAGGAGCTTTTCTAAACTCAAGTTGTTGAAATCCTACTTGCATTCTACTATGACACAAGAATGACTCAATGGGTTGGCAATGATAGCACTTGAAAGTGATGTTTTTGAGAAGATTAATTATGAAGATATAATTGAAGATTTTATTTCAAGAAATACTAGGCGGATGATGCTTTTTAGTAGAACATAAGGTCAGTACTATCTTAACTCTTTTAGCATTGATATTTGATATGTTCCTAAATTTTGTAAGAAAAAGCACGTATTAAAGTTATATAATTGTCTGAAAATATGCCTTTTTATAGCACACATGAATTTTTTAAATTTTAGAGCCTCAATTTGCATTTCGCTCCGGGACCCCAAATTTCTAGAGACGGCCCTGGGTGGATCTACAGTACACAGGTCAGGGTTAAATGACACCGACGCCCTCCAAATCAACACATATGATTCCTTTAGTATATAAGCATGTAATCCTTTTATTACAAGTTAGAATTTAGTGTTACAAGTTCGTAATGATGCCGGCGACCTCGATGAACTTTTCTTCTAGATCCACCCTTATCAATTGACTTGATGAAAAAATGGATAGAGTGGCAAAATCAAAATTATGGTAAGAGCAATACTTCTATGCTTTTTCTCCTAGTATAGGATGCATAAATCTTAAAGCAAGTGAAAGGGTAGGTAATCACTGTCTACTCTTCACCCATACTTTAATATTTGTCCAAATTTAAAAAAGAAATGTATAGTAAACTTTAACAACCTTAGCATACGAACCAAATATGTGTAGTTGCAGAATCGCTCCATGAAATCCTAAAAGTTAAATAGAAAAGAACAGGGAGAGTACTGCAGTTTACAAATGGTGTGCTAGGCTAGTGGCAGCCCAAGCGTGAAGCGTGACGCCTCAGCAAGGCCGCACGTACGGACCCATTCTTTTAAGTAATTAAAGACAAATTATATGCACGTAATGGGTTATTGGGACTTGGGACGAAGCATGTGAAGTTCATCGCTCGAGGATGCCCAACCTCATCTCATGCCTTTTTAAGAAATGGTTCCAGCACCTGACAGATTTTTTTTTTCGTTCTTCAAGGGAGCTCGATCTGTCAGCAGTACAGTACTGAACCAGTTAGCTTAGCAAAGAGCCAAGATCTGCGTAGCTAAGCGGTCCAGTTAGTCCTAAATCTAGTGCTGAAAGCGCTTCGATCGTTTCATCGGCATCCAACTGGCTTGAATTGGATGGCCATGCATGATGCAGCGACCTCCTGATTCGAGCAATACCAGCAATGCAACTGTGAATGAAATGAGTAGCAATGCAACTGCTGCTGCTGCTGCTACATTCTGCGTCTTGTTCATCTTGAAGATCCTGAGGAAGATCCGTGCATTGCTACGAGCGGAAAAAATTATCAAGATAGGCAGAGATTTTAATAGAGGGATAAAATGTATTTTAGGAATACCTTAAAAAAGAAACAACAAACCACTAAAAAGTTTTAAATATCTAAAAAATATATAATTTATTTTAAAAAATATCCCTTTTCGAAATTTTTAAAAGTGCTATAGCAATCGCTGTTCTTGTTCACCGTGGTTTCTACGATGAACAGAGGTCACGTGTGGGGAGGCCAGCTGGTCTATATATAGATTATATGGATAAGCCTCGAGCAGGCAATTTGAGAATCTGTACGCATCCAAGCCCATCCCATGCATTAGCTTCACATCTTCCTGCGATTAATCGACCATAAAATAAGTACATAAACATGGAAAAAAAATAAGTATCTTCCAGGTAATGCAAACTGAAGTATATTTAGCAACGGGTCGTCGTTTTTCAGAAATTATCGTGCCTCGTACTTACGGTACTGATCTGCGATGACATCTCCAGTTGCATGGTCGAAATAATAGCCTTCAAACACACACAAAAAACTTGTTAGAAATAGAATTAATTAGGTACTTGAGCATCTGTTTATAGAGATGGGTACTGAAGTGTCTTTTACTAGGTACTCTATCTCTCTCCGTCCAAATTCCAAATTTATAAGACAAATTTTCTCTTGGCGGGTAGACCAATAAGATATTGAAAATGATTTACCCAAAATTATTATCTTTATACACTATATTCAATATATACACATAGAGAATATCAAGTAAAGTTGGATATTCATTAGGGCTATAAATGGAACATCGTACTAATTTTGTATTGGAACATAAAACACGTTATATATTTGTGAACAGATCATTTAAAAAAATATGCGCTGTAAACTTAAAAAATATGCGCTATAAACTTAAATGAAGAGAGTACGTTAGTGTCTGTTTATCGTAAGTAAATCTTGATGTGTGGGCGAACGAGCGTACTCTCTTCTGCCTTCAACCTGCACAAGATCAATTTCAGCGCCACCATCGATGGTATGATCAGTATGGGAAATGTTAGGCTGCACCTAGATGCATTGCACCTACACCACACATCTTCCACTGAAATTCCACCCCAAACAGCCCCTAAATCAATCAAGTACAATAATAAGCCTATGTGATTAGTAATTAACCTAGGACAAGGCCATTATTTTTTCCATGGTAGCAACATGCTATTAAAGAATAAGCAGCAACATCATCAGCGCTAACACTAGTGGCTGCCTATAAGCAATGCAAGAAGAAAGGGACGAACTCTGTCCTCACGTGCAGCATCGTTCCTTCTTATTTTTCTTTTTCTTTTGCAGAACAAGGAGAAGTTCTTCGCGCATTTCGTCAGGGCTCTTCTATGTTTAGATATACTAAATTCAATATTCTTTTCGATCAAATAAATCAGGCTAGCTAGTATTTATTTATACTTCCTTTGGTAGGAGAGTAGTAGGAATACCATCAACAATTCAATGACTGGTTGTGATTTGCGCTACCCACTATATATTACTGGTAAAATGCGCACTGTAAAATTAATTTCTCTTTCATTAAGAAGGCATAGGATTTACAGCGAAGCATCATTTCTGAACATGGATTTGGCAGATACGGTGGGCTCCTGTTTCATTTGGTATTCATTGTAGTAGTTGCACTAGTATCCCGTAGATGAGGGCCAAGTAAACTCGGTGAAGCCCACCGAATCAACTCGTCGACGAGGAGGCGGATGTAAGCTGGCCGATTCTACTTATTTTCCTTTTTCTTTTAGAGCATGGGCATTCAGCTGCAAGATGGGCAGTCCAAAGTCCAAACATATGGCCTCAAAACGTACGAGCGGCGCCTCGGGTGCGTTGGTGAGTTCGAGCGGCGCTCGACTCGTCCGGCTGCGTTCGAGCCTCGGCTCCCGCATTCGCATGAGGCGAGGCGAGGGCAAGCGTTGCGCGGCGCGCGGTGGGTGGGTGGGTGGGTGGGGTGCGTGTGTGCGTTTGTCGCTCGTCTGTTGTTCTCTCTTCTATACTGCATTGCCAGAGTTCTTGGCCAATTTTCAAAAAAAAAAAAAAACCGTACGAGGCAATGAATTTAAATGAGAAGACGCATGGATCATCCGAAGCCAGATTGGCACTGAATCCATCCTAAAAGCAATACCCAATACACACACGATCGATGGTCAAGACCGGGAAGGCAATAAAAAAAAATTTGAGGGCGTTCTTGGTTTGCTTCGCAGGGAGGCGGAGACACTGTCGCCATCCTCCTCTAAACACCGTGTACAATCAACTAGAGTTAACGCAGGCTGGCACCATGGAAGCTTCCTCCTCTCCTGGCTCCCGCCATCACCGCCGCGCTCAGGCTCTCGATCTGATTCGCGTACGATTTGGGATTAAATCGTGAGGGGGGCTTTTCTATTTTCTAAGTTATATAAACATTAAAATATGAATGAAGGATAGTCGCCCTATGCAACACCTTTTTCCAGGCATAGAGCCTCCTAAGGCACGAACCAAACAAGCCCTTAAACTGTGAACAAGAACACACTGCAACGGTGAAAAATATTCTCTTTCATATTCATTCAATGTGATGGTTGAAAAACAACAGTTATGCATGCGAATACATACACTGCAACAGGGATAACAAAGATTAGGATTGAAACAGATCAACAAATCTGCCTCCCAACATCATCCATTCTCAAGTTAGCCAAAAACCTGCCACTTTGTGTGGGCTGTATAAACCATATATATGCCTGTATCCTTTGTCATCAGTAACCAACCCATCAGTAACAACTGACGTATGCTATCGACGACTGCCTGTCACTAAAACTGTGCCTAAACGCGAAGAAAACGATCCCCATCATCACCGATCCCATGTATCTACGTCACCTGCAGTAAACACAACACTTACAGCTCCACCTCGAGCATCGAAGGGGCAAAACTAGGGAGGTGTTAGATTCAGCTCGATGCCTCGTTGCCGCGCGGCTTCGGCGATGCTCTCCGTGCTGCTTCCGCTGGCCCTGCAGACGTTCAGGTACGCGTGCCACAGCTTGAATGAGAAGGGGTAGACTGATGTTGCCTGCTGGTGGAACCGTTTCACAATCTCTGCGGCCTGAAGTTTCTCCAGTAGATTGGCACCTTCTAGCCATACTGATTCGGGTGCGACGGGCACAGCACGGAAGATGGCATTGATCAGAACGGAGCTTGCCCAGAATCTGGTGCCCATGGAGGTAGGGTCAGCACCCGTGTCATGCTTAACCAGGAATCTACCAACTGCCAGGGCTAGGTGGTAGTTTGCAGGAAGAACCTCCATCACTGATTCAACAAAATCTACCAAGTATTTTACTTCGCCTATTTTTCCTGGAAGGAGAGACGGGCCATAGCACACTTCAAGGACTGCGTTTATCAGTGAAGAATCTGCAGAAGCTGGACCTATAGTGTCATCTATCAACTGCCTAAGCCTATGCTTCTTGACATCCTGGACAAACCTTCGCGACAGCAATTTCCTAGTGGGCAAATTTCGATGGTCTGCAAGATAACCACTGATAAGACTGAAGGTAGCTCGAGTTTGAGTGTCTGTAGAAGATGATGGTCTCTCCAGTGTGTGAGTGTGAATTGCAGCATGTTCCCTTAAACAGTGCTCATAGTTCTCCCCCTGGGCTAACTTCAATGCTTTGTCCACAGCAACTTGTGCTTCCTGTAGGTTGTTCTCTAGCGTCTTGTACAATGAGAGGTTTAACAACCAATAGACCTGATCTTCTGATATAGATGGACCAGAACCAACTTCTCGGGTAGAAGCAAGTGATGGTTGTTCAGACTCTTCACTGCTGACTTCTACCATACCAACAGCAGCACTACTTTGGAGATTGCCATCTTTTCCATATACTTCAAACCAGCGAGTCAGCACCTTCTCAGCTAACTCGATATTATCTGCCAAAGCATGCTCAGCATATTGATTCCACATATACTGAATTCCTTGCACCTCTTTAGGCCAGTCCAAGAGCAAATCATCAAACCCTTTCAGACCACAACATGTACCATACTTTCTATCTAACCGAGCTGACATAAGAAGAATCTGAGGACACATTGGGTACTCCTTCATATACTTCACCAGCATATCAGCAGAAGATTGGAGGCCTTCAAGAGCAGCTAGACAACTAATGTGGCTAACAGTGAGGAATTGTGACAATCTCAGGTAAGATGGATCCCCATTTTTAACGGTCTCATTAATATCTACAGCCATCTTATCAGCAGCATATTTCAATAGTTCTATAACCTGACTTCTGTTATCTACCCTAAGTTCAATAGGAGGCCATACTAACACACGAGGTATATCTTTCTCAAACTCTAGCTGATCACTAATTTCCTCTGGAAGCTTCCTGTAAATTGAGACATATAGGCAGGAAATCCAAAATATGCATCTGTCAGATATGGTCAAGCAAGAAATGACATCAGCGAGCAACTTGTCACAAGGATAGTCAGTAGTTGCAGTAGGCAGAGTCTTATAGATCCTAGAAATCGCCTTCTCTACATTTCCAGACATGCACAAGAAGTAAATCATCTGTAGGAAGATATCTAGGATGAAAGCACTTTTATCTCTCAATTCCTTGTCAGTGTCAGCTGTCATTTGGCAGAGCATGCTCAAAGCATCATTATAAGCATCCAATCGGTCATCAAAGCGCAACCTGCTGTTAACATACATAAGCCATAGTTCATAGGAGTAAACATTGTGTTGCACCTAGAAGGAAAACAAAGAGATTTATTAAAAACCACATTAGGTATCAAATCATAAGAAACTAAAGCAAACATACAAAGATTGGATGCAGACTAAATATGGATGTCATGTCTAATCTACTGTACCAAATATTTGATCTGGAAAACAAAAGAACTTGATCTCATCTAGCTATTTCTAGTCAACTAACAACAAAGCGAATACCAACTATAAAAGGCCATTCATTGCTCAGACTCCCATCAAAGACAATACGGCACTCGAAGTATATTATCGCGTGAGAGGGCCAAAAAAATCTATTATAAATGACTTGAGCTAAATATGAAGCAAACAAATTGTATCAAATGAAACAAAAACTTAGTATTGTATCTGTAATGTGAATCCTACATAGTAGATAGAATAGAACATGAAAGCCAACCAAAAGAAATACTAAAAAGCATTTGTAGCTCAGGCATTCTACTATTGTACCTACTATGATATTTTCATAGGCATGAATTAAATGGCAAAGATTGATAAATAGTGTACCGCATGGGAAAACATGTCGTCTTTCCCAAGTCCTTCATCCTTTTGATAGTAAATATGAAGATAAAACACCCACAGGATAACTGTGCTTGGATCTGCCTCAATGGCACGTGCCAGAAGTAAAAGAGCCTGCAGAACGCATATTTAGAGATAAGCTGGTAGCTAATAAATCTAACCCAAATTGAATGTGTATGAACAGCTAAACCAAGTCATCATAACAGCAATACAGAGAAGATCACCTTGAGCCTGTCAGGTTTGTTTAATTTTCCACAATATAAACCAAGTGCTGCCTCTAAGAATAGTTCAGCATCAACAGATCCCTGTACAATCTTATTCTACAGCACAAAAAGTTAAATAACACTAATCAAACTATAAGCAAGATCAGATAGCAATGAACTAGTAAATAGGAAACTATCATTTCATTGAACGGAAAAATGTTATGTCATCAAGTTTCAGCTACTATGAAAAGAAATGCATGCCAATAAGAGCAAACACTGTGGCAAATTCAATAATTTTTGTCCGCTGTGGGAGCAAATGTCAAAAGCATTCCAATTGTCCATCTTTTTGCAGGGAATAGCAAGAAAAGGGTGCATTATCATCGAGTACCAATAAGAGCTAATCAAAATATTCTATATGCATTTACAAGAACAGGCAAAGCAAACTTCAAAGAATAAGCTCAGTGTGGAGAACCAGATACAGATATATATGCCACTTCCGCAGATGTGATGATAATCGTGATACAATGGACTCTACCCACCTTCCTACCATCCAACATTCGAAAATTTAATAGCTGTCTGTTCCTATCAAAATCTGCAATCGAACCATCACTAGCTTGTAAGAATGGTGCATCTGATGGAAGAACTCTTTGAACAGATAAAGGTAAAGGAAAGGAAGCGCAAAACCCCCTTTGCCAATATTGCCAAATACTTCTAGCCAACACCGACTGCATCAAGTTCAGATCAGCTCTAATAAGATTTGAACCAATACGATATGTTGGTACAGGCAGAATATGATGAAACAGACCATAAGGAATCCGGCCTGCATTGATTTATTCCAGGTATTAATGTGGAACCTTCACCAAGCACAACGTATATTGAAAGGCATACAGATATACATTGAGATCAAATAATCAACAGGATATATTGATTGCAGATAAAACAAACCTGAAACAGAGGGCATTGCCTGTTTTGTGTGCTTTGACTTTCTCCAAGCATGATGCTCAGCATGTTGCCATTGGCACTCTTCATCATTGCATTTTCCTCGAAGCTCAAACATGCAGAAGGGCCAGAAGGGATCAATCCCACCTTGCAACATGTCCTTATCCTTTGGAGCTGTTGAGACCATCTTAACGTCCTTTTCAACATGATCCTGTATCAAATCTGGCACACTTACTGCTGCTTCAGATGCTGCAACACTGGTTAGACGGTCATTTTTGTAATCTGAAGCCTTCCTACGAAAGCCAGGAAATACCCACTTGATGTGTCTAGCAGCATTTTGTGGCGATGAAGAAGGACAAATCGGATAATTCATGCTCGATGGCACGCATGATTCTCTAAGAGAGGAAATGTTGTCCTCGGGGTCACAGTTTCCCATGGAAGGAGTATTACTAGAATTAGATAGTCCGGTTATCTTTTCAGCACAATCAGCACCATCATTTGCAAGCTCCATTGTACCTGCAAAATACAGTAACTAGATATCGTTATGCAGAAGCCTACGCACAGTGTGAAGGTATGTCATATTTTGAAGGAAAGTCCAATACAATATATGTTAGCCACAGTTTTAGTGAATATTCAAGAATATGCCCACAGTTCCTCCCATTCTCATGGACATAAAAATAAAAATAAATAAATCTGATACACCCAAAGAACAAAAACTTCATTCTATGGACTTAATCTTACTCGATTTCTTAGAAGTTCAACACAAAGATGAAAATAACAATATTATTGTACAGAATGCATTATTGTAAAAGGTATTCAAGTATATCCATATTGTGTGCATATTTTGAAGAGCCTGACCATAGTTACCGCAAAGATTACTGATTGCTTAATTTAAAAGAATGCATGCAAGGTCTATCGGTATATGATGACAATCTTTCAAGACATATGTAGATCATCCATAACTGGAGATTATACGGCAATAATAGAAAATAGAGATATAAATGACTTGGAGAATTTAGGAATGTGATATAACCTTCAGGATTTGTCATAACATTCTCATCTGCTTCCTGTAACTGAAGTCCAACATATGCAGATTGCTTGTCATGTTCAGTCTCAGCTACTTTTCCAATGGCAAGTTCTTCAGGGACTTCTCCAGTGTTATCCAGATACGGTTTCTTCCCAAATCTTTCCACCAATCTGGACCTCAAAGAAGCTTCTAAAAGCTCATAGTCCTGCGCACTGTCACCAGACATCTGTCTGTTTTCCTCCAGATTCGAAGTGCAGTCTGATCTTGCCCGCTTAGAAGGGAACAGAAGATCGTCCTCCATGTAATCTGAAGGCATGCTGTTACCATTAACTGTACTCACAAATTTTGGATCAGCAGTGCCATCAGCAAGCTCATCACAGTAGTGTGAGCGTGCCTCATGCTTATCAACCAGCTGCTGAGGAAGTTCGTCTGGGTATGGACTGCTAGACCTACCACCCTGATTTTCAGGCATCTGACAACCTGTGTGAATCTGAGAGTTGAGTAGTGATGGCGTTGCAGGACCATGTCCAGCATTCGAGATATTTAAAGACTGCACCAAAGAAGAATTCTCTGCAATTAAACCATGGACTTGTGCAGAGCAAACCTCTCTTTTTCTACGAAGAATGACACATCTTTCATTGGCCTCAATTAAAGCTCTTTGTGCTTTGCGATAAGCTCTGAGGGCTTCTCTTTCTTCGACTTCACATTTCCGTCTATGCTCCTGAGCACCTTCCAACTCCCTATCCTGGAGTTCTTCCATCTGAAGCAGCGTGAGCAATGTTGTGTTCTGCCCTCCTACACCTATCTGGCCACTACTGTTCAAGAGATCAGCATTCTGCCAAAAAAAAATGTTACAGAGCATTTTCAGATAATAGTAAAATCAATTACAGCAGCAGAAACTAAAATATATTCAATTTTCAAATAAAAGCATGAAAGCTTCCAGGAAAAATTAGACAGAAAGAATTTTGATATCTGCGTCTAGCAGACATCAAGTTTAAACGGCCGACTGGTTCGCAAGAGCATTTGCTGAACTTCATCAATTGATTAGACGTATGTCTAATAAAACAATGAAAAATCGACCACTTTTAACAAAATAAGAGTGACAAATGAGAAAAAAGGATTGTTCATTCAATTTTACAGTTTACACATTAAGAGATACAAATCTTGTTAATTTTCTTATAAGTAAAAATCCAAATATATAAAAGGACAAATGTATTGCTTTCCTCTTCAGTTATAGCTACGAGGGTATGGAAAATGGTGGCAGACAGCTAACTACCACCGTTTCCACATTTCGTGGCAACAAAAAGAATCATGCAGGCCATCTTGGATTCTGCCTGATTACGATGAATTATAGGCTCATTGTCAATGTCTTCTCTCATATAACACAATATTTAATGGTATTATTTTTAAAATAAGGGAACTCGCAACTTCAACTTTACCAGTTTTTTACATGCCAAATTCCTGCTTATTGACTTTGGGACTTGTGTTAAATGGAACCAAACTCCACCCCAGTTTAGTTAGAACATTCAAAGAGATCATAATAAGAAACAGCAAGTCAGCAAGAGAACAAGAGCATGGCATGGACACAATATTGATGAACTAACCTCCATTTCAGCTTGCAAGTCCTGCCTCTGGTTTGAAACTGTTGAAGTATCAACAGGCATTACTTGTTGCCCATCCCATGCAGAAAACATGTGATCCTTTACTTCATTAGATGACCTTTCTACGTTGGCCCCAGCTCGGACAGCAGTAACAGGCACCAAAGCGCTACTATCATCAACCATAGATTGCTTGCTAGTAAATGCTGGTGCTGCATGCTTGCCACAATATTGAACTGTGACATGGTTGCCACCATCCTGTATAACCCTGCGATGAGCTTTGGATGATGGAAGATTCTTATTGGCACCATCATGCTGTATCTGATCAGACGGTTCTGTTGTGATTGCATGCTCTGTTTCATTAACATTACAATTCATGGTAATTCCATTTTCAGTATGACCTCTTCTTTCAGAAGATTGTACATTGTTTTTCCCCAATGAACTACCAGTAGGTACCAGTGTCACCAAGTCACCGCCAACTTGGTTGTTGGAGCACTGTTGATCAGGCTTCAACCTTTTAATTTGTCGTCCATCATGTCCAAATGGACCGTTAAGGTGTGAACATCCACCACTGTTGGAAGCTTCAAAGCTTATCTTGTCCAAGGGCGGCCTTGTCTGATCAGTGGAGAAATCTGCATCCTTTACAAAACCAGGTGACATGGGTCTTTTTTGAACTCTTAATTCATTTTCTCTAGCAGCAATTTTATGGCGCAAGCTTTCCAACTTATGATCTGCTGAATTTACTCCCGCACCATTTCCATCCTTTTGGGAGGACTTCGAAGTAGTAACTTGACGAATAGCTGGCTCTCTCCTAGAAAAGGTAGCACCTGAGCCCCTACCTGCCCCTGAGTTTCTGAGTGTGTGTGGAATAGCAGACCGGTTTGCAGATCCTACCTTTGCAGCATGGGATTTTTGTTGAGGTGCTTCCTCTCTCATAATTTTAGTATGCATATTAATCCCTGTTTTCTGTGCACCTTGTGAGCTTGCTTTCCTATCTCTGCTTCTATCTTGCTTTGACTTTCCAGAGTCGGTCCCACTATCATCATCAGAGAATGTTATCACAAGGTTATCACTTGACACAGGCTTGAGCCAGGTAAGATATCGATTGGTGCCAGATTTGAATTGCCCTTGACTCCCCCTCAAGGTCTTCTTATAACTTGGAGTAACTGTCTTGTGAGGGAGAACATTTGAGAGACTCAAGCTATTACCACCTGGTAAATTAAAAATAAGAGGCAATGCAGTGGGGTCAGTGTAAGAAACCAACCTTCCAGGAAAGGAAACAACAGGACAATCGAAGCATGCAAATGCAACAGTGGTGCAATGTGGGCAAGGCAGCAGGAAAGAATAACAGCAATGGATCTTACCTTTACCAGGGAAAGTTGCCAAAGTCACTTGAGCAGCAGAAGTCAACTGAGTTTGCAGGGCCTACTCGCAGCAATCAAATAAACTAGGTAAGCTATAAATGCCGCAAAGCTACATGAAAAGGTAATAAATGCACGAAGAGGTACAAAATACATAACATAAAAAGGCGATAAATGCACGATACGTACATCAATACACCCAAAATCTTCACAATACCCGCATCATCATCAATTTAAAGTGCTATCCTATCCAAATCTACCACATCCACTTGGCGATAGCAATGGAGCACACAATTCACACTAGGCCCTGTTTGGATGAGTGGTAATGCTTTAAGAGGTTTTGGGATTTAGTTTAAATTTGAACTAGATCCTAAAATATTCCAATGAAATACCCCTAATCCAAACACCCCCTAATTATTTGTTCGTATACAGCTTCAATTAAGCAGTAGGAACTTATGACAGTGCAAACCATAACGACAGAAGCATCGGCAATAGCAACGGAGCGCACATTTTGTACTAATTATTTCGTCGTGCAGCTTCAATTAAGCAGTAGTAGAACTTAGAACAGCTCCAACCGTAACCGCAGAGCCACATCACGTCACGCCCGAATTGAAACCCTAAGGTTCGTTCGAAAAGACAAGTGACGGGCTCAGAGCTCATGAGCATCCATCTCATCCCGGAACACCATTGCTAGATCTCTACACCCCAATCAGAAGAGCGCGCGGATAAATCCACCCATCCGTCCTACTACGACAAAGCACGCTGCAAAAGCATCTCGGAGAAAGTGAACACCCGACTGCCCCAATCTCAAAGCCCAAACCCTACAAGGGGGACGAGTCCCAGGCGAGCTGCTGCTGCTGCTTCCCGACGACTTCGACAAAAGCAGAGCGAACCAAGCAACTAGATCCGAGACGCGACGGGACCCGAGTAGCGGAGACGGGGCTGGAGCGTGGCTCTCACCTCGTCGTCGTCGGCGCCGGAGGAGAGCTCGCCCTCCTCGCGCACCCTGTCCGCCAGCCTCGCCACCGCCGGGGGCGGGGGAGGAGGCGGAGAGGGGGCCGCGCTAGGGTTCGGCGCGGCGGCGAGGGCGTGTCGCGGGCCCGACATGGGAGGCGGTTGGTTGCGTGCGCCCCGTCGCTCGCCTCGTCTCCTTGTAGGGAAGCAAAGCTGGAGGGTTCACACACGGATGGGGGCTGGAGGCGAAGCGGTGAGACTGCGCGGTGGGGTCCGCTTGTAAAAGCAGCGGGAGGCGTGGATGACGCGGATTCCAACGTGGGGTAGCTCTCGGCCATGTTTGGGACGGCTCCAACGTTCTGACTTTTACGCAGCCAAAAGCTAGCGGCTTGTTACAAAAGCTGAAACGAGGTAGTTTTTTTTTAACTTCGACACCGAAGTTAAAAGAGTTACCCTCTTTTTAAAATATAAAATTTTAAACCGCATCAATCTTATCCTTATTCTCGACACGCATTCATTATAACTAAAAACCATACTAAAAGTCAAACTACTAAACATCAAACCTTTTCAGTATAGCCGTTCAACCCTGCTGAGAGTTGCTTTTTAAGAAAAACTACAGCTATACCAAACAAGTCTTCGCAGCCACCGGATTTCCAGATGGGCGGCCGTATCAACACTGCCAAATCATTCCTCCGTAGTTACCGTACATGGCACTAGTGAATGGTGATGCGTTTTGCAAAAGTTCTAAACGTCTAATGAAAAGAACATTAACGTGTATGTATGCATTAACAAGAGGCACATCTCACTATCTGAAGCTACCGATGAATTGACGGTTCACAGACTTGCATAAGACCAGGCTAACCTCCTCACAAACATAGAATTACAGTGCCACAAATTTGAGTTACAGCGTAGATAAGTTATGGTCTGGGAAGGTTTTCTTGCCCCATTAACAATGGGGATAGATCCTACTCCTGGACAAAAAGGCTACTACAAGGCAAGTAATGCAGAATATAATCTGTCAATGTTCTTTCATGTCTTCAGCTTGAGGTCGGCGTCTGACGGCAGCGCCCTTCCGCGGTGGTTGAAGATCATGAAATCCAGGTTTGCCGGGAGCGAAACGATCCTGCAATTGGCAATACAGCGGATTAGAGAGACATGCCAGGGGTACAAAATCGCTCTGGGGTCCTCCCTAGCCAATGTGCATCAACTGTTATTAGATAAAATTGGCAGAAAGATGTCGCGGAGGCTCAAGTCTTCATGATATGGCATGCGATACACACGCAGCGAGTGCAAGAGCGACCATTGACTAGGCATTGGAGAAGAAGTCTCATTTAAAAACACTGGATGGAATTTTATTTCCTAATAAATCATTGGCATCATTCCAGGTTCAGGTGCTTTTAGGTTGGCTTCCAGGTATATTTTGGTAGAGCATTAGAGTTTCCACAGTTTATTACTGAAAAAGATATTCCTATGCGCAGAAGCATAAAGAGAGCAAGTGCCAGATAAACAAACATTCGGGTGTTAATTTGTGACCAAAAGACATAGTAAAAAAAAGAGGTGCCATTCAGCTACTGAAATCAGCAAATTCAAATGATTCAAATAGCAAAAACACTAACAAATTTTCATTCGGATAATTCTCATGTTGACAATATGAGATTCATGCAACAACATGAATCTCATTCTAATTGCTACCATTAAGCTGTATCATATTAAAACAAAGACCAGATAACTTCCTTTCTTTTCAATGTCCAATAATTTTAAAGAAGGAAATTCCCTCTTCCACTTAACGCCATCCCTTGGCTAAATAACATGTGTTGCACATCAGGAGTCCAGACACAATATGTTCCCAGTTCTGAGTAACTCTGGATTTGATATGAGTTTTTGCAATCTCAAATATTCTAAATCATGGAGTTGTTTGCTGTTTTCTTATGAAAGTGCTAATGCACAATACACAAGTTGTGAGCGTGTTATAATTTCACTCGAATCATAAAATCTCACTGCCATGTAGCAGACTCATGTATTTCAGAATTTCTGAAGTGCACAGAATCTCATGTTCAATGTTTCTGGAACAACAAATCAGCCAATTTCAGTGATATTTTACAAGTACGATGATTGCTAAAACAATGGTATGGAACCACACTTCCTATAAATTCATTTCCTTTTACACTATGCCACTTGCGATATAGGCAACTATAAAAAGAAACTAAAGTTACCATGTAATCTGGAAGCTACTTTATGACTGTGAGGAACAATCCCACATCACGAACTCTAAACTAGAATACAATATTTAGCTCCAAATAGGCTTACCTATTCTCCTCAGAATGTGGAAGCACTGAAAGGAACTTTGCTGGAACGGCAAGACCTGCCCACATGCATAAGGACAACCCCAGGAGCAACTGCATCATCACCTGTATGATCAGAGCAACACTTTATGCAAAGAAAATACACCCTAAGAGGCATAATCTGGTTAATGCCAACAAAACAAGGACCTAAATCAAAATGACCCGCTTGCTCAGAGTATATGTAAGCTGGTCGATAACTAGCGTAACATTTGGAATTGAAGTATATGTAATTTGATATAGACACATGGTGCATCTCGTACAACATTGATCCAAACACAATTTTAATGCAAAACTGAAACACAATGAGAATAGCGTGCACAAAGTACTCAGTGGTAAAGAACTTTCCGCATAAAAAATAACCTGAATCACAACAATCACCGCTAAACATTGGGGCTTTCTGTTGACATATTGTTATCATTATACAATTCATGGTCATACCTACAAAATTAAAAACCCAGCATACTGTTCAAAATTACCACCCCAAGACACCCAAATACTTGTTTTAAGCACAGCTTTATACAACAAAAGTCCACTAGTATATCACAAAAGAAAGGACTTCCAGAGTCCAGACTGCGGGAGTACACGTACATCCATGGGCGGGCGCGAGAACTCCTCCTCCGTGATCTTGAGTACGGCGCGATCTGCAACAACAACAAAAACTCAAAATCATCCAACTTAGCCACAGATTTCCAGGAACCCAGCCGGCTAGAAATTCAACCTCACCACCCAATTCGACCCAAATTAACCCGAGACACCGACGAGAAGAACACGCCAACCAAGGCTGACCCAGCTAGGACGAGAAGAACGCACCAACCAAGCTACCCCCGCGAATCGAAGACACAAGGCTCGGGAGCTAGATCTAAAACACCACCGAAACAACCGAGCGGTGGAAGGCAGGTCGGATCACCTTCCCCGATCCGGCGACCCGTAGAGAAATCCGAGCGCGTGACGCCGGAAAACCAAGAACCCCAGGACCCCAAGAAGCCGCCGCCCAGGATTCGAAAAGGGTGCAAGGATCAAGAGGAGGAGCGAGGTGTTATTTACATTGGATGGTAGCGTACGCGGCGTGGGCGAGGAGCGCACCGCCGAGGACGCCGACCACGTAGCCGATCCCCATGGCGAGGCGAGCTGCTCCTTCGGGCTCCTCCTCCTTGCGCTTCCGCTGCGGCTGCTCCCCCGATCCCGAATTCGGCTTTGCTCGATTCGATGGGGGTTTGTGCTAACCATTCAATCTGACAGGTGGGGCATGATACGGGTTTTCACGTCCTGAGTGCCGAAATAGAGGTGGCGTCGTGCCGTTTCTGAGCATGAGCGTGGAAATAGATGTGGGGAACGTGCCGTGTCGTGGTTTATATCTAAATTATACTGGACTGTGATTATCTGTTATAATCGTTGTGTCGTGCCATGTCAACCTGGCTTGTCATTGATGAGCCTAGATACGGTCTATTTGCACTTTATATCTGTGTTGTGCCATGTCAACTTAGATCTAACCTATTTGCACTATTACGACTAAAGTAAAGAAGTCAGAAATACATAGAGTTAAGGCAGTGAATACAAATATTATAAGAAAAAGAACTAAAAATTATTTATTCTTAAACAATTATAGATAGCGAGCGGTGTGCTGAACACAGGTGAGAGAGGGGGCAATAAGCGAGAAAGAGAGTGAGGGAGACAGGCAAGAGAGGGAAAGATTGAAAGAGACAGGCAATCTCTCTCAGCTCCCTCTCCCCTCTTGCACATCTCTCTCAAATGTCGATAGCAGGGGTGACGTCTATGTAGGATCAAGGACAACCGACTAAAGGGGATGAATAGGAGATTTCTAAATTTTTAAACCTAATTTTACTTTGTCTATTTTCTAAACGAGAATTGACAACAAATTCAATTTTTGCAAGTATTCCTTCTAGTGATCATACGTTTGATAAGCTAGACAAGTATGAGCCAAAAACAATACTAGTTTCTAATATGAATAAATTTGTTAGGAATAAGAATTTAACACAAGAGCAATATATGTAAAACACAAGAAAGAGGAGACAAGAATTTTACCTCGTGGCCTCGGAGATTTGTCGATCTCCCCTAATCCACGTTGAGGTGACTTGAAACCCTTCAAGCCAGCTCCAACCGCTTAAGCCTTCCTCGATCACTCGTGGTAACTCTTCCCCACTCCGGGTAGGCGAGCTCCTTGCCTTCACAACAATCGGACCTTCACACAAGCTTCTTCGTGAAGGTCACCGACACCACTTGCCTCCAAGCCCTCTAGGAGGCGGCAACTTCCAAGAGTAATAGACTTGATGTTGGTTTGAGACCCTTCAGTGCTTCCAAGATGGCTCAACAAATGCAATACACTCAAATTTTCTCTCTAAACTCAAAAATCAAGAATTGAATGCGCTTTTGAGATAGGAGACTTACTTGGGCTCTAAATAAATTCAATGGAGCTACCAACCAGCCCTCAATACAGGTGGGGGGTATTTATAACCCCTCCAAACCTAAACTAGTCGTTACAGTAATTTAATCAGGTAAAGTCACCAAGCCCAGCACTACCACCCTCTAGGGGCCGGTAGTGCCGCCCATGGTGCCAACGGCTAGTTTAGTATTTAATGCACTGACACGTAGCCGTGTTCTTGAAAATTCCCTTCAAGCCTGGCACTACCGCTATGAGGGCCGGTAGTGCCGCACTTTCAAGTCAAGAAAATACTGCTCGTCGAAGGGTATCAGAGAGTTGTTAGCGGAGTAGTCAAGAAAGCGACACTACCGCCTAGCACACCCAAGAGTGCCGCCATGAATTTTTCGTAAGAACACGCTCTCTGTTAAAAAGCTACCTAAAGATATAGCCAAGATCGCCAAGAAGACCCTAAGATCATGCTCCAAAATTCTAGAGTGCCGCAGAAATGATGACAACATGATTTTCAAAAAGAAATTTTATGCATAACCAAATTTAGAGATTTGCGATATGGAATGTACCTTTCGAAGTCCATGTTACTAATCAAGTCCCTCTTTATAGTACGGTGTATATCCTAACAACCCGATCTTTCCTTCAACACCAAGATCGACAAAATAGCTAAGAAAAATAACCTTAAGCTTTTATGCCTTAATTGCTTGCACATTTGATGCTTACTCTTCTTTTTCACCTACTTGATGCTTCTATGATCTTCGAGATTTTGACCATCCTGCTTGCATTATTCTCACACAGACATCGTTAGTCCTTTAATCCTCGATTGTCATTAATTACCAAGACTTTAACCAGGTAAGGGCCTAGATGCTTTTAGTCTATAGTGCTTATGCTCTGTGGGTCGATGACCTTCATGCTGGGTTTCTTCCTCATGCACTAGATCATCGGGCTCGCCTACATGTTCCTCTTCGTCAGATTCGTCGCCAACCTCTTCGAGATCTAGAGAGCCTTTCTCGACCCACTATCACATGCTTGTCCTTGCCGAAGGAGATCTCGACATGTACGTGATTCGACTGAGGGGCCAAGACGCGAGCACAAGGCCATGACGAGAGGTGGCGGAGGTGTCAAGGCCACAGCTGAGTGGAGCAAAAGGCAGCAGAGATACTAAGGCAAGATTGAGAGGTGGTACAGCAGTGTGGAGAGCAGGCGCAGCCACAGCAAACGCGGCACAACGAGGGAGCCGAGGGAGATGATACTTTTGCTTTCTCCCTTTTTTTCCTTTCCCTCTTTCTCCTCTTTTTTTCCACCTGTTCTTTTTTCCACCTATTTCGCCCTTTTTCCTTTTTTTTCTTCCCCTCTTTTCCTTTTTTTCCTTCCCCCCAACCGGTGTCCTTTTCCCCTATTTTTTCCTGTTCCCCCAACCAAATACTTTTTCCCATTTTTCTCATTTCCTCCAACCGGTGTCCTTCCTCCTCCCCATTTTTTCCTATTTCCGATCGGCACCCTTGGTTTTCTCCTCGCCTCCCTCCCCACCGCTACCTCCTCCTCCTCCCCCACCAACACGACTCCACCTCCACCCCGTCACAATAGTAGCCAACTCCCTCCGCCGTTCCATCTCTTCTCCTCTTTGCCACCATGGGGACCAATCGTCCGCGCCGTGCACCATGTTCAAGGAGGATGATGACTAGCTCCCGCACCCAAGTGGCCACGAGCATAGCCGCCAACGACCAAGTGCTAGACAACATCCTCGAGACGATGCTCCTGTTCCTCGACATGCCGCGCGACCACGAGGCCACCTCCCTTGTCAGCCGCTCTTGGCACCGAGTGAACTCTGCCACCTGCGCCAACGCCGTCGTCCGCAACATCTTCACCGTATCCCCTGCCTATGCCACACGCCGCTTCCCCAACGCGCGCCACATCCTCCTCAAGGGCCACCCCTCACTTCGCTAACTTTAATCTCCCGCCCCCTCCTCAAACGCATCACTGTCACCAACTCCGATCTCGAACTCCTCAGGCGGCACAGCAGGGAGGTGGCGGTGGGGTCAAAATGCGGCCACAACGGGAGCCAAGGCTGCCACAGGGCGGCGGCGGGTGCGACCACGGACGGCGACGGGCATGACCACAGGCCATGGAGGCCACAGATGGTGGCGAGTGCAGCCAGCAGGCGCAGCCACAGGCCACAGATGTCGGTGGGCACGGCTGCCACAGATAGCTGTGGGCAGGCTCGGGCATAGCCATGGACACCGACGCGGGCACGGCCACGGCGACACGGGCGGCCACAAATGGTGACACGGCGGGAAGCGAGGCACAACGACAGTGTAAGTACCACCTCCCCGACTCCTTTCCCCTACCTCCCTGCAGCAGGCCCGTGGTAGTGCTCCACGTCGCCGTCGTGCCGTGCTGGCACTGACTCTACCCAAACAACCGTGCTGGGCCGTGCCGCCCATCATGCTCGCTTCCCAAGCCCCAGATGGTCCGAAGCTATGTTGTCATGCCTAAGACGCAAGATAGTCCACTACGCGTCGAGCCGCGCCCGCTAGGTGCAATCGGATCGATTCGGCCGGATATCGCCTTTCCATATCCTAAACCATATTTTTTGTCGGATTCGAATCGATTCGATAGCACCGGATACGGATACTGGCGCGGATAATATCTAGAGCGGATTCAATCGAATACGAGCGGAATCAAAACAGTATCGAATAATTTTTGCCTGATAACACGTAAAAACAGATAACCGCATAAAGCACACATATAACATCGATTAGCTAGCCGATGATAAGTTTCAAACATAGAATGATACGTAAATAATATTACAATAAGTCGATAAAATGATCGTGAGATCCACAACTCCATGTTTCATAAAGTGACAATACAACTCCATGTTTCATAAAGAGACAATACGACAAGTCAATAATATTTAGATTACGCCCTAAGAAGTGCTAAATTAAGCTAGCAACATCTCAAGCGCTTAATCATTAATAGCAACTAGCTAGGAGGGATAAAGCAAAGGCATGGTAACTTCTTGCAAAGATCAAAGGCGCAAAAGCTAGCAAAGCTTCGATGCAAAGGCAAACAGGTTTCGTGTACAAGGAATCAAAACTTGTCATGTGATTTTCCACCTCTCCATATTAGTACGTGCTCGAGCAAAACACACACACACTCTCTCTTATCTCTCTCGCTCTCTCGTGAAGTCTAGTATCCTCTCAAGTTCATTATCACGCCACCGCCACCATAGTCTCATCCTACAAAACAAAAGGCAACAATAAAGTTAAAATGAAAAGTATTTGATCAAAGTGCAAAGGATTAATGCAGCTCCTATTAAACACAACAATAGAAACAATATCGATATCAAACCGCTTTCAACTTATTTGATCAAAGAGCACTCCCACTTTAAGTACCACCACAAACACAACAATAGAAACAATATCGATATCAAACGCTTGCATTTGCTCATCCCGTGCTTGCTTGCATTCCTTAGCTAACATCACAAAGCACGCCACGATCAGACAAATCATACATCAAAGCAAATGCGTAATTAACATTGTGCTTTCTTGATCTTGGGTTTGACTAGTAATTAACATTGTACTTGACCTAGCTTGGCCATTGCTAATTTTACTTGCTTCTTCACCGGCTCAAGTCCGACGAGGAAGCAAATGCAGAAGACTCATCGCCACTTTTCGAATCGGACCGCAGGAGGCCAACATTAAGCGACTTTCAGTGATAAGTTTAGATAACAACTAGCATCAAGTTTAGATAACAACTATCATTCTTAATCGTCCTCTTTAGCATCAAGTTTAGATAACAACTAGCATTCTTAATCGCATTCATCACAGAAAGCGTTGAATAATTCAATACACAAGTAATTTTATTACCGACAAATGATAAAACCACCAATCATACATCAAAGATACTAATATGTCTACTAGATACTAAAACCACCAAGCATGCAAATATAGCTTTATGCCTTTATCCACCGCAGTTGAATCTTTTATTTTGAGCTTATAACAAAATGCTTCCTCATCGCTCTAGGAGGAGAATGAACAAACCTCTCAAGTCGTGGTCTGCAGTGAATCACATGCTTTGGCTTTATACTCCATGTCCAACTCATCAATCAACGCTGCAATCTTCTCCTTAGAAGTGAAATTTTATGAAATGAATGACGGTTGCTATTAGTAAAGGAAAAATAGAAATTGTATAACATATGAAATGGATGACATATTTTTACCTCTTCTAGATGATGTTGTCCATCCTTGGTACAAATTAGGGCTTCCACCACCCTGGATCTAACCGACTACGAAAAGGATCAACGACACGCCCACCCACATCAATGCCGACTCGATGCAACGGTTGACACTTGAATGGCTAACACATCACGAGCTAGTCGTGAAAGAGTAGGGAAAATCCTTGTTTAGCCCTCCACCAAGACAATATGTCAAATGGACCATCTTCACTTTCAATCCATCGAAAATTTGGTTCTTTCATGTATATATCCAATTCAGAATTCTCATTGTTTCTTTTCACACTCACAGGCTATCATACAAGAACTCTTCAATTTCAAGAACACCCAAGTCATCGCCAAGTGGGTGAGAAGCCACACTAGATCCTCGCAATTGAGGCTTTGCAACTTGAGGTGTGATAGACATGTATGCTTGAAACAATTGGTTCACAATACCATGAATGTATGAATTTCAAGAACGGCTCTCTCCTCACCATATATCTTTTTCATAAAATACTCTACTAATTTTTTCTTGTACCTTGATCAAGAAAGCACGCCACAACAAGTGCTATGTTGGATTTCTGCCAATACTTGTCATACTTTGCTAGCATTGCCATAGCTAAGGCGTGAATAGTAAAATCGAACCGTGACACCACTCTTCAATAGCTAACTTAATCTCATGCATTTCCACCAAAACAGATTTGTGGGATATGTAGTGCCGAGAGAAAATCAATGTAGCCTCATAAAGTCTCCTCAAACACCTACACAAAGGCTATTGCATTATCCCATTCCTCATCCGATGGAGCACACTTCAGACTTACTCTCATTCAACTCAAATAGCCTTTCAAAAGCCTTCCTATAATAAATAGCTTGCTTCAACATCGAAAAGTGGAGTTCCACCGTTGAAACATCCAAATGAAGACCCACATTGATATCCAAGTCACACTCGATGCACACTTCAAAATGTTCCCATCAGTAATGGTGAATTCTTTACAATTACAAAGTAAGCTCTAATATTCTGAATCAAGATGCAATCGCTTTCAAGCCATCTTGAGCAACAAGGTTTAAAATGTGACATAAGCATCTCACATGAAAAAAACACCATCACTGCATTAAGGGAGCTTTCTTGTTTAGTTTTGCAACAAATTCGTGAGCACACTTATCATTAGATGAGGCATTGTCCATAGTGAGAGCAAAAGCTTTTTTCAAGGTTCCAATGCATCACACTCTTGATGAACTCGTGGCTAGATTAGTGCCGTGTGGTGCCTTGAACATGCATGAATTTAGCAATTTTTTTCTCGAACCGCCAATTATCATCTATCCAATGCACGGTGACACACATATAACCTTTATTTTGATTTGAGGTCCACATATCCATGGTTGCGTAAAAGTTTACATGAAAGAGATTTGAAATGCTCATACAGCTTTCTTTGTTTCTCATTGAACATTTCCATTATGGCATTTCTTGTAGTTGTGCGACACTTAAATGAAAAACTAGGGCGCAAAGACTTGATGAATTCAACAAAGTACTCATGTTCAACCATATTAAAGGGATATTCATGCATAACAAGTGCTAAATGCCACTTTCTAAGACTAGTTTCAAAGATCGAATCTATATGTCTCAACATTGGCAAGTTATCTTCACCCTTTTCTAGTTTGATCATTTGTCATTCCCGAGTTATAGAATGCTTGCTTTTTAAATGATTTAGAAAGCATGATGTGCCTCTTGTTGTCTCACATCGGGCTTTGTAAGTACATTTCTTGCATCTCGCCAAAAGTTCCTTTGTAACCACACCATTTGAATCTGTTTTGTGACAAGATCTTTAGTGTAGCATTCCCATACCTTGGAGATGGACTTCTTTTGCCTCTTGCTAGGAGGCTCATTTTCTCCTGATATCACATTCGTGTTCACTTGAGGAGCTTGAGGACCTTCGGCCAGAGGCAAGAGGCTCTCGACTACTAACGCATGAGCACTCTGCAGAGAGACTTGTACCAAGTGTGGCAAGAGTGATGCTCCACTAGTTGCGCACACATTTGCACTAGCACTTCCAGCACTCCATCACAATTTACAAAGCGCAATCGGATACATGTATAAATATGGTAAGTCAATAGGATCTTAATTAAGGGTTACACGATTTAATCATACCAAAGAGTGTATGCCATTGCCAATCACACACATAAGTTCAGAAATGTGCATACCATTATTGGATCAAGAAATAAAGAAAAGAAAATAGATGTGCAAGGTCGCTTTTATCCAAAGAAAGTCCATCTAGTTATTTTATTCCCACACATGTCTTTGACATAAGCTATATAGTACCGACACATTTACTTGAATAGCAAACATGCATATGATCTCTTAAATAGCAAACATTTTTTGTTGATGAACTTTATCGGCTTAAAGAAGTAAAGAACATCTGGTTCTACCTTTTGTGCCCAAATATCTTGGAGCAGTAACATTTAGTATTTGGATTGTCATCCGTAATGTAATTAAATGAACCATCTTTAGTTGGCAACATAATAGCAGAGAATGCGTAATGAATTAGATCGAGCAATGAGCATTTGTAGTTGTTCACATGAATATTTTTTCCCATGAATATTAGACTGACCATCTGTAGTTGTTCAGATGCAACATAATGGCAACATAATTCACTGAGCATTTGTAGTTTTTCCCATCACAGATCAGCCATCACAGAGACACAGAGCATGAATGATCAACCATCACAAATCAACCATCACAGAGCATGAAAGATCAAGCATCACAGATTCACAGAGCATTTGTACAAGAACAAGAAGAACAAGAACAAATAGAAAACCTTGGGCCGGAGGAGGCTTAGGGAGGACCGGAGGAGGCGCTGAGGAGGACCTGGAGAGAGGCTCGCTGGCGGAAGGGCGGCAGCAAGCAGGGAGGCCGAGGAGCTCGCCGACTCTGGGGCCGAGGGAGGACCGGAGGAGGGCTCGCTATTTGGCCGAGGCACTGCGGAGCTCGGGCGACGGCGAGGAGGCCGGCGACACATGGAAGGGTGGTGGCTGGCGGCGGCGAAGGGTGGCGACCGGGCGGCGTGAGGTGGCGGTCAAGGGCGACGGGCCAGATCCGGGGGCGGCGGCAGAGAGACTAAGGGGCGAGCGGCGAGGGCTGGAGCTCAGAGGCTGCTAGGCTAGGCCGGCCGAGAGTGGAGATCGAGGATCTGGATCGATTCACGGGCGCCTGGCGAGGGAGGGTGGCGGCTGGACGACGAAAGGGAAACAAGAGAAGAGTGGAGATCGAGCTAGGGTTATTCAAAGGGTCTACTATTTCGATATCCGAGACTACTAATTCGATATATCCAAAATTTTCTCGAATATACCGATCCGATGGATAGTGCTCTCCGAATCCGAATCCAATCCAAAAAATATCCAAACCGAATCCGAATCCGAAAAGTATCCAAAAATATCCGATCCGATCCGAACTCGTCCGGCTTGGTTTGGTCGGCTTCGGCAAAAATCCGATCCGATTGCAACCCTAGTGCCCGCCGTGCCTTGGGCCGGCCCAAACAATTCCGGCCCGAGTACCCACCTCTATGCAGAAAGAGAGAAGTGCGGCTCCTTGCACCCCAACTTAAACATTTTGCGTTGACGGTTGGATCGAGAAGTCACATATCAGATTTTTTTAAAATAATATAGAAAATATTATGGAGTTTTTTCTACTGAAAAAAGCACTATAGCAATACACTATCGGACGATCCGAACTGTTCGTTCACTCGATTGGCCAGTCATAACCTCCCCATAGAGACCACACATGAACCCTTTCCAGTACGAACAATAACTCCAATGACTAACATGCCTCACTGTTCTCGGTTCCTTAAGATCAACAGATCGGGCCACTCCTAGATACTTAAAAACTTTATCTTCAGTTACATGTATTACTTCCGCCGTACAAGTTTATAAGGTTTATTTTTGGATGATTTTGTTCATATATATAGCATAATTTATATTTCAATTCAAAGCTAGTGTGATGTTCCCTATATACCCCTAATAAATATACATCTTTACTTTATATTCTCTATATACATGTATAGAATACATGGCTTACTGATAATAATTTGAGAAAATCTTGTTATTTTCAATATCTTCTTGGTCTATATGTGAAGAAAAAACACGCCTTACAAACTTGAATGAAAACAGCACTAATTAGTAACAGTGTAAAAATCAATTACTCTAACCCGTTGTTTCTTTGCACTGACCCACATATTAATTTCTATAGCTATTTCCCAGACCTGCGCTCCTTGTCAGTCTGTGTGTCTTCAGACATTAGACGCTCCACTCGCTGTCTCCTCCGTCACAAATCACATTGACACCGAAAGCTCTCCTCCCGTCATCCGCGCACCGGCGGTCCTCTTTCTCCTCCCCAATGCAATGTCGCCTCCGCCTCCCACTTCCTTAGTCTCCGCCAACCCCGCTCTCCACTTCCTTTGCCTCTGTCTCCGACAAGATCCTGTGCGGTGGCCTCTCGGATGTGAGCGTGGCATGGTGGCTTGACGCGGGACAGCGGCGACGACTGCTAGATTTAATTTTGGGAGGAGTCCGATCCGAATTAAGCCAGTAAAAGAATCATTTCTGATTCGGTTCGTTTAATTCTGTTACGTATGTTTGGATGTAAATTTTTAGGCAGTGTTCGTGAATTCTTGTGTTTGATTTTTGTTTGCTGTAGTGCGTGTACACTAATCCTGCGCTAAAACTAACAATTAGCATCAAAGCGATGTTCTAACCGTGGTGTCACCCTTGCTCTAGTGGAGACCACAATTGTTGTGCCTTAAGGTAGGCTATTATAGCTGAGCGATGTGGTGTTGAGCAGAATCCGATAGCGTATCAAGTGTGAGTGCGGTGGTGCATGCGGCACAATGTGTGGTATACATGTGTGTGTATTCAGATCGTTATGTTAGTGCCCCACATATGCGTGAGTACTTTTTTTTTAAAACAATCGATTTGTGATTATATTGAGAAGGAAAAATAAAGGTACATCGTTTTTAGAGATTACAAGCTACAGTATACTGCACCCAATGTAAAGAAGCGAGTGTTTTGAAGCGAAAAAAAAGAACCAAGCAAAAGAGTGAGATCACTAGGGAAGACGGTGTAACAGATTTTTGAGAATCTTCACTCATACGAATACCCAGTTAAAAACCTCATCTTTGACCGATTGCACAATTTCTTCCTGGGTTACGTAAACTGTACGAAAAACTCTATTATTACGTTTTTTCCACCGTTGCCATCAAGTCAGGATGAAGTAGATTTGGATTCTAGTATACATGCGTGAGCTGGATCGTGAGAATTGAATTCTAGAATTGGACTATTTATTTTTTATTCTGCTTTTAAGGTCATAATCTAGAATCAAAAGCAAAAACAAACAAGCCTATCATATTGGCCATATTAGCCATAACCCATGCATATAGAAGTTTAAAACTGTGTCAACAACGCATTCCTCAAAGAACTCTTCTGCTCCTTTTTCTCCACTTTCAGGCCTTCCATTACAAATCCAGCATGAAATCTACCATCTGTGGCCTAATGTTTTTTCTCTCCTTGCTAGCTTCGGCAACATCGAAAAGAGATACCTCACACAGGCGCAGCTGCAACTGTTCGTTTTTTGTCACCAGGCCACGCGCTTCAAGCCAACACGACACACCATTCCATGGTATGTTTGCGCACGAAACAGAATCGGGAACACTGCGACCTGGTGGACCAGAGCAAATCGCGGTTTACGAGAGTCGTCGGAACTCGCGAACAATATTTAGATTATTGCTTAATTGCGTTACAATGGTAGTTTCCTCGCACAACACTGGTATTCGTCCATTTCACAAGAACAATCCCCGTATCAAATGTCTGGAACAAGATGGACACAATGGCGAACAGCGCTGTCACACCGCGAGTTATGCTTCGGCCATGATGCAATCAATGGCTTGCTTGCAGATTCCAGTCATTGTCGCCTCTGGTCCATAGACCTGCAATGGATCGTTGAGCAAAATCAGCTGGTCTGTTCTGTTATGGGGATTTGGATGGTCCAACGGTTTCCTTTCACGTCTACTTAATTTTGTTATTGAGAAATTTCAATAACTAGAGTAGGAAGTGGCTGGTTTGAGGTTTCTGTAGAAGTTGCCATGAGATCATAGTAGGTACATACCTCAATTGGAACACCAAGTTCTGAACCTAGGGCACGCATTTTAGCAAGTCCAGTTTGGTAGTTTGGACCACCCCTCCGAACATAAATGTTCATCCTTGCAGCCTTTAATTTCGATTCCTGTCAGCAGATTTGGAGGCAAAGTAACAAAAAGATGGATGAAGATTTTAATGGAGACAGGTGGGAGTGGTTATGGAATCTAATAGAATAGCAACCAACTGAACAGCCCTACTTACCTTCTCTCTTAAAGCCCGGATGATGCCACTGAATGTAGCAGCAACATCAGTGAAGTTTGCTATACCCCCTCCGATGAGAAGAGCTCTCTTACGGCCATCAGGATCAGCAGTGGCACACTGCAGATTCAGTTATTATGCATGTTAGAATAACCTAGTAAGCAACACAGTGAGCTAAAAGGTTCTGGTGTGGCTCTTACATCCAGAACTACTCTAGCATACTGCAGAACCTCCTCCTCGTTGGGAGCTCCACTGTACTCCGCATAATTTCCTAGCTCTGATGCATAGCCCAAATCTCCCACCTGGTATACAACAGAGTATGAGCTTATTCATGCAACTCAAAGATGGTCCATCTTATTGTCTTTTAGTTATGTTTTCCCTGTTAGTTCCTTCGGAAATTCCTTCTGTGCCTCTCTCTCAAGAAGAAAAAAATAAATAAAAAAGAAATGAGTAGTACTTCTACGCATCACCTTCCTAATATAAGTTGCATAACTTAAGTGAAGGTGTAAGTAATCACCATCTACCATTCATTCATGCTTTAATATTTATACAAGTTTCAAATAGTAATAGTAATGTATAGAAACACCTCCCGAAAGGAATTCATATGTGATGAATCCAAGTTAACAGAAGATATTATGAAAACTTCAAAACCTAACTCAATGAAGGATTTGGAAGAAGGTTAGGCACTTAGGCTTACCGTATCAGCATATATGACACTAGCACCACCACCTGCAACCATTGTCCAAATGCGTCCTTTTGGGTTCAATACTGTGAATTTCAGAGATGCGCTTGTCTGAAAGAACAAGAAATGTTACATTACATCAGTCTCCATTCAGGACTTAAAGTCTTAAACACACTAACGATTTACACGCAGCAGAATTCAGGGGAGAATAAAGGAAGAATATGATATGTACAATTTTCTATGGAGTTACCTTCTCATCAAGTTCATGGATAAAGCTTTCTGAGGGGCTGAGGACTCTTCCGAAAGGTAGAGGGAACTCGATGTTACCCCACCTGTAAATTGAAAACAATGATAGGTATGATCAGTATCAGTATAAAGAAAAGATGTACGTGGACTCTGTAAGTTAGATCGGAAGCCTGAATCATACGTCTTAAAGTTCTTGAAAGCAGCTGTGTCATCCAGTTCTCCTCTCATGTCCAGAGGATATGGTTCCCCATTTACCAAGGTAAATGGATTCATCTCAAGAAATGAGAAATCCAAGTCTGCCGAAAGATAACTTGGTGTCAATGACAAAACAACAATTCAAATTATCTGCCTTTGAAAAGCAATTGTGAGGTACCTTGGAATATCGAAAATACCCCTCTAATAAAATCACCTATTTTTGTGCGGACCTGAAATTCAGACAGAAATCATGGTTAAACTAAGCACATGATGGTTATTGCCTTACTGCAGAACATAATAAATGGCATGAGATAAAGAAGCAAGTAATCTAATGAAAGAGCTTACCTCCAATGGTAGGGTCGCAATCAAGGGAGCGCATGCATCAGGTGTCATTTGCTTCTCTGTGGGAAGAAATATCGTCTTAACCTTGTCCCAATTCTCCTCGATCTCGATACCTCCGCATTCTGAGAAACTAATGGTGCAGCCAAGCCTCTCTGATACAATTGAAAGGTAGTACTCCTGATCATGGGGTACAAATGGCTCAACTATGAAGGTCGTAATTGGAGCCTTGCAGCCGCCCATCTCAACCTAAATACACGAGCATGCACAGATATATTACAAAAATAGTTCTAACTATCATGCTCGTGGGGGAGAAGCATGGCAAGATGGTTGTCTTGTACCTACCTCAATTCCCAACCGATCCTTGACAAATTGGCGGACTTGAGCAAGATCAAGGTTGAGGGCCACAAGGCCACTCTTCCCACGTTTACCAAACAGCATGTCAGGTTTCACGACCAACTTCATAGATGAAAGCCATGGCTCCTGGTTCACAAGCTCCGTGAAATCCGTTGATTGTATGACCTATGAACAAGCACACTGCAAATTAAGTCGAATTTTCTTGAGGAATATATCAAGTATTGGGATGCTATTGCACAACTGCAAACAAAAAAAATCACAAAAATGAAAGCGTTACAACCAAGAGTGATGCAATTATAGCTGATTCTTTCCAACCCAGATAACATAAAGGCACTATGGCAATTAGAAACTAAGACAACATTAGAACACAACAGATCAACAGATGAAAGATACTTGTATTGGACAAACAAAACCTTTGTGCATCACATGACCCATCCAACCAAAAAATATCTGCCAATTACTCAGCAGGTATATTGGTGAAACCGCATAGCACAAAATTGTTTCCGTTGCAGATTGAAGCAAAAATGCAAAATGTCTTGTATGACCATCGTTACATGATCCAATTCAATCACCCAATAGAATCACCATTTTTTTCCCAAGTTCCCAGTAAGATTCCTCGCCGGCAGAGGTGGACCCCCAGCCCCCCTACAGCCGGCTACCAGCACTCATGTCGTATTACACTGCTTCCTAGCTTTATTATGAATTGATGCGATTTTTGTCTCCCTGTTTAATGTTGTTTTGTTGTGATTTAATATTAAAGTATGCTAGCTTGTTTTCTTTGTGAGCTATCCTAAATTCTTAAGTAGCACATCCTCAAGTTGTTTGATGAAATGGCCATGGACATAATTAACATCTATTGCACATTTATAAGGCTAGCTATTTGAATATAGAACCAGCTCTCTCTTGAGGCATACATACAGGATCTAAAGGTATACAAAATTGAAGATTGCAAGCGCCTTGTCACCAGTTGCTTGTCGGTCTTTGCATTTAGTGTGACGCAGTTCATACTCCGGGCGCCGGGGTGGTTGGTTAGGCACTAGTTCTTCACCGACCACCGGCTTAACCCATGTATCAGATGACATACTTCCAGGTGGAAATCGATGGTCGAGGTCATTGATTTAACACGCGCTCCCCAGCCAAAACCCACCGCGAATGCAAAAGCTCGCATCAAATCCGACACTAGAACCGATCAAAAGCCAACAACCCCAGCGCAGAGTAGTAGCATCTCTACAACTTCACCCTATAATCATGAACCTAGAACATCAACAGGCCCTAAAATTCAGCGCTCATCCCAAAATCCCAACCCAAATTAACCTCAAAACCCACGCCTCATCCCAAAATTCTACATGGGAGTCGCGCCCTCGAACGCCCCCAAGCTGAATCCCGAGCGCCCAGGCCAGGATCGCGCGCCCAGGAGCGAGGATCCACGCGGAATTCCCCAGATCACGAGCCGAAGCGCGGAGGAGGGAAGGAGGAGCAACAGATAGAGAGAGAGAGAGATGGCGGGACGGGAGGCTGACCTGCGCGGAGAGGATCTGGAGGTCGATGCCGGCGAGGCGCTTGAGGTGCTCCTTGAGGAGGCGCTTGGAGTCGTACTCCCGGATCTTCTTTCGCGCCATGGCCGCCCACGTCCGGAAGCCACCTCTCCCTCTCGAGCCGAGCGCGAAGACGAGGGGAGGAGTAGGTGGTGGCGCAAGTGGCGTGTGGCTGTGGCGAGTAGGTGGGATATATATATATATATATATATATATATATGGTAACATATCTAGTGTTAAAGGTGATTTCAGTTCTAATATGCTAAAATCTAATCTGGACCCTTGGATTAAGTTTTGAAGGTTGAGATTTAACTAATCTGGACCCTTGATCATGAAATTTTATATGTAGATGGGGTAAAATGAGATGTACATCCATGATTTTTTTTCAGAATTTTTTGAAACTTTTCTTAGTTGGATTGCACAGCGATTGCACCAAAATGCTGATTGCACTGGATATGCCCCTATATATATATATATAGAGAGAGAGAGAGAGAGAGGAAGCCTTTTCCATACTCCTAAGAGTACATACTCCCATCTCTAATGTACCACTTAAACGAATGTGTTATACTCTTTTATCATATTCAGTATACTTCAATAATAATTCTAAGATACTCCAATTCAATATGGTTGAAAAAAATTTCATCCAAACCCTTTATTTCTGCTATATATACTTTTTCATATGTAAAAGAAGTGTATAAACAAATTATGCTATAAAAAGTGGATCATGACGAAATTTTTTATGGAACTCACTTTGGAGTATCTTATAATTAGTATTAGAGTATACTCAAAATGATAAAGAGGTATAACAATATATATATAGAGGACTTAATTTTGAACTCACTGAAAGGGAGTACGTACACCGTATATATATATATATATATATATATATATATATATATATATATATATATATATATGAAAATGGTTCTATATTCTCGAGTACGATTCTACCTAAGTATACCGTTTAAATGATGTTGTTATACCTCTTTATCCTTTTGAGTATACTCCAATACTAATCATAAGATACTCTAAAGTGAGTTCCATGAAAAATTTTATTAAAGTCCACCCTTTATAGCAATATTTACTTATATTCCTTTTACATATGGAAAAGGGTACGTAGTAAAAAAATAAAGGGTTCTGATGAAATTTTTTCAATCATGTTGCATTGGAGTATCTTAGAATTATTATTGGAGTATACCGAAAGTGATAAAGGAGTATAAAGCGTTAATTTAAGTGGTATATTAGAGGTGGGAGTATGTACTCCCAAGAGTATGGAAAAGACTTCCTATACACACAAACACATATTTATATATATATATACATATATATGTGATCTTTTCATTTCGAGATCTTTTTGAATGAAATTGTAAATATGTGACACTTGTATCCTACTACGGTAGAAGAATATGATAGATCACATGTGACAACTGCTAATGTTTTTATGGTTAAAAATGGATTAGATTTACGATTTTATTTGGAAAAGAGCTAAAAGTTAAAAAAGAAGTGCAACGGGCCAAATACAACCAGGATACCACAAATATTGGGGTATGTTAGGCTGCTCCTGCTGTCTTGGAATGGCCATTGGTTGATTGGATCTAAAAAAAGACTAATGTTGTTTTCGTCGGGAAATGCGGTTTATATTGGGAGTATCTGGGACATAATTTTGTGTTAAATGTAATGTAGACTTTGTGAAGCGTATGGCTCGAGAAAGAGCTTGATTCGAACTTGCGGAACTACGAGTTTTTTTTTTTTGGCAAGAAAAGGCGGTGGGAGAGCTTAAACATATTTTTAGAATTTTCAAAGGGGTTTTTTGTGAAAGATCTGGATGGGGACTTGAACGCATTTTTTGAAATTTTTGGAGGGACGTAAATGCAATTTCATAATTTCAAATGGTTTTTTAAAGAAGACGGTAGGAGAACCTAAACGTAATTTTGAGACTCCCTGAGGGCCTCTATTTTGGAATTTCTAGAGGGAGCTAAACACAATTTCATAATTTGAAAGGGTCATTTTGCAAAGAAGACGGTACAAAGATCCTAACGTAATTTTTAAAAAAACAAAGAGCCTCTCCACAAACTTGTTGCTAGCTATTGGTTCAAGTCAAGTTTAAAAGAAGGCAATATATCCGTGCAACTCTCTCTCTCGACTGAATAAAAATCAAAAATTCTGAAAAAAATCATGGATGTACATTCATCTTCATTTACATATAAAATTTCATGATCAAATTCATCCTATACTAGCGGTTACAAAAAAAAACAAGCAGCAAAAATGAATAGTGATGAACAGTAAAAAATCACTGTTCATGCGAAATTTGTCTTTTTTGTAACTGCTAGTATAAGATGAATTTGATCATGAAATTTTATATGTAGGTGGGGTAAGTTGAGATGTACATCCATGATTTTTTTCAGAATTTTTTGAAACTTTTTTTAGTTCAGTTGCACGGTGGTTTCACCGGGAGGGGTGATTGCACAGGATATTTTTCCTTAAAAGAAACAATGGCAGCTGTTGGTTCAAGTTTAAAAGAAACAAAAACACCTTTGCAGGGGATCGAACACTCCAACGAGACGAGCTGAACTGAATGTCTCACGAATCATGACATAGCGGTGCTTATCGCTTTTTTTTGTTAACTCGTCATCTTTGTAAGCGGATCGTTGCATTGTTTTCGTACAAGAGGAGCCGGTGCTGCACTGACCGATTGGCGTCGGAATGACATAATGTGACGCCGATGGGGATGTAGGGTAGGTGTCGTCGGTTGGGGTCTGCCTAACCATTCTGCCTGTCACCTTTGCGTGTAATAAACTCTGTCAGGATCAAGATCCATCGCATTCTCTTTCAGTATTTCCTTGTAGAACTGGGGATCATGTACTGTTGCTTCTATTAACATGATCCTGGGATTTGTAACCTTCAAAAAATAAAAAACGTATTGGACAACAACAGATTTATATTATACCACAGAATACAGTGATCTGGAGCTTATAACTTTTTAGTGTCGTGACCTTGTAGCTAAAAGAAAGATCCTATAATCCCAACAACAACTATGCCAAGTATTCTTGATTCCCGTCAACACAAACACAACATTATATCAGCTTTTGGCCTTATTTATTTAGATTTAGACTTTTTTAGCTTATAACTTAAAGCCAGCTTTTTAGCTTAAACAGTTTAAAAGCTAACGGCTTTTGTATGTAATAGAGGTAGATAATTTTATCTAACTTTAGTGTTATTAATCTAAAATCAACAATCAATAAACCAAAAAAGTCTCTCTCCAATGGCTTTTAGTTTTTAGTTATACGGAGGCTTATGGTTTTTAAAAAACTCAGATAAAAAGCTACTTGTTTGTTTAGACCGTAACTTTTTAGCTTTTAAATCAATGAAAAAACCCAAACAAACAAACCTTTATTCTCCGGGCAACAACAAATCAGCTAAAACGAATACTTCTGTTCCCATTAGCACATACTAATAGTTTAATCCCAGTCCTTAATCAACTCCGTTAGTACATTCCACCATCTCATCTCACCGAAGGGATGTTCTTCAGAGCAATTAACAATCACACGTGAGGGCCCAACGGCCCTGGGGAACAAAAAAACATTACAACCTACCACTCACCGGCGACGACCCGAGACCGAGAGCACTGGACCTGCTAATCTCAGAACCTGTCAGCCATGTTTTGGGTGGGGGGATCAGATCACACGAGCTCCCTGTGCAGGCATCAAGTGTTCATCTCAACTGTAATAAAGACTTCATTCTCAACTGTATAAAGACTTCATTCATCTACCAGGCGTGAAGTACCCGACAAAGCGAGTGCCTGCAGCTCAGCAATCGTGGGGGTGCTGGACAATCATTCGTCTCCGTAGGAATTAGCAGCTGGAACCGGGGCAGGGTTCCGCTTGACAAAGTGACCAGCGGGCCGTGGCCCCCTATTGTGGCTGTGCTCCCTGTAGAATGGTCCTGGAGCTGGAGGCCCCTCGCTTGGTTCATTGACACCTGCGTTCCGCTGGAAGTCCGCGGGTTTATTGTAGGATCCGACTGGCTGGTATTCTAGGTGAGTGCCACCCCTTTGCCTCTCTGCATTGGTGCCATGGCTTGGCCTCCCAGCATCATAGCCCCTTCCCCTGTGGATGCCGCCCCCTCTGAGGTACCTCCCGCTGTGGTGGCCCTGGCGACACGGCGCAGGACTAAGCTGCTGCTGTTCTGCACTTTCGTGGCTCTCACTCTTCTGGCAATCTTCTCCATGCAGCATCTCTCCTTTACCTTGTTCGCTGTTTGCATTCTTTTCTTCATTTCCACCAATGTTTTGAGCAAGGTTGCTGTTGCTGCTGTCTTGCAAAGTAGAACCATCCGCTTGCCCTCCCATAGCATTATTGCCCTGCGAGTTGTTCTGAGGAAGGGAACTGGATTTGGGTTTCCAGTGTACTCTAGAATGTGTAGCTGCTCCGCCGATCTTCACATCAGATCTTGAGTTTGAATCCATGGCCGGTGTTAGCATTTGATGGGCAACGTCCTTCCTGCCTTCTCTATCTTTGTTCTCATTTGAGTAGTAATTTCCCTCATTTCTTTGAGCCTTAACATGTTGTCTCCTTTGCCTGCTAGCTGCACCGTGTTCTTTTGCAGCACAGACAGGTAATTGAACTGTTGGAAATGAACTGCTCTCAGCAGCAGCATCTGCTTGCTTGTCAGGTTCAAGTGGCTGGTGCTGATCAGAAGGCGTACGAACTTCATGTGATTCTTGAGAGTAGTCTACATGGTCGGCAAGATTTGTTACCACCAAGGCTGATTCATTTGTATTCCTTCTCCGCCAAGAAGAATGAGACTTCCCATGCCCCCTATTAGTTTTCTTGTCCTCCCATTTCTTGGGCTCAGTTGTGGCCTCAGCTTTAGCAGCAGTGGACTTTTCAATTGCTTCCTTATTACGACTCTTGTTGTCCACATAGGATTTTTCTGGTGGTAAATTCTGCCCCAAATTCTGCTGTTGAAGCTCTTTGGACAGAGGCTTAGGTACATATCTTTCCATTTCAGCTCTCTTTGTTTTTGTAACATTCTCCCCATCGTTGTTCTTTCTAGCTGGTTGAGCGGGGGCAGCTACTGCTGTGTTCAGCATGGCTTCTTCATCAGATTGGTCATTCTGCCCTGGCAGCTTAACTGGTGCCCACACAGCGCCCCCATTCCCATGTGGCTTCTCAACAGGTCGGACAGCATGCTGATTCTTTCCTGATCTTTTTGCCTGCTGAGGTCTTGGGTGGCTATTTGCTGTATTATGAGCTTCCTCTGGTGGTTTCGAGCACTCTTGGTTCAAAGATCCAAATGAAATACCACCCACGGTTATACTTCCCACAGTGACAATAGTACCTTCAGTAGGAACTATAGAACTACTGATGATAACACCAGCAGTTTGTGTTTTTGGTTCATTAGAGACTTTCACTGCATTCTCCTCATTAAGCAACACAGGTGGATGTTTAGAAGTAACTGAAGCATCATCCACCTTTTTCTTATTTCTTGTGTGCCGGGCACTCTTCTTATTGTGGGCTGGGGGTTCATCATGTGATGTAACAACAGCAGTTGGTGCGTCCAAGGAAGCCTCAACAATTTTCTTAGCATTTTCTGAGCTTAACGCAACACTTGACTTCTCACCAGGAATTTTCTCTGCTGAAACAACTTGCCTTCTTCTGTAGCCCTGTCTAGACTTTGGAACACTGATGTCATGCGATTGTGACATACTTTTCTGGGCTATATGCCCCACCATGTTGCTTTGTGTGTTCCTTGCTGAGGATGAGGTGTTATGAACAGCAGGATCTTTACCAGCACCTGCAGCATGTGGTAGTGTAGCAGACTTGGACTGTACAGGAAGTGCAGTATGCTTGGGATCAGTTGGTGGCTGAAGAGTATTAAGACTATCAGATGCTATAACATCACATGAGTCAGCAGTTGAAGTAGAAGGATTAGTAGTCACATCAAGTCCAGCATTTTGTTTATTATGCACATCATCAATTTCTGGTGGTGCACAATTTGAGTTCTTCCGATGTGCTGATGAACGCCTGTTCAGTTCTTCCAACTTAGCAAGAGCTTTTGCTTTTTGTTGCTTTGTCCGTTCCTCCTCCTCAGCTTGCAATTGTTTTGCACGTTGTGCAGCCAACTCCCTCATTTTTGCATGCTGAAATTAAAATAAAACCAAGAAAACACTAGTCAGTAATCAACAAGGTTAAGAAGCATCACATTAACCTTGCACTGTACAATTTATTTACTTGCCTATTTTGACCATTCATTTCGTATGCATGCAACTTTTGTCATACATGTTGCACAAATTCCACAGGAAATAAAAGTCTACACAGTAAAGCAGCTTACTATGTTCTGATCTACACAGTAAAGCAGCTTGCTATGTTCTGATCTGATTATGATAAAAGGATGTGCTTATTTAATAGCACAAAACTAATGAGTAAACAGCATATGGTACAAAACTAAATGTGGTAACAAAGAGTTTTAAGGTTTCAAGGATGGGAGCCTACAATACCGATTACAAAGTTATGGTGGCCATAACTGCAAGTAAACAGCATAAGGTACAACACTTTGTATTGCATTTTATATTTATACTTACGAGGTCTGCATAAAACCCAGCCACACAGTAATGAAAAATTTTCACCTCAACACGCGATGTGGGAACAAACAGCACTGCAAGTCCTAATTTTAACAAAAGCTAATTGAATGCAACATTTGTACTGTGAAATGAAGTCCAAAGTCCAAACAATATCTCAGATACAAAAGACAAGACAGGATAATAATGTATTATATAAACTTGAAACGGTATCAACAGAAATAAAAACTTCTTTAATGGAATTTTTTCTTGATGAATGATTGAATGCAAAATGATTGAGGTAGTCCAGAGGATTAAATACTTTTAACAGATAAGTGAAGAGATGTTACTGAACAGTGGTCACCAACTCACCATTCAGAATTATACTAAAAAAACTTCTAAAAAACTAGGATGGTAGCTGTACAGTTTTGTAATATCATAAGAAATTTACAACCATATACCTGAGATTCATAATCAAGTGAAACCAGCATATCATCAGTGACTGTCACAGGTGGCAGCTGTGAAGCATTCTCAGGAGATTGGTCATGCTGACTATTCGTCAAATCAAGTACTGGTGAAGATTCAGTTGTAAAATTTTCTCCCTGCCCATGTCCTGCAAAATTATTAGATGACCTGTCTTTAGCAGGACCATGGTGACTGTTTCTTGAAAAATCACCTCTCCTATGTATGTGATCAAGAGTTGATTCACCAAGCTTTCCAGCTTTGCCGATTTCAGTTAACTGCGAGTGTGACGCTTCAACAACCACACCATCAGTAGGCACATTTGGTAGTTTCTGCACCACAGGAGAAATGTGAGAAACAAAACCTGCCTGGCCAGAAGCAGAAGGAAAAGCAGTGATGACAGAAGAAGATGAAACATCTTTGATCACCTGGTCTGCCTTAGAATTGGTGCTTTTATGCTGCTTCTCCTTGGCTTCCTTGGGTGAAAATGGTTCTGCAACATTACGTGGATCAACATTTCTAGCTTTGTTGTTCAAACTCTCTATTTTCTCTATTAAAGCCACATTCTTATTAATGACAGGTTGCTGATCAAGTGCAACTGAATTATCCTCCTTAAACTTCTTCCGAAGAGTGCCATCATCAGCTTCCCTGGGATGGGAATGCACATTTTCCGAGACAGACGAATGGCTTATACCAGCTGTACCCCTCTGATCAGGCACCGACTTCATGAGCACCTTGTTCCTTCCACTGAAGGTATCGTTCATATCTGCCCTCATGTTTACATCGCTCCGGTTTCCATCTGGATGTGGAATAAGTGGTGGTGCAGGCTGAGCCTTCCTTTCGACTTCACAGGGACCTCCTAGAGGATCAGGGTTATCATGCAAAATCCTAGGTTGTCCTCGACGAACAACATGTACTCTATCAGATTCCAACTGCTCCTTGGGAACTGTTTCATGTTTGCCTGGTCTGCTCCGAGAATATCCAGGTTGGAACTTGTCGTTCAGTTTTGGGATTTGATTTAATATTCCTGGTTGATGAGGACCTCCAACAAATGGTGAATCTCTTGCACTGGCATTATTGAAATTTGCTTGTGGCAGGCCATAATATCCATCATAAGGCATTGGGCCCTGGTAAACTGGTCTAACTGGAATAACAGGTTGATTCATAATATAGGAATTTGGAGGCATAGAATGATATGCATCTCCATTTTTAGGCTGATATCCACCATGCCCTGAGCCCTGTCTTGCTGCTGGTTCTGAGTTGTGTGGGAACTGACCATAACAAGCAAATGGTTCAACAGGGAAACTCCCAGGGGAGGCTACAGGTCTGTATGGGCTACCTGGTGCTGGTCCTCTATGCCACATTCCGTCAGGAGGGTGACTTGGAGATGCACGCCATGAATCAAATTGTGGAGGGGGCATGCAAAAGTTAGGGGGGTATGGTTGTGGCTGCTGGGCTTCATTTGGCAGACTTGGGGCAGGGAAGGGAGCACCTCCATCACATGCATGCTGCTCTGTTTTCATGATATCCACAGGATGATTATTGGTTGACAAAATTACCTCTCCAGCTCCTGGCACAAAAACATTATTCCATGATGTGGAAAGGCAATTAAATGTATCCAACAGCAAGGGACATTATCAACTATGAGAAGTGGTGAAATTAGTAATACCAGCTGTTAGGCTCTTTCCTTGTTCATTCTGTGTTGCCTCTTTAGCAGAACTAGAAGTCGGGAGCCCTTTTGAACTATGGCCTATAACAAAAATATGAACTATAAGGAGTGCTCTTCTTGTACATCGACAGGCTAGAAGAAATTGGTATTTGTAGCATCAGAGCAGTCTGAACAATAACCAAGATTTGCCCAAATAGTTCTAATAACAGCATATATCTACTTCTTTCCATATATTCAATACAACTGAGAATTTGACATATAAAGTTATCAGGCATGACACTCTAAAAAAATCATATAAGACATCTTATGTTGCATATTACCTCGTTGACTGTTTGATTCAGAGCTTTTTTCGGAGCCAAGTGTTGGGAAATCACCTGTACTTAGAGTAAACCCATGTCCATGTGATAAAGATCCCTATATAGTTAAGATCAAAGATATGAAATATGTTTTGGCTGTTAAGTCACAAGCCAGCTCGAATTCTAGGTGTTGTGCATTACCGGTTTGTCAACAGTTCTTATTGATACTTCCATATTCTCTGAGGGATTATCTGCAAATCGAGAAAGCTGTGAGCTTCCTGGTCCTGTCTCTGCACTCCGAGGACGATTTGTGGCCATTGGTAAATGATGTGATGGTAATGTGCCTGAAGCTGTGGATGGTCGAGAATTTGGACCCCAAGCATTAGGTGAGTCAAGGGAATCACTTCCAGCTGTTGAGGGCCTTGAGCCTCCCCCGGAAGAGGGACGACCATTGAAGTGGCTGGGTGAACCAGGACCTCCATCATTCTTGGGAGATAGAAGTGAAGAGGAATTCCATGCATTCGGTGTTGTAGGTGCCAGTTTGCTGCCCCATGTGAGGGTGCCCCTAACATAAAAACCATAATCTCATTACATAGCAATTGTGGGAAAACAATGAGAACTCTGAATGACTAGCATCTGAACATCTACAACATTGAATCAAAAGAACAATTGGAAGGTATAACAAAGGGGGGATGCTTACTTTGGAACAATTTCCACGTTCGGATCAAGACCGTGATTTTCCAACCTTCATGAGCAGAGCAACTACTGAATCAATTCACAGGTAGAGAAGCATATAAAGTTAGCTTTGGCTTCCAATACCCAATAAGAAAAGTGTTACCTTTGACTTGGCAAATTAATAGGTTTTGGAATTTTTCCAAGAACAGTCATGCCAGATTTCCTTGTAGGGGCAGCCCATCTGCAGAAAGTAATACGAAATAATAACGTAAATAGAGAGTGCATCGTCTGCAGAACCGCTAATATAGCTATGTAACTATTAAGAGTAGTAACTTGATTATGCAAGCGCAGAAGGACACATTGTCGAACAGAATGATAAAAGATTAATTCTTGGACAGAAAATCAATTGAGCATAATCATCTAACCGCACAGAGAAAACTAAAAAGAAATAACCATTTTACACCCCCGAACTTTACAAAAAGTCCATTTAACACCATCAACTACAAAACCGGGCATTTAACACCCCAAACTTAAAAACCAGACCAACTTACACCCTGAGGTTGTTTTCAAGGGTGATTTTGCTGATAGGGATCCAACTCAAGGTGGTTTTTGCCATGTCATCGGTTTTTGCTGATGGCAATCCAAATAAGAGGAGGATGACTAGAAGAAGAAAGATAATAGAGATAGAGAAAGAGGAGTAAGAAATAGGTCGACGATGTGGATGTCAACATCTTTTGAGTTGGATCCTTGTAAACAAAATCCAATGATATGGCCACCAATATTTAAAAACCACCTTGAGTGGGACCTACATCATCAAAACCACCCTCCAAAACCGCCTTAAGAGTGTAATTTGACCCGGTTTTGTAAGTTTGGAGTGTTAAATACCTGGTTTGGTAGTTGAGGGTGTTAAACAGACATTGTGCAAAGTTTGGAGGTGTAAAACGTACTTATTCCAACTAAAAAAGATTGAACAAATGGCGTTGCAAGGCAATGCATAACACATCCAAAAGATTTAATTCACAGAAACAATTATGTCTGAGGGATTGGGAAAAAAAACATAGGCCAAATGGTAATTGACAATATACTGTCATCCAAAAACCCATCACTTTTTGTGGAAACAGCACTTAACCAATACAACAAGGGCTAAAAAACACAAAGGTTAAAACAGTTGCACCTGAAAAGTTGGACAGGCTTTGAGACAACCCAGACACACCTGGCTGTTAATGGGCCAAGATGTAACATGATATAAACCTCAATTTGCAAACCTGATGCATGCATTTTTGCAACACACTTATATCCATACTGCACAATCATTAAATAGGGTCCATCAACTGAATAAACACAAACTAGACCACTCTGCCCTTAGACAATATATAACTCCTATTATTCCTTAAAAAATTAGATAAGCACACTGATAAAATCATCAGTAGAAGATATCGTAAAAGCCAAATAACGAAAGAGGCAGTTCAGCTATGAAAAAAGACAAGAAAAATTGCATGAGGCCAAATAACGAAAGAGGCAGTTCAGCTATGAAAAAAGACAAGAAAAATTGCAAGAGGCAGTTCCTGAGCTAGATTTCAAACAGAATTTTCATGTTGGCAGCTCTTGGATCGCAAGGAACATATAATCACCACATCTCCCAGAACTTCCCACAATCTGGAGCAAAGGAGCACCAAAAAGTCTCATCTTGCAACCATCGCCATGCCTCGATGCGGCCGCGCGAATACCATACCCACCACTCCACAGTTCCATCTGCTCAATCGATCAAACAACATAGGCACATCTTGCAATCATCGCCACGCCGCGACGCTGCACACGAATACCATACCCACCACTTTGCAACTGATTCGCCCAATCGACCAAACAACACAGAATCGAACCAAACCACCTAACAGCGCACGCGACCTATCATATTTCCTATCCAGAAACCACCATCCCTACACCACATCAAACGAAGCGTAAGCTAAATACCACCGTACGCCACGCACTACACTAAATCGATGCTAAATAATATAAAGTTTTCAAATAAAAATTTGGCACGCCTCACCAAAATCACCGGAGCCGCACGCAGCAATGTCCATGCTCTATGCATCCAATCCAGAATTATAACAACAAAAAAAAATCAAAAGCGCGACGAAATTGCATCGCGCGTGCGAGGGCGCAGGTGTGGGATAGGGATCGCGAACCTCTTGTCCGTGGTGAGCAGGCTCGAGGCCATGGTCCCTCCTCGTGAGCTAGCGCCCTCCCCTAGCCGCCTCGAATTCCGCGGGCCAAATCGAACGGAGCCAACCGCCGGGAGCAACCAGGACGAGGAGATCGAGATCTCTACGGACGCCTCGGAGGAGCCACGAGGAGGAGGGGGGCCGGAACCCTAGGATAGGAGGAGACGGCGTTCAGGGGTGGGAGCCGGCCGGCTCGGATCAGCGGCGGAGGAGGATCTACGGCGCCCTCGGTGCCCTGCCGTCCGGCTGCGTCCGGGAGGATGACAGGTGGGGCCCGCGCGTCAGAGGGAGGACGAGGCGACCGGGGGTAGAGAAGAGAAGGTTGGAGAGGCGTTCGTGGGAGCCATATAAAACTGGGGAGGAGGTACGCGTGGCTGTACGGGATTGGCTGCAGATGGGTGAGCTCGTGCGCGTAGGGGTGGATATCGAGCTGACTCGACTCGACTCGACTCGACTCGATTAACTCGTTGGATAACGAGCCACCGAACTCGACTCGTTAACTTAACGAGTCGAAGCTCAACTCGACTCGACTCGTTATAAACTCGAGTTAGCTCGAGTTAGCTCGCTTAACTCGTTAGTAGTGTGAGCAAGAGAGCATACACATTTGATTCATGCATACAAACTAACTTAAATTTGAAAGATTTAAATGCCTAAATATAACAAATGTATCATGCAATGTAATCTAAGTTTTACATAGCAATACTTGCAATGAATCTAAGTTTTACATAACAAATGTATCGATCATAGCTACACTTGGCTCCCTTGTAGCTTCAATTCTTCAAACATGCAGTATGCATACTGTTGATTAACAATGTATCAAAAGAAGTGGCCATACCCTACTTTGTTGATTAAAAATGTATCACCAAACATGCATCTGCAGATCAACAAGATGCACATTCACGAGCAATACTTGCAACAGAACTAAGTTTTACAATTCAAATTCAGCAGATATTATTTTAGTACTCAACATCATTCATTTCAGAATCGAAACCAATGCTCGGCTTGGTGCCCCAAATGTAGCATTTAGAGATTTAAGCAGTAACACTTGGCTCCCTTGTAGCTTCAATAAACTCCTAAAACAATACATGAACCAAGCGGATTTCAAGATGATACTTAAGATAAGCTAACATAAAGCTGGTATTAAGCAAACAAGTACTAATGGCATGTTTAGACACTCAAGTTAGCTTGTTCTCATAATCTCATCTGAAGAAGCATGAAGTTAGCTTGTAGTTTTGATCTAAACTGAGGTCTAAAACAAACAATTCATACAATTTTTTTTAACAAAATGGAGGCAGACAAAATCACACTATGTTTTATCCTTCAAGATATAATTAGAAGGAGCCTGTCAATAAACTTACATCCACGAATAAAGGAGATAACAAGCAATATAATGCATGGTCACAGAGGTTAATGACACATCAATGCAGTCACTCATGTCTAGTCCAATAATACTTGTGCGATGCAAACTTACTGACACATAATCATTTACGTACAAACTTGAAACAAGCACATGTACATGCCAATAGATGAAACATGAGAAACCCTGAAAACTCAAGATAATCGTTACAGGCAAGTAGCTGTAAAACAGATAAATAGATATGTGCTCTTGCAAAGCAATTATAATCTATGGATGTTGGGTACGAGATCCAGTGAACTGAATCAAGTCTGGCCCTGGCCTAGCAATATATGCCAATACACCAAATTTGCATATCCAACAACTCCTGGGGTCTCCCTAGTTACAGAGGGCTATGCTTTACTGTGTGACTTCCAACCAAACAAGTTGTAACAAGCAGGCAAAGAACAAATCAATTATCAAATTGACTATGCACACATCAAGAGGAATTAGGACTCTATACCAGACTACATACAATACAAAATGTTGCAGGATTTCATAGCTCTAAAGCAAAATTGCAAACAAGAATGGCCAATAACCTGAGGGGAGGAGCCACAGCCGACCTGGAGGGGAGGTGGCGCGGCCTGAGGGGAGCGGAGGAAGCAGGCCGGAGGGGGGCCGAGGCGCTGGGCTGAGGAGGAGAGGGGCGCGACGGAGGGGGGCGGACGCTGGAGGGGGCTTGACGCGGCTCACGGAGGGGAGGGGAGGCGCTGGCCACGGGGAGCGAGGGGAAGGGCGCGGAGGGGAGGAGGGGAGGCGAGGCGGCCCGGAGGAGGAGAGGGGCGCGACGGAGGGCGGACGACGGCTGCTGGAGGGGCTTGGACGCTGCTCACGGAGGAGGGAGGGCGGGCTCATGGGAGGGAGGGGAAGCAAGACGGCAGGGCAGGAGGGGATTGAGATTTGGAGTGGGGGGGGCGGTTGAGTGGCCGATCGGCCGAGGGCCCGAGGAGGATTAGGATTTAGGTTTTTTGCATGCAGCTCGATTAGCTCGTTAACTCGCTCGAAAACTCGGCTCGACTCGGCTCGAACTCGTTTCTTAACGAGTCAAGTACTCGTTTAACTCGCGAGTTTCGAGTTTTTTTTCCACCCCTACATGCGCGCGCCGGCCCCGCATGTCAGCAGCAGTTCTGGAAGGCGTGGAGGGATGCGAGTGGACAGGTTTGGTCTGGCGGTGTGGCTGTACGGCACAGAGGATCCTTGTGTGCTCAAGAGAGAGAGGAGCAGCTGTTGCGTGCTTGGATTTGGCTCGGCACGTCGGACGCGGGGATTTCGACGTTTCGTGCTAAACAAGGATACAAGCTAGCGAAGGCTTACCGCCTCATCTCAAGCGGCCCTAGAAACACCCTTTTATAACCCATCTTAAGCATCTTATTTCTACTACTTCTAATTATAAGTTAATGGTGATAGTCCGGTCCCCTAGACATACTCACGAAATAAAGAAAGTTTTAATTTGATTAGATATATATGCATACATGAGTGATCTACGCTTTGATTGTCAGTTTAGTTGTATTCATGTTTAGCACATTACTTCTACAGCTGTTTCCCCATAACTTGAGCCGTGTATCTGTTGAAGTGTTCAGTCATCATGAGCCTATGTTGGTCTTTCGTTGTCAGTTTGCTATCTTTGAGACTTTGACTCTCCGTTGAATTAAACCAGCTTTCTTTGGCTCTTCGTTGAATGAAACCAGCCTTCTCATTTTAGATCAGAGAATGAATTTCTTGTGGGCTTGCTAATGTTTTTTTAGTGTTTCTGTTCAAATGCAATTTGCAACACACCAGTGTTGTAAATAGGTTATAGAGGACTTGAAAGAACACAAATAACAGTGGCAATGAACCCAAATTTTACAATGTTACTCAAGCTGTGATAGTAAAACCAGATGACCAAGAATAAATTACTCCTTATTTCTAACTGCCATGTGATGACACTGCTCCGTCCAGGCCACGCCCAAAAGGCAAAGTTCATCTTGTTTGCTCATTTGTTGTACAAGGTTTGATCGTTTTAACAAGACCAGCAAAAGAACATGTGAGCTATAGGTCTTGAATCTACAACCCATTTGGGACAATTTCTGCATAGCTTCTGGTTAAAAGAAAAGCGAATTGTCTACTAAACGAGAGGATTCTGAACAGTTTCTCCTATAATCAGAAATTGATTTGTACACAAAATCAGAAACTGTCGCCCACCCATTTCTGCGGATTCTGACTCAGATTTTGCAGGTTCCGTCTCCCCACGAATCTTTGCAGGGCCAAGGGCTTCCGCCGCTGGCTCGAGACCCCTCCGCCACCCTCATCCGTCGTCAACGCCGATCAACAATCAACACAGACAATCAGGATTGTCGAACGACCAGATTCTCTAGGCAATAGATTCTTCAGACAGCTACTTCTCGAGAAAGTTTTAATTCGGTTGGATATACATGCATGCGTAATCTGCGGCGTATCAGACTCTTATCTCAATCAGCCGATTCTATTTTCAAATATTGCACGGCCGATTCTTTTTTATATACTGCACGCATATAGCTTCTGAGTTACCATGTGCTTTTGAGTTGCCATATGCATCCTTTTCATTAAATATTTACTTGCATCTGTAGATAAGGTTATCTTTTCTTTTTATCTAATCACGTATGGATTTGATTTTGGCTGGCCAGCAGCATGCGCATGACCATGCATGACGCGACTAGATAAGTTTGTTATCTCTATCTCTACTAATTCTAATTAGGAGTTGGTGATGGTACGTCCGTTCTCCACCCTCACCCCGATATGTGTGCTCACCCGCGTGGTTGAGTGGAAAGCGGGTAGTGACCACTTCGGTAGATTGGATTGGATCATCCTGTCGCTGGAGGTAAATGAATATACATGACTCATTTATTGCTTTCCTATCTCCCATTGATTCGACATTCGAATCGACGGCGATTGTTCCCAGTGCTTTTCGGATTGGATTGATTGGTTCCCTTTCGAAGGAAGTAGAGCTCCGATTCATGGAATTGGGTCTCTTCTCGCCTCTTTCCCTTTTGTTGCCTTTTTTATTCGACGATTTCTTAATCTAGATTCTATAGATATCTCCTCGATTGCTCAATCTATATAACCCCACTGCTTCTTATCTCTCCTGCAGATGTGTTGAGCTTATCTGTTGAGCGGAGGTAATGGGCAACCTTCCTGATCTCATCGATGAGGCGCAGGAGCAGGTCACTGGTGGTGGGCGACGAGATAGGCTGATGGCGGTGCTGAAGCTCGTCATGCTGGATGATGTCAATAGGTTGAGGGAGTCGTTCGCGGGGGGAGGTGGTGGAGCTGGTTTATGAGGTGGGGCTATGGTATGGCCAGAGCAAGACGTACGAGTCATGCACGCCATTGATGGTAGCAACCAAATACGGATGACGCCTACCTCTTCAACGCCTATGCGCCCATGAGGTAATAGGTGATGCCTCTCTCGATCGATCAATCGATCTCGAATTATGGCATTATAAATTTACAATCCCAAGTGTTGTGATGTTATTATTTAAGTTTGTGAAATTAAAGATAATTTTAAGCTCGAGTTTGTAAACAAGTGCTTGAAATTTATATGCTTCGATGAATTGATTTAAACATTTAACCATTGCATATTCAGAGTGAACATTATTAATCAGATAAGGTTAGTACTCTTTGCAAATAAATTTTTTATTACAAATTGAATTTTCGTTGCAACGTACGGACACATAGCTAGTGAAGTCATTATTAGTGACTTACCGATTCTCATACATCTTTGTGGAATTGATGTGCCCTTTTAACGGGATCAACTACAGTGCTACTGGTGCACCATAGTCTAATCGCATATCTAGTTCCTAGAGCACGCTCACTCCCTACCTCCGCCTCGCTCCCTCGACCACCACATGTCGTTGCTACCTTCTTCCTTTGCACCGACCACCGCGAGCACTCCCTATTTCGTCTTCTTCATCTCCAATAATCCTTTATCGTCGTCATCGATCCGCTTCTTCATGAGCTTCGTGCACCTCTGTCCCCTCCCCTGACCCCACCTCCAGCAAGACCAGCAGAAGTGATGCCTCGCCATTGGCCGCTCATTGCCGTGTCGATTCCCCACCCAACCTAAAATTCCTCACGCTGTCATACCTAAAATTCGCCGACAATTTATATATATAGAAAAGAGAAAACAGGAATTACGCAAAGAAAGAAAATACATTTAGAACCCTTCGTGTTTTCCAAAAAAAACACACATTCGCCGCCGACTTCTAGTAGCTCATTTTTTTAAAAAAAAACTAATAAAGCTGAAAATACGCAATTTTTTTTAGAAATATCTGTCGGACCAAATTTTGCGTTGCGTAGCATCGCGCAACCGAATTTTTCAAATTTCGCACGGCACAGCGTCGCATAACGAAATTTCGCACGATGCAATGTAGCGTGTGGCCTGGCTAGTTCCTCTTCATCCACAAACGCTTGACAGGGTGAAGTGCTAGCCATATATAGTGGAAGAGGAGACTAGTCAGATTAAGGGTCTGTTTGGTAGAGTTCCAGATTCCAGCTTCTCCTGAAATCTGAAACTTGTAGGCTAAAATAAAGTGAATTAAGTTTATATTTTTGGTCTAAAATGTAAACAGGATGATCTATCTAAACACTCTTAATGTACTCATAGCTTCAGCTTCATGAATCTGGAGAAGCTGAATCCCTGCCAAACAGGCCCTAACACTTTACACCGTCAATAGAAGAGAAACTTTTGCTTTGGTTGATGGTTTAACGTGCTGATTTGGCTAATCAGTCTAGATTGCCCTCTCTTCTCTTAATCCAGACAGAGGAAAATAAAAACTTTCCTCTGGTCACCGATCAACCGCCTTTGTCTGAACCTAGAGAGAACAGAACCTTTGCCTGGTTGACTGACTGGTTTCGCTCTGAAGCCGGAACTGAAAACAAGAAGAGCCGAGAAATGGGTTGCCACGTGGTTTGTTCGAGCTTCAGGGTGTAAGATTATGTTAATCATGTGTAGTTATGTGCTTTCTTAATGAACACTAGTTGATTCTTTGTTGTTAGATATAATAGACATGCAACTTTTCGATTCGCTAAAATCACATATGTTGAACTTCACCGAATGAAATATATCGATCTCCCAATTTCTATTTGAAAGGCAGTATGATCTTTAGAAAAAAAAATTGTTCAATTCTCTCTATGTGCATGCAATGCGGAAAAACAAGTGAAAAATGCTAGTAGATAGAAATAGCTATCTTATTAATCTGGTATCTTCGACGTAGATATCTAAAGAAGGAAGATTAAACAGTAAGCAACCGAATTCGGTACTGTTTGGATACTGCACGCACGCTCGGTAGTGTAGTAGGGACCAAATACTGTAGTGCAAACCTGGTACCGTTGACCTGGCAAAAATCACCCGTAGGCCTTGAAGATTCGAAATGTGGTTTTTTTTAGGTGTATCTTTACTTTAGGTTGATATAGCCTATATGTATAATTAAATAAAATAGGAATAGCTCTGTATCTTTACTTTTAAGTTGATATAGGTCAAATATAAACCTGTATATAATTAAATAAAATAGTAGTAGCTCTGTATCTCTTATGTACTATAATAAAAAATCCAACAAAATTAGAATTCACTAGTAATATTCAATTTGGCTTAATAATTCTTTTCAATCAAATAATAAATTTGATTGAAAAGTATTAAATGTGTGTGCATCCACAACATGGGTACAAAAAGCATTGGGCTTGGACACCCGTGTCAAAAAATTTGCCGAATCGGGCACCTTGAATTTGAGTTGGATTCTAATTCTTATATCCGATTCTAATTAGCATTTCTTGTGCCAAAATTTTTGTCGAATCAAATAGCTCGAATCCGAGTTGAATTCCAACTCTCGTGTCCACGTGGTAGTAACACTGATCGGATTGAGCATCGTGGTCTCACTATGCAGCACCCGGAGGCAGCCGCAGTTCTCGATCACGAGCACCTCATTAGGCCTCGGGCAAATAAACTCGGAACCGCAAACCGGCTAATCTAAAAACTCTAAACCTAGTGCTGCGAAAAATCGAAAACCCAATTATTCGAGTTGTTGATTCGCTATCGGTCTGAAATAACTGAAATTTATTTCAAAGGTTTATTCGAGTTTATAATGTTAACATAACTAACTGTAACTAACAGGATTATAATTACTTAGTGGTATTTAGTAGGCGCATCTTCGTATTTCCTGTCTCATTTGTTGATTATATATATATATGCTTTTCCTATCTCGCTTTTTCATGTTAAGATGCTCAACCACCTTCCTTAGGGACTTAAATTTTCTTCCAATTCATATTTAATTCAAGCAATTCTCAATAATATCAATAAAATGATTTATCAAAACTTATATTATTTTGTTCGCAATTTCATTTAATTCTCAATATTATGCTTTCAAGTTATGATTAACAAATTGTTCTTGTGTGATTGTAGTGAACCGGGTGATTCTTGAATCAACAATCAAATTTGGTTAATTCTGTTTAAAACTCAAATCAAACCGACCATTTACAAATACAATTGTCATATTTTATATTTTTCAAATATATTTATATTCATATTTGAAATAATATAATTTTCCAAAAACCTAAACCGAAAACCGAATTTTTCGTTAAACGAACCTACACCTCATGTCGCCTCTCGATCGATCACGAGGATCATCGCATCGCTGCCTGTGCTTTCTTAACTCTTTTGGTAGTGCTGCTGAAGTGTTGATCACATGCTTTTCCTCTGTTACGACCAATCGAGATGCTTTCTCACTTGCGAGTGGCAGGCTGTAACCTGCACGCGTTCGCACAAATTTGGGATTTAAATAAGTTAATTATGCACACAAGGAGCACATATTTGTCTGTGTCGAGAGGGATTAATAATTCTTCGGACTTTTCTTGTGAGGACATGTCGTGTGTGTGTGTATATATATATATATATATATATATATATATATATATATATATATATATAATATCTTTTCCATACTCCATACTTTGGAAGATACTTCCACCTCTAATATACCACTTAAATAAACGCTTTTATACTCTTTTATCACTTTCGGTATATTCCAATAATAATTCTAAGATACTCCAATACAATATGATTAAAAAATTTCATCAAACCCTTTATTTTTTGCTACATACCTTTTTCCATATGTATAAGGAATGTGTAAACAAATTATGCTATAAATGGTGGATTTTAATGAAAATTTTCATGAAACTCACTTTGGAGTATCTTATAATCAGATAGAGTATACTCAAATGGATAAAGAGGTATAAAACATCATTTAAACGGTATATTAGAGGTGGATGCATGTATATACAGTATATGTATGTATGTATATATATATATATATATATATATATATATATATATATATATATATATATATATATGAAAAATAGTATTTACTCCCGCTCCATCCACCGTTCACTGCTCAATGAGATGCGTGCGCTCATCCAAGCCTAACGGGCTGGAATTCACGGATACGAGGAAAACCCGATTCAATACCTCTTATATTTGCCATTTAATTAATGTTGAATTGTCCAGCTGTCCGTACATATCCAAATTTCAAGTCAAGCGAACCATCCAAAATTTTCGGGAGTTTGAATTTTCTTGTTAGCTTTCAACTAACCAAAAAAGCATACACTAGTATATCATTATCTCCAATCTGCATTCCATTAGGTTGATGACCTCTTTCCTCATGACCAGGCTTTCGTCTTCCTGCCGTCCTTGTCTCTCCAGAACAATTTGGACATCGTCTTCTTGCCCTCGTCTTGTCTAGCGACTAAATCGATGTCGTTGTGCCGACTAGCCCTTCATTTGGGAGGATACTCACACTGCATGTGACATGGACCGCCTTTTCTTTAGGGGTAAGATAAACACTTCGCGCAATTATCCAGAATTTAAAATGCAGTGTGAACCAAGCCATATATCGCTCGATAAAAGAAAGCAAATGAACATTTTATAGATGAAATAAAGGCCTAAGGGCCAAGGTTTTACAAAGGTGCGGCTAGTAATCAATACATTACAGTAACATTCCACAGAAAGGCCAAAGCAGTATAGATCAAGCCTCCAAAAACCAAATAACATCGCTATCTCCCTCTGAACTCACCATCTTCAAATGAAATCTATAGATGGGGAATTAGAGCAAGGGTGAGTACACAACCAGACTTCCAACAAACCACCTAATGGAAATTCAATATTACGTGCAGGAATAAACAAAGGTAGGCACAGTGTTTAAGTATTGTGGATGTGTTGTAAACATCTGCTTTTTATTTTACATTTGAAACACAATCATAAATAGCAATATATAAATCAGTGGGGTTTATCTTGCAAAGTTCACCTTATTTACAAGTTTTAATTATAAAACTAGTAGTGGGCGCAGCTAAAATGTATCACCCTAGATTAACTCAAATTTTCATTAACCTAAGCATCAGATGATTCAATACCATTGATATCACTCGCAGAGGTGCTCAAATTTTTACCCACAAGATATCTACTACCGTTAGTGCCACTATAGATCAACACGCAACTTTTTATGCATGCGGTCGGACCGAGATTAACATAACCTTTCATTGAATTTACCCCTTTAGCTCCTACCTAGTAGGTGGTTTGCCTTAATCCCAGTCAGATCCCACGGCCGTGAGGATTTGCTCGTTACAAAGGACACCTACTATTGTGAAATCAGCCTAATGGCCTCTCTTATTTCGTTTTCACTCCTTTACCACGACGCTACCCATCCCTTCCACAATGAATTCGTCCTCCTGTAGGCATTCCAAGGAAAAGACAATATACACGATTACGTGGATCGTACAACAGAATGACCGATCCAACTGTGGTTGAAATGGAATGGAGTTATTTACGCTGCTCCAAGACATCGGTCCTTTAAATGCCAAAGACTCATATAAATGACATACCACAAATCATTGGTACTAATCTGACCACCACCATGCCTCAACCTTGGCCTCACAACCTGCTAGATTGGGCTTGATCCACCTTCCGTGGTCGCCCAATGCCGCCCCCGCACTGTAGAAATTTTATAAAACCAACCTCATCCAAGCCATCTCTCGGAGATTTTAAGCATTTGTCTAAAAGTAATAATTGTATGAATTGCTACATTTACGAGGGTTCGTATTTATATCTTAAGGTTAGAAAGGAATTAAGGCGTGAACAACAAAGTTTAACATTGGGATTTATCTAATCATGTCATTCAAACTATCACATTTTCTAATTTTTCAAATAATAAAAATAATGCAAAGACAGAAATATATATATAAATACAGTAGTGGAACTCTTGCTCAACATGTTCAAGGAGTGTGGCTTTGCTTTGCGAGGTTAAAGGTTCGCTTAACGAGAGATTCTATCGATGTCGGTTCGGCCTCTGACGCTTTGTTCTCGCTGCGATAGCCTCGTATTGTTCTCGCTCCGAGATTCGTGCTTAATCTGGTTATGCGTTGACGCCGGATCTAGCGCGAGAAAACGCAACAATAAATAAATTTAATAAATCAAAATAAAGAAAAGCAATGGAAAGGAAAATCGAGAGAGAAATGGCCTGATCGAGCTCGGGGGTATTCCGGGAATTTTCTCGACTTGGTATGGTAAACGGAGATCATTTTGGACTCAAGGCTCGAAAGGGTCAAGAAAATGTATTTTGGCATTTTTGGATTTTTGGGGAATTTTGGGAATTTTCGAAGTTCACTTGTATTTTTCGCTTTTAAATAAACCGAAAAGAAAATAAAAGAATGCATCAGCAGAGGGTCGACAAATGATTTATATTCGCCCGGCCCGCGACAAAGCAACATCGCTACAGCGGATCAAAGTTATACGCCTGCGTGCATGCCCATGCATGCATAACGACGAGAGGCCGACAAAAGGGCCGCTCGCTGCTGGCGCGAGAGACGTTGGCCATGCGAGGCCCGGCGAAGTCAGTTGGTCGTAGGAGCAACAAGTAGTAGCATTGCTTTTGGCAAAGGAGGGAGGAAATGGCTATCGTAGGGCGGGTTGAAGTCAAGGATCATGTGGAGTGGAAATAAGAGGAGGGCGGAAAATGCCGGAAGAAGACGCCGGAGCGAGGAAGACGAGGCTGGTTTCAAGTAATTAGCGACGTGGAAGCGATGGAAGAAGTGGTCGGGAGGAGAGTGGCTTACGGGGAATTCGGCAAGGAAACACTGGAGGAATGGGAAGAGATGCTTGGTTTACGCATTTGAGGTTAACCGGGACGGAGAAGAAGATTCTCATGCGAGGGCTATTCGGCCCGGGTAAGGAAGGAATAGGGGAGAGAGAAGGCCTGGCGAGTTCAAGTGGTGGTCAAAAATGGCCGGAGAGGAAGGGTGGCGGCGTGGGCTGACTTGGAGAAGCACCGAGCGATGAGAAGATGAAGTCGCTTGCGACAGGCACGTGCTCACGGAAGAACTAGCGGGAAGGATGAGGAAGCTACCGGATTATTAGAAGCTCACCAAAATGGGCTCATGTGAAGAAATCAGCCTTGAGCCGGGGCTTTTATAGCGGCAAGGAGGAGAGAAGCGAATGACGACACATTCGAGTGGCGATTTGACGAACCGGGCGGGAGTAATGCGGCAGTAAGTAAGCCTTGTCGGGAGCAGAGGAGAACGCGAGCCTCTCCGTTGGGTGCAGGCGGCGTGGATGTGAGGAGGTGCGTATGGAGAAGACGGCCTGGCTTACGGGCGGCGAAGGGCGATGGGATGGAACAGAGATGTCGGACGGTTCGCGCGGCGTGCGCGTAGCAGGAGGGAAAGCTCCAGCCGATTATGGTGACACTGCTCAAGAACGGGTTGGGCAATGGCGCGGCTGAGGGGACGGTTCTCCAACGGAGAAGATGACGAGGACGGACGGAGGCGGGTGGTCCAATACAGGCATGATGGGGATTTGCCAAAGGAAGGTCAATGAGGCTCACATGAAAAGCGGTCAAAGAGCTCAAGGGCCGGGCCTCGAGATTTTTAATGAGGCGGAGGAAGGAAACTTGAAAGGCGCGAGCCTGCAAGCGAAAACGGAAGACCAAAAGGGTAAGCGGATTGAGGTTGACTTTCCTAAAAAGGAAAGCTTTCAAAATAAACTCGTAAATGCGAAATAAATTGGGAAAAAAATTCAAATAAATTTCGAATAAATAATTAAATCAAAATTTTGAAATTTTGGGGTTATTTCACTGCAAGCGGAAGGTGTGTTTATGTTTATCAAATCTCGTGTTTAAATCGCATTACTACTGAAATCAATTTCTGTTTTTCTTTTTCAGGAGCTAGATGTCCGCATTGGCCTAATCTGACAAGTAGCTTCACTGAAAACATGATACTCCCTAATCCCGCTAATTGATGTAAGCTTTCTGATTCACTATCTGTATTCTCATCATTTTCTTGATATTAGATACTGCTTTTGTAGGTTATTAACAAATCAAAGAAAGGGGTGAAACATTCTAGTGTAGCATCTCTAAATCTCCAAATCAGCGAAAGGTGATGAAGGCATGAGTATATCTTTTGTTGTAAAATCATTAATTGGTAATTTGTGATACCTTGTCACCGTCCAACATGGAAATATTGAGGCAGGATGGCATCTTCGGTAGTGCAAAAGCGGATGGCCACCGGAACAGTTCGCATCTTTAGTTCTTTCTAATGCGGTGACATCGCCCTGTATGCGGGATGCCGTCCACCGCTGCAGGAAAGTATATTACCTTTTTCAAGTATACATACTACTTTTTTTATATATACTCCATACCACTTTGCAAGTTTAATACTAGTCCGAAATTTGGATTCTGAATGTTAGATCGGTAAGATGGCAATATATTAATTGTGTTGATTCGATGCAGTTATCCATGGTGTTCTTGTGGACGTAGCCAATCTAGAGCTCCTGAAGTTCTTGCACTGTATATATCATAACGAGAGCCACAACCCCTGTTCTGAAATTTTGGTTGTGTTCATGGGCATTAGAGCATCTCCAAAAGTCAAGACTTAAAATAGAGTCTTATATCTCAAAATAGGGCCTAAACTAAAAGAATTAGGGTCCAAAATAACTATTGACTCCAAAAGTAGACCCTAAACTCAACCCTAAACTCAACAACCCTTTAATTTTTGGTGGAAAAATCTTGCCACACCATAGCCGTTCCGTATTTTGTATATCGCCACCCAAGGCGGCGTTGTTCCTAGCTCGGTTTTCTTATGCTCGTTACAATTCTGCACGGGCCATGGGACCACTGCTAAGCATGCTCAAGCTCTGTTTTTAGATTAGCCAATAAGGTATGCTCCATATGTTTTGAAGTGCAAGAACAAGATTGGTTGCAGGAAAAGAAATACCGTGTAAGCGTGATAATTGAAGATGAACATGATAATTTTTGTTTGGCGCGTGATTATTTAGAAGATCAAAGTGTCACAAACCTCGCCAGATGACAAAAACATCTTTGCTAGTGTTGAAACCAGCAGCTCCAAGACTCGAATTCTTCAAAGCTTCAGATCTTCAACGATCCTTCTCCTAGCCAATTGTCTTCTCCGAATCGGCAATAACAGAGTACCGCAAGACACCAAGCTACAACAATGTGCAGAGCAAATATCGACAGTAGGTGAGGTAACAAGAATAACACTTTGTCTTTGTGATGCATCAACAACTGCATCTTTTCTATATTTTATTCTTGCTTATAAAGGAAACAAAATCGTGATAGATTACAATCGACTCTGATAGCTAACTTCAACCTAAACAGACTTCAACTCGACTAGTTGTCTTTACTCAACAAGGACTCTTGACTATTTTCTATCCAGCACATTCCGATACTCATTCTGACTACTACTCCAGACAACCAAAACGCCCGATCAACTCGACTATATATGTATGGTAAATATGGTAATAAATCATGAAACTCGTGAAAACCATCTGTTTTGAAAAATTCTCAAATACTATATGTAGGTGAGCTTACAATCCTGCAATTTGAAGATGAAATCAATCGCATTTGAAAGATATGAAAACGATAAACAACAAAATGAATAGTGCTAAACAAAGGAAAATTACTATTTATGCTGAATTTGTCTTTTCCATATCTTTCAAATGTATTGAGTTTCATTTTCAAATTATGCAGGATTGTAGAAACTCACCTCCCCTACATATGGTAATTGTTTGAGAATTTTTCAAAACTTTTACGGTGGTTTTCACTAAGTTTTCACGGAAGGGTGGTTTGCACCATATATTTGTTATATATATATATATATATATATATATATATATATATATATATATATATATATATATATATATATAGGAAGCCTTTTTCTTGTACTGGAGTATATTTCACCTCTAATATACCACTTAATAAACGCTTTTATACTCTTTTATCACTTTCGTATACTCCAACAATAATTCTAAAATACTCCAATACAATATGATTAAAAATTTTCATCGACCCTTTTATTTTTTTGCTACATACCCTTTTCCATATGTATATGAATGTGTAAACAAATTATGCTATAAAGGGTGGATTTTAATGAAATTTTTCATAAAACTCACTTTGAAGTATCTTATAATCAGATAGAGTATACTTAAATGGATAAAGAGGTATAACAACATCATTTAAACTGTATATTAGAGGTGGGAGTACATACCTGGAGTATGGAATCATTTTCTATATATATATATATATATATATATATATATATATATATATATATATATATATATATATATATATATATAGAAGCCTTTTTTCAGATTCCTAAGAGTAAGATACTCCCACCTCTAATATACCACTTAAATAAATATTTTATACTCCTTTATCACTTTCGATATACTCCAATAATTATTCTAAGATACTCCAATGCAACATGATTAAAAAAATTTCATCAAACCTTTTATTTTTTGCTACATACCCTTTTCCATATGTATATGAATATGTAAACAAATTATGCTATAAAGGGTGGATTTTAATGAAATTTTTCATGGAATTCACTTTGGAGTATCTTATAATCAAGATAGAGTATACTCAAAAGGATAAAGAGGTATAACAACATCATTTAAACCAGATATTAGAGGTGGGAGTACATACACCTGTGAGTATGGAACCATTTTCCTATATATATATCCTATATATATATATAGGAAGCCTTTTTCTACTCCCTGAGTAATTACTCCCTATGCCATATCTCACAACGTATGGGGTATCTCGTATTTGAGGGTATGTATGTAGTATACTTAGTATATAAGATCATCTTGGTGGTATGTACATTTTTTTCAGAGGTATATGTATTTTTTGGACATACTCCTTTTTATGCCAGATATGAAGGTATTTGCAAAATATGCTAAAAATCATGGACTCACTTACAATTTTTTCATGCTTCAAATTGGAGTATCTTATAATTAGTGTATGAGTGTACCCAAAGTGATAAAGGAGTATTTCAAGTTCGTTTAAGTGGTATTTCAGAGGTGGGAGTAATTACTCCCGGGAGTAAAATATATATATATATATATGAGTAATTACTCTCTATGCCGATCTCACAATGTATAGGGTATCTCGTACATTTCGGAGGGTATATATGGCAGTAGTATACGAGTATATAAGATCATATAAATGGTATGTACATTTTTTAAAGATGGTATGTAAATTTTTTTGGACATACTCCTTTGTTATGTGCGTATATGAAGGTATTTGCAAAAAACGCTAAAAATTATGAACTCCCTTGCAATTTTTTTCATGTGGCTCACATCGGAGTATCTTATAATTAGTGTATGAGTGTACCCAAAGTGATAAAGGAGTATTTCAAGTTTGTTTAGGTGGTATTTCAGAGGTGGGAGTAACTACTCCTAGGAGTAAAAGATAGTTTTCATATATATCTCATAATTATTTATAAGGTTTTGGTGTTGATGACTAAGTCAATAATCTCTAAACAATAAAAGATATTGTTTGAAGCATCAAGGAAGTCATTTAAAAGGTCAAGATTAAGGATCTTTGTGACCAGTTCTGACTTGGGAGATGATTTAAGCTAAGTAGCTTGGACTTATTTTTTGTTTGGCTATACTATTAAGGGGGGTTGTGCACAAGTTAAAAATGTTGGTTCATAGGCTAAGACAAAATAGACAGCTTGGAGTCAATACCATTCAAATATATTTCCTCCCACAAATCAATCCTTTCCTGGAATAAACAATATGTTTTTTCGTCGGACTCAACTTCTTTGCTCGTTCCTTAAGTCCGGTGCAACTTTAGTCAAAATCTCATTTTCGTCAGACCATCTCTATTTTAGTCCGGCGCCAAAATCTACTAAGTCAAAATTCTAACCGAGCGTATTCTATTCACGACGGGCCATATTGAACTTCTCATAAATTTTAGTCCGATGCAAACCGTTTTCGCCAAACCATTTATTATTTAAGTCCATGGTGAAAGTATCCATTATTTATATTAAACTGAGCGTACACCATCTACGACGGACCAAAGTTTGCCAGCACAAAATCTAGTCCGATGCAGATGCATTCCTCTCGGTTAGACTCAGAGCTATTCTTTCAAAAAGTCTGTTGGTATAATCTTTCTTGAAATCCTTCTTTTACGGACCAAATATTTTGGTCTGGCGAACATGTACAAGTTCATATCTTTTGCCAGACCAAATTTTCTGTAAATCCTTTGTACGCCGAACCAAGTTATTTTAGTCCAGCGCAAATGCTCTTCTTGTCAAAATCAATCTGAAGCACAAAGAGTTAATCTCCAAACCTATTTTTGCTAAGTCTGTTGCAAATGTGTTAGCCCATTTTTGACAGTCTGACACGTTCCAACGGCTCCTGTGGTAGGTGTAACGGCTATATACATTCCAAATGGCTATATAAGCATTTCCTGAGACTTCTACCAATAATTTTTTTTGCATATCTTTGATCTCCTTGACATATTAGCACTCTAGAGCTTATATTCCACCAAGGAGACTGTTCTTCATCTTCAAACCCTAAAACTTAACACTTTCTAAGTGTTTTGGCTTCAAGCTTAATCTAGATAGTGCTGTGCTAAGTGAACTAAGAGATAGGATTTGTGGACAGTCTATTACTCTTGGATCTTAGTGATCCTAGACGGCTTGGAGGAAGTTTAAGTGTGACTTGTCCAAAGGTGTTTGTTGAAGGCCACCTCAGCTGTGAAAGGTTGGGACTCACCTCACCAGAGTGGTTGAAGAGTCACCCTAGTGGAGACCAAAGCTACTGCGACTAGTTTTGGAGGAGCTATACTTCGAGAGAAGTGCTCTAACGTGGAGTAAGAGAGTGGCTCAGAACTACGAGATAAATTATTGTGTCTCTTGTGCTTATTCTTGCTTTTGTGTTATTTTCCGCTGCTTTTATTTATTTGTGCTTTATGATTTTGTCATCTTATATCTGTTAATTAGGTACTTAAGCAAGACAATTATTCTGCAATTAAGTCTGAAAATTTGAAAAGTTGCCTATTCACCCCCCTCTAGGCCAACTTGATCCTTCATGAGGGCCTACAGTTGCGTAGAGTTGCTGCATATAGTCAAAGTGTTAGATCCATAATATCAAAACTTAATCGTTCTGTTGAGATTTCGAGCTTTTACCTGAAGAGCTCCCAAGAAGTACACCTGCGTTTGCCTCAAGTACGCCATCTTCGCTTCATACTTCGCTATCAACTCACGCTGTTGGCGAGACTCCTCACGTTGTTGGCGAGCCTGCTCCTTGTACTTCGCAAACCTTGCATTATCCCTGGAGGAGCGAGCGCTGCCATGTGAGGACCCCGATGCTCTTCCTTGGGACAGAGCGACGTCGGAGTCGACAACCTCGTTGAACATGAAGAACCTGCAGCACACATATACGAAATCGAAGGTATTCATGAAAAGTGCAACTATTGATCATATCAACATTTCTGACAAGACTCAAATAAGGGGATGATCTCACCTTCTATGTCTCTTGCCCCCACCGCTCTGGTATAGCTCCGAGACATCTAGCTCCTCATTCCTCTGGTCGTACTCCGGGGCGTGATGCTGAGCCATTTCTTCCCCATATTGCTCCTGCATGCCAACATTATTGAAACAACAGTTTCAAAACACAAATTTCATCAAAGTAGGTCGAACAACTCACAATCCTCTAAATTGCTGACTGGCTAAAGTAGGTCGAACAACTCACAATCCTCTAAGTCGCTGACTGGTTGCACAACTGTCCAGGCGACTCTGGATTGGCGCTCCGATGTCCCTAAAGATAAACATCGAAGTAGCTTAGGGCAACGCCAGGTTTAGTCTCCTGTAATCCAAAGTTAGCGATATGCATTCAAAAGCGCATTGAACTAAGGTTAGATACTTACCATGTGCCTCACTAAGCGGAGGTGTCCATCCGCGTCGTACCGGTGCAAAAACTGGGTCACTTGTCTCTCTGTTGCCTCACTTCTTATTTGACCTAGCAATAAAGTCAGCCGACGTCCAATACTTACACAAGTACTTGAAAGCTTCCTAACACTTCATCGGCCAGGGGATTGATGTCTGGAAGTACTCGTCCTCGTGCAGGTAGATCTTGGAGGCCCCGAGCTTCTTGGTCATCTTCTCCTTCTTCACCCTCTTGTAGTACAAGCACACCGCCTAGATGCATGCATTGGACATCATGTCCTTCACGACCTTATGGGCCGTCGTGTTGAAGACTTTATTGTCCTTCTCGCGATTTGCGGGGACATCCTCGTTCTCCAAGCGGTACCTCTTTTACAAAAGCAATTCTTGAGTTAGCGACATATCCTTATAAATGAATAAACTATAAAGAGGTAAAGAACTCACCTAGAAATCATACCAGACCATGTCAGCACAGGTGGCGTGACGCACCTCAGGAGGCAACCTGTAGTGCTCCCACTTTAGGGCCACCTACGGCACCTCCTACGCCACGTCATCCCATTGCCTGCAATTCATGAAATCAAACTGGTTAGATTCTTGACAAATTACTTTTTTGAAATGAGAAAACTAACTTACCAATCCCCATGCGGCCTGATCACCCTCCGGTTAGCTTCACTCTAGGGGATGATGTTGTATTCTAACTCTAAAAATGCCAAAATGAGAATCACAAGTCTATGCACACGAAAATTAACATTGATAACAAGAATACCTGAAGCTCTCTGAAGAAGGCACCTAGTGTCCTCCGGATCCTCATCATCACCATCATTACCCCTAGACTTGTCCTCTGCCAACTTTGCTGCTACCTCCTCCTCCGCTGCTGCTAAGTCCTCTGACTCGTTCGAGGAGTCAGAGGCAGATGGAAGGCAGGTACTCCTCGTTGTCCTCCCGTGCCCGCTCCATGCACCCTAGGCTGCTGGCCGCCTGCCACCTCTGGACGACCGCTTGAAGAGATCGCCTGACTCGAGGAGTCTTGACCACTGGACCCCTTACTCTTCCCCTTACCTCTACTCGTGGAGTCCTTTGAACCCCCACTCCTGAAGCTAGACCCACTAAACTTATCGACAATATTGTCCTTCGCATGCTTGAACATCTGCAAAAATTTCAATAGAGTTAGATTGCACATTTGAAACAACAATATAGCAACAATATGAAAATAGCAAGAATTATAATCAAAATAGTATTACAACAATAAGAGGATATATACTTATCAGAACTTGTCGGCGTTTGGAGGTTCATTGGCGATTCGTTGTCTAAAAGACGTGTTTTCATGGGCCATCGAATTCTTATAGAACCCCGATGTAGTTTCTTTGATGGATCAAGCTCAACTATTAGGTCTGTGGCATCGGTGGCTACTTGATGAAGCCCAGCCCCATCGGCAACCCGAAAAGATTTTGGTAGACCTTCTTCCTAGTAGACATCCGTTTCCTCATCGTCCATCGTACTGTCGATGTAGTCAGCATCCCCAGGAGGATATAACCGTTCACGTGGGTTAACTTTATATGCAACCCACCAAACATGCAGGCTAGGATGAGGATAGTTCAGGTAGTACACCTGCTCAACCTGGTGAGTAAGCACGAAATTGTTATGGTCTTCAAGTCTTAACTGGTGCTTGACCTTCACCATACCAAATTCGTCGACACATGTGTCATTATTGGGATCAAACCAATCACATTAAAATAAAACTACTCTTAGAAGTTTGGACCCCTAAATTTGTACTCAATTATATTTTGAAGAACACTATAGTAAATGTGAGATACGCTGTTCCCAAACGGGTGACGCCTAGGTTTGGCTGACCAAATCGATTCTACTTAAGAGCTAATCAAACAATATTATATAACTCATAAACAACTAATCATCTAATTAACTACTCGACTGACAAAAACATCACTAATCAACAGATAGAAAAACCTAACCGCGGAATTAGTCCGAATATATAAAACTACTTGGCCGACAAAAACATCAGTGACTACTAAATAAAAAATCACCAGCCGACGAAAACATAGTGACCACTAAATAAAAAATAACCAGCCGATGAAAACATCAGTGACCACTAAAAATTATCTTAGGCCGACGAAAAAATGTCGTCTTGTAGTGTCGCCGGCGTCCCCACAAGGCACGCACGGCCAGTGTCTCCAGCGCGGTCCCCCGGCACGTCCAGCTGGGGGTCGTGGGCGGACATTGACGACGGCGCCGCCGAGGTGGTGATGCCGGCCCGGGGCTCCGAGATGCCGACCACGCGCGCCCGGATGCCGGGGCTGTCCCCGTGCACGTCCCGGGAGGCCCGGGCCAAGATCGGCGCAGCCTCGCCGGGCACTGCCCGCCGCGTGGCGGTCCGCCTCTACGAGAGCCTCGGCCGCCACGGGCTTCGGCGCGAGGCCGACCACGCGTTCCCGGACGCCACCGCCGCGGAGGCCGCGCCGGCTGAGGGCGAGCCGGAGCTGCTCGGGATGGAGTGCCTGCTCGAGGACGACTTCGTCAGTGTGAGGGTTCTCACAATACAGATGAGGAAAGTATGCGATATATGTATGATTAAACTCTCCAGATGACTACACTTTCTCCGCCGCCGAGTATCGCCTCCAGAACCAAGAAGAACACCCTCACGCCTTTAGCCGCCGCCTGCTTTGTATGACTTGTCCTATAGTTTATATACATGCCTCTCTTACTTGCTCTTCTCAATGCGTATGACTTACATTTACGTATTGACCCATTCTGGCCCAAAGAAGCGAACGTTGGTTTTGTGGGCTCGCCTCCTTCTTTGGTCTGGGCCTGTCCCGGTAGCACTTGATCGCTTCTCCTTTGTCTCCTGTGTCGCTGCTTCCTCCTCTGCTTGCTTGTCCAGACCGCTGCTGACAGTCAGCTACCTCAAATACTTCGCAAAGATCACACCACCTATTCCTATAAGCAGATAAATACATACATGCATGCATCCATGGCTGCACATCCAAAATTAATGATGCATTTCGATCAATGATTCAGATGCTACCTATCAGATAGCAGCAATCACGAAGGATTCGGAAAACTTTGGGATCACAAAAATCCACGTAGAAATTAACCTCAGTTACCTTCACATTTTGAGTGCACTCGATTGATGCAGCGAGATCAACTTTGTCATTTTGTTGGAGATAACTTCTAGTCCATGCTGTATGTGACAGTGGTAAGAACGAGCGTGTTCGTTCCAATCTACGTACCTAGGTTTGATATCTAAGATCAAACTTGGTATACCGTATTTATTTAAGTATATATTTATATGTTTAGCGAGAAAATGCATATGCAAAATTTTCTAGCATGTGTAGTTGACATACATATGTGTATGTGCTATATATAGTGTGAGTGGGTGTGTGCGATGTATGCGCTTGTACTCTAAAAGAAACCGCAAAAAAAAAAAAAAATCTATCCATGCATGTTGCACCGTTGATGTCTAAAGCAGGAAGACACCATTATGCAATTAATCGTCACGATGCTAAGAATACAGATATATATAATGAATTGCATGCAAGGGAAAATTGCATGAATAAGCATGATGTTAATTAGGCTTTGCAACAGTAGAATATTGTACACAAACAAAGTAGAATCGTGCTCAAATATTGCTCTGGAGAGACAAAGCAGATCTGAAACAAAACGGTATATGTTTAATTAAAAAGGGAGAAACTTGGATACTAAATTGTATTCTTAGATGTTCAAAAATTATCCTTCATTTGACACGAAACAAAATTGTTTCCTTTGCGAGGACGGAGCATAGCTCAGTGGCATAGGACATAGGAGATCGTCCAGCTGATCCGGGTCTGAGTCTCGAACCTGGCGTTTCTCGCAGAGATGAGTGCAGACGCATGTATGCGTGTGTGTGGAGGTGCGCGCGTGCATATGTAGCTCCTCTATTGTTCTTTCTTCTATAATAAATATCAACGCTCTCGCCATTTTTTTTTAAAGAATAGTTTCCTTTGCAGCCCTGATAGCATAGTTTTAGGGCATTATTTCGTATGACATGAAACATAATTGTTTTATTATGCAGCCAACATCCACAAGCATTCATTTTTACAAGTAGAGAGACCAAATCAAGCCTATTGTAAGAACAAAATTAGCATCCCTACATTAATTGGCAAGAGGTTCTTTCTTGGCATCTTGTGTGCGAAAGAGACCCAAGCCAACAGGAGAAAAATGTTGAGCAGAGACACCAGAGAGCTGCAAGTTGAGATTATTGATCACAAATCAGTTTTGACTAATCGAACGAATATGTCAGATGTAGTTCAACAAGACATTAATTTATGAGTTAAAGCAAGACGAAGTCTCCACATGTACATATTATTACGAGAAGAGCACCTTGCTGAAGATACTTGCCGTCAGATCGAGTTGATCCAGGGAAGGATTCTGGATTAACAGGCGTGGTCATGTACAACAACAAGACTGCATCAGAGGTTCAAAGGAGTCGGCTAATAGCCTATGTCTGTGGTCAGTTCAACAAGTAAGGAAACAAATTTTTTACGAACTAGCAAGGTTTACGTGACCTGACATACACATATGATTTTACTTTTGAAAAATTGATCATTGCACAGCTCTATTTGTGATTTAATATTATATGTTATATGAGGGAATATACTTATCCCGTTTCTCCATACTTATCACATATGATCAGGGGCGGAGCCAACACTGGGCTAAGCCTCGGGCTGGCCCACTGCTGTAGGGTTCTTTCTTGGCTGGGATATTGCTATTGGGCTGAATTCCTACATATTTTTGGTCCTAGGCCTCGAGCCACGGCCTGGGCCATGGCCTAGATCTGCCCCTACATAGAACCAAAACTTTTTTCTCTAAATACTCGACTAGCAAAACAGTAAATGTAGCAATACCATAACATTTTTTATTTATACTATCATCTATTAATTTCATTATTATAATGCTTGTCTCTTTCTTTTGGTACTTTGTTTAATATACATCACATTGTTTATACCGGTATAGCCAAGTGAACATTTGTCGATGTATCATCCTCTTAATACCTACTTTTTGTGGAGGTCCACCAAATAAAGTTAAGTTTTTCTTTTTTAGAATTTTTAGCATATTATATATTTTATTAGCGATCGAAAGAACCTATCATAGACTTTTATTACATAACAATTAATAAGTTATATATATATACACACACAAATCAAATTTCTTACCTTATTTATTTTTTTCTTGAATAAGAATATTTCTCGAATTTTAATTATGAACAAAACCAAAATTTATATTTTTCACTTTGTATGGAATTAAAAAATAGTCCTAATTTCCTTTTATCTTTATTGTTATGATATTTTTTGTTGATATTTTTTTATTTAATTTTGATTTTGTGTTTTAGGTTAGAATTCATATACAAATCCAACAACTAATTTTCATTTTAGCTATGTATAGGTTTTAATTTATAGTTTGTATGGAAATCAAATGGTTAATTTACTTTTATGTTTTATTCTGAATTTATTTTAATTTCACTGTTATTTTTTATTTAATTTCACATATCATTTTTAGGTTAGAATTCAGTATACAAATCTAATTGCTAGTTTTTATCTAATTTCTGTTCAAAATTTTAGCTATGTATATGTTTTAATTTGGAGTTCGTATGAAAGTTAAATGTTGATTTCGTTTTATTTGTTATTCCTAATTTCTATTTTTTTATTGTACTTGGTATGAACTCATTCTTCTTATCTAAGCTTTTAATTTTATTGTTAGTTTGTTATTTAATTTCAAATGTTAGTTTTTTGTTAGAGTCCAAATACAAATCCAGCTGCTAATTTTTATTCTAAATTTTGGCTATGTACGGGTTTTAATCTGGAGTAATCAAATGGCTAATTTCTTTTTATTTTTTATTGTACTTAGTATGGACTCTTTTCTTTTAATCTAAGTTATTATAACTTGGGTCCACTAGATAGATGGTTAGATATTTTCATTTAAATAATAACATCCAATGTCTACTCTAGTTCAACTTAGCTATGATCCACTACATTAAGGGTTAGATGTTGTGCTTTTTTTATGAGAATTTCTAGCCTATTTTCCTTTTTCTTAGCAATTCTAAAAGACATGCCATAAGCTTTTAATATATAATAGATGGCATGGTTGTAAAACTGAGATTTCTTGTGGAAGGGCAGGATCCTTTCTTTGAGTACGTCTTGCAGATCCTTGACCTGAAGAAAATAGAGAACTGCCTTGTTAGCGGCGTACTAGACACTGACCGGGATAAGCTGACAACAGCTGAGCTCGCACTAAGGGCCTACTCGGTCATGTTCTACGACCAGCCACTGACAAGCTCAAACCCAGCAATGACCTATGACTTGGTGAATGCTATCAGGACTGTCAGTATAATCCAGCAATCATCTGCAGTCATGGCTCTGAACCACCTCTCCCAAGAAGCATTTGATCTCTTTGACAGGATCATTCTACTTGGAGAAGGGCATGTGCTATACCAAGGTCCAAGACAAGATGCAGTAACATACTTTGCTCAACTAGGGTATAACTAGATGCTACTTTTTTTTGGTCACATTGTTAGTTAAATTTGTTGACAGTACAAACTTAACAAATTTTTTCTACTTAGCTATATGAAGCCATCGTGTGTCGAGTCCTGGGGCTTTCTTCAAGACATTGCTGTTGAAAATGGCATGCAGTACCTATTGCCAAGGTCAACTCCTAGAAGCTTTGAGGAGCTTGTGGAGTGCTATTACTCATCAGATCATTACCAGGATATCATAAGGGTCATTGGCACGAGTAAGGAGTTCAGTACATACTGGGTTGAGAGTGAGCCAGGAATTGGCTTATCAGTTATCACTCAGGAAACCAACAGCATTCAACTCAAATGTTCCTTCAGATGAACAGCGAGAAATGGGTGTTTCTTTTTTATCAAGTAGTGCACAACTAACTATTTGTTCATGCATTAATTTAAGGCTAACACACACTGTTACTTCCCTGTTTTTACATTCAGAAGTAATTGTTGCAAAGCTTTTAAAAAAATGGGGATCTGCCGACGGGGTTGAAAGTACAGGGAACATCCAAATCGGTGATCTAGCGACTGGGCCAATATTTGACCAACAGCAACACTTGGATCAAGTTTTCTCCAACCTGCGCCATGCAGCCCATGCCCGAGGCCATATCCGCCTTCAACTTGAACGATTTGACAACAAGGCAAGTTAATTTGTCATTGATTTCTTTTAATAACTTATTCTATTTATTATCAATGGTAAAATTTTAGGTTTAATGGGATTGAAAATCTATCTTGATAGATTTGTTCAAACAATCTATACTGAATTGTTTGAATTAATACACCACAGAGCAATCAGAATGAACCGCAATTGGAGCAACTTAAGAGGCCATATGTCCAACCATGGTGGACATCAACGAGAACCCTGATGCAGAGGCAGCTAAGAATCTTGAAACTACTTCGTGTGTTGATCATACTTCGACTCATCCAGGTTTGTCAATTTTTAATAAAATGGAAGCTCAGAAGAATCAACTACCAGCTTTGTCATGATAGGAATAGGCAGCTTACTATTCTCTTTCCAGGCATTCATTCTTGGTGTCTTTGCTGGGACACTCTTCTACAAGCTTGGTGGGCAGTATAATCTTCAACACATGAACTCTGTGAGGGCACTTGGGTTTGTAAGTACCATGAGCATTTTGCTCATAAACATGCCTCAGCTCCCACTATACATGCTTCAGAGACCAATTTTCTATAAACATAGGGATCAAAGATTTTTCAGGACGTCCTCCTATGTTGTTGCTCATTGTGTCACCAATCTACCCCAGGCTTTTGCTAAGGTAATATCATCCTTTGACCTTTTATTCATCGATAGTTATCATCTGCACATACTCTAAATTTCTTGTTGGTGGTTAATTTAAGACAATGCTATGTGCTACTTGTTCTAAACATAATATAGACAGTACTTACCACCTTCCTCACTGTGGCAACAATGCTAGTTACCTAAACAAAGGGGAAACATGTCAAGTATAATGCAGGCGCTCCTATATTCAATTTGTGTATATTTTCTAGCTGGGCTCACCATGGAAAACAAGGGAGTGGTGTTCTTCGACTACCTAGCTCTGATATTTCTCGTAGCCTACTTTGGATCATCGATCTTCTTCTTCCTGAGTGCAGTGTCATCCATTCCTGAAGTAGGAAATGCTTTGGCAGGTAATCGGTGCTTTGTTTCTTATCTATATAACCTAAACTGTGAGAAGCTGATATTATAACAATTTGGTTAGCCTTGTTTTAATCTAATCAGAACTACCATCAAATTCACACTCATCTTTTCTGAATAGCATGGAAGCATGACCCCAATCACTATTCACTATCCAGACATAACAATGGGGATTTCATCTGATAAACTGTTTCTTGGACTGACTACCTGCAGGTCTTGTAGTCTCCATTTTCCTTCTGTTCAGTGGGTTTGTGATTTACCCATCTAATATCCCCCAGTACTGGAAGTGGCTAATGAACATCAATCCAATTCGTTGGGCCAATCTCTCGTTCTGTTATCAACAGTTCTCATATGGTTACAGAGACGCCTGTAACAACTATTCAAGCCAACTTACTTTCTGCAAGGGATATCCAGAGATGGTTGCTGGAAAGGCCTACCTAATCGACGCTGAGCTGCTGACAAGTGTTTCGGGAAAGTCTTGGGTCCCTTGTATGATTATTATTGGATGGACACTACTTGGGTACCTTGGATCTAAACCGTTAGTGCAGGTCGAGTGGAAACCAGGAGACTCGCAATTCTGGTCTAGTTTGATGAAAGCAAAACGAGATTTCCTTCGCTTTGGTACTTTCAAAATCAATAATGGATCACAGGTCAGATTCTGGGAGGATACTTGGCTAGGAAGTTGTGCTTTAAAGGACCAATTCCCTGGGTTATATAGCATCACAAGGAAGAAATACATCACCATTGCCGAAGTGTTCGTGGCGTCTCAGCCAGAGATATCCTGGAGACGGTCTTTGATTGGTTCAAAGTTGGTGGCATGGACTGAGTTGCTTTCACGTATTGCTAACTTACAATTGACTAGGTGATGATGAGTTTCGATGGAACTTGTGCAAATCTGGGCAATTCTCGGTAAAATCTCATTATTTGGCATTGACTAATTGCGATGCTCCTAATTTAAACAAGCGTTTATGGAAGTTAAAAGCCCCATTAAGAGTCAAAGTGTTTTTGTGGTATTTTAGAAGAGGGATCATCTTGACCAAGGACAATTTGGCAAAACGCAATTGGCAGGGTAGTGCAACATGTTGCTTTTGTCACGAAAGGGAGACAATTAGGCATCTGTTTTTTAATTGTCGTTTTGCTCGTATGGTTTGGTTTTTTTGGTTTCTAGCTTTTGGAATTGATCAACCTGTTAGTGTTGCTCACATGTTTGGGAACTGGCTTGCTTATTTTGAGAAGGGACTTAAGAATGTCGCCTTTCTCAAGCAACAACCATTTGTTGGTCTCTTTGGTTTAAAAGGAATGATATTGTTTTTGAAAGGAAATCAATTTCTTCTCCGTTCAGGAGTTATTTATGCGACTTCCCATTGGTGCATGCATATGTCAGGTCGCGAGAAAGCGGATATCTGAATCGTTATGGTGGAGGCTACGCACGGTTGGTGCAAGTAGCCCAGGTTCTTTCCCAGCATGGGTGGCGGTCTAGTCTTGGATTGATAGTCATTAGTGTGTGGGTTGTTTTGTTATGATTTTTACTTTTTTTGGGGCTGTGTGCTTTGTTAAGCAGAGGCCGGGAGAAGTTTCAAGGAATTGTATCACTTCGATGTAATGCTCTTAAAATTAATAAAATCTTCCTTCATAAAAAAAAAACTACTTGCTCAGTTATTGGCATTGATGTCCCTAAATAAGATAGAGTTTTCACAAATGAGTCAATCTGTGCCTCAGATTAACGAAAGGAAGCATTCAAAGAACTACTTGTATGATGTGGATAGTTATACAAGCTCATCTGATGGCTACATGGGAGGCTCTATAGAGTCTGGCAGGTACAAGTCCCTGGAGCTACCGACGTTAGCATTTAGTCCCACCAAAGTAATGCCTGAGGACGAGAATGGGAGTGTTGTGAGTTGGATGGAGGAATGCAGAGTCGAAATTGAACCAGGACTCTTGACAATACCAGTCACGCCTATCACTTTAACATTCTTGGATCTCTCATTTGTCAGGAATCTTTCCAATTGATTAGTTTGAAGAATCTATGGTAGTATATAGCTTGACAAAATATTCACTTGGATGTTAACAAAATATCATCAAGTAGATTAGTAGAACCTTTTATGACAATATCACACTTGGACATAATACGTTATAAAATAATACGAGGTTCTGCCCATAGTTACCGGATTAACTATAAACCCCACGAATTGTGAACCAGATTTATCGAACCTAAACCGGTTTAGGGTGAGGGGTTCGTGTTTACAGTGCAAATTGGAGGAAAAAGTGGCAAACCGCGAATCCGAATCTTGTACCGCGACTTAGACGAACCACGTTTCTGGTAACTACGGGCGGCTCTGCCACTTCAAAAAAGTTATAATGTGAAGAAGAAAATATACTTAATTTCTGTATCACATATTCAGATGAAGTATGACAAAGCTTTCGTGTGACAGGTGCAGAAAAAGGAACAAAGGAAAAAGAGCTCTTTTACAATGGATTAAAATCAATATAAACCGTCTATTCCTTTGAATCTAATAGTTGAAATCAAGTTAGATCTAGTTATACTACCATCTATAGTATTGATAGTAAAATTCAGAGAGGGGTAAAAGGGTAAAAAATTTCGTCATACTATTTGTCCTCTAGGTAAAACACGTCCCACGATCCCGATAAATGCCAGATGAATGGATAAGAGAAGTCTCTAAAGATCACTAGGTAATTAGTGAATCCAAAACTATGTACAAATTAGGAAAAGTATAAAATACCCCTGATGAACGGATAGAAAAAGTCTAAATTACCCTTTAGAAATGGATGATTAGATTTGATTTCTTCTACCACTACTTACTAGTTATGTTATCTCTGTAAAATCTCTCGGGAAAAAGGCCTTGGATTTCGAGAATGTTACTGGATATGCAAAACCAGGAACTATGCTAGCTATTGTGGGGGTTCTAATGGAAGCATAGCGACCCTTCCCAACTGCCTTGCAGGAAGGCCGCCTCCTGACGGCAAATCTTATTGGAGTTCTCCAAGTCAACGGAACCAAACCTTGGGCTGATTTCTCAAGAAGAGTGGGCTACTGAGCGGCTTGACGCTCACAAACCCTATCTCACCATACGCGAGTCCCTTCAATTCAGCGCCAGCCTCCGGCTCGTCAATGGTGTCTGCAAGGCGAGACAGCGCATCCATGTCGAGTTAGTCCTTGACCAGCTCGGCCTGCAGCACTGTGCCAACCACTCGGTTGGGTCCCTGAGAGATGGCACTGGCAAAACGTTCGAAGTAGCAAACGAGCTCACCGTCGCAGTCGAGCTTGCAGCAAACCCAAGCGTTCTCTTCCTCGACGAACCCTTTATGGCCTTGATTCTTCTGGAACGTCGGCAATCTTGGGCATCCTGTCACAGCTATGGGTAATCGGTGAAATCCCCTACTTCCTCGTTGCAACACTTGCATTTGCCGGCATTGGCAACGGAATGGCTGGGATCGCCACCGAAACAGCCACAGTTTTCCTGCCCTGTTCGTCGGTCCTCTTCCTCTTCACCCTCTGCATGACCTACTTCGGCATCATGGTGACATTCCTGGCCCCAAGCCCGATCCTCGCCGCGTTCTCGTCTCGATCGTGACTTCGATGTGGCCGGTTCCTGCTTCTGGTGTGGTGGTCGTGTTCTCAGGTATCTATCAGGTTCTACAGGTGGATGTACTGGACAAATCCGTTCCAGTATGTGATGAACAACTCACGACGATAAGCTTCTACTGCGACACATCGCAATGCCAGACACAATGCTCGTGCCCACGGCTCCCTGATGGCTCGTATGTGTGGGAAAGGGCAGCGAGCGTTTGGTCTAAGGGTGTGCTTGGTTGGTGAGATATTGAGGCCTGTTTAGTAGAGTTTTCTCGATTCGATTTCGAGAAGTGATTCGTCAGCTGAAAGTGATTCTCTAACTAATCTATAGAATAAACTCTATGGAGAAATCGACTCTTTGTTGGGAGTGAATCAGGATAAGCAACTTTTTTCAGCTCCCAACCCCTAGTTCATTTCGGAGAATCACTTTACGTGAATCACCCTAGAAGCGATTATCGAAGCGTTGTTTCATGAGCTCCACAAATTCAATTCAGAAGTTGGGCGAGCTCTGCCAAACAAAGCCCGAATGGGATGAAATGGTTCTGTACTATTTGATTCTATTGTTTTAGGTGAATAGAATGATTCAATATCTATAAGGAATATTTTTTAAATTTGTATCACACTGTCTAGGACAAGATGATTCTATTCAAACAACCAAACACATGAATGATATTTTTCTTAAATCATCAACCAAACACACCCTAAGTGAAGCCAGGATATACTCGGATGTGGTTACCTTGGCAGAGATGTGTGCCGTATTCTTCACCGTTCTGAAGCACAACTCATCACAGGCCTACTGAAGGACATAGATCGCCTTTGTGTTTTTCTTCTGCAAACACGCACATCCTGGTTCACAGTACTGTGTGGAGTATCTGTTAAATGTGCATTGATATTTGAAACGTGCTACTCCAGTGTTAATATGTGATGAAACACTATTGTGTTTTACATTCGTCTAGAAAAATTACTGTATTTTACGTATGCGAAGAACATAATGTAATGTATTATGTTTAATAAAAAACTCCGATCCTTTCCGGAGCATAACTCATCAGATATGGGTACTGCCTACTGAATCACACACTCGGTTTGTATCATTTGGCACTGTTACTGTTACGTTCATCTACCCATACGTACACATAGATAGCTATATAAGCACGTACATAATACGCTGAACTGAGGAAGCAAATGCAAAGCATCACGCAGCAAAGCAAGAATAAGGAAGGAACTTGCATTTCGCATTTTCGCAGACCTCAGACCTCCCTTGTCCCCACAACAGTGAATTAAGCAAGAATAAGGAAGGACTTAGTACCTATTTGGTAGAGCTCTAAATCCTAGTTCTATCTCAGATTTAAAATTTGTAGGTTAAAATAAAGTGAATTAAATTTATATTTTTAGTCTAAAATGTAAATAAGATGACCCACTTAAACACTTTTAATATATCCATAACTCCAGCTTTACGGATCTGGTGGAGTTATGAATACCTAGCTCTAGGGGTGGATAACAAGCCAACTCGACTCGGCTCGATCAAACTCATTAAGATAACGAGCCAACTCGACTCGACTCGTTAAACTCGTAAGTTAACTCGTTAAACTTGATATTGCCATATAAGAGGAGGATTACTATTGGAACTATATATATATACACACACACACTTGTCGACTTAAAGGACTCGTTAAACTCTCGACTTGGCTTATTTAACTCATTATATAAACGAGTTTAAATTATGGCTCCACTCGACTCATTAAAAAATAAGTTCAAACAGAGTAAAATCAAGTTTACAAGTACTCATTTCAAATCAAACCGAGTTTACAAATACTCATTTAACTTACGAATTTTTTTCCACCGGATTAGTGCAGCTGAAGTTATATCAACACAGCTCACAGCCTTACATATAAACCTCCGGTCTCAGGTATCCCTTCTCCCGTCTCCCCCGACGCCGCCCTCGGATCGTCACCGCCGGGCGCCGTCCTCGGTTCGTCAGCCCCCGGCGCCGCCCTCGTCGCCCCCCGGTGGCCACTGCCGCCCTTGTCTCCCCCCAGCGCCATCCTCCTCCCCCCTCGCCGCCCTCGACCGCCCCAGTCCGCCCTCGTCCGCCTCCGTTTGCCCCCTGGCGCCGACGTGCCATCCATCCTCCTCCTCCAGGCGCCGCCCTCTTCCAACCTCGTCCAGCCGTCCAGGTTACATAACTTCTTTCTTGTTCATAAGCATTCCTCAATATTAATCAGCAACTTACTACTAACCTCAGCTGACTACACTATACTCTTTAGATCTGTATGCAAGTGTTAGCTAGGTTTGTGTCCACATATATTTGTGAGCCACAGATATTCTAGGCACCTTGTATTGTATATGCTAATTGAATATGCAGTACGAACAAAAAGATGGGGACAAAAGAAATTGATTGAACATCAGGTCTGTAGATGAGTAGCCCTTCGTCTTGTCTAACCTGCAATCTAACATTATCTATTGCAATTAATAGCCCATTCACAGCCATTTTTACCATTTAGTTATCGAAATTTGAGTGTTTCTTATTTGCTAGTATTGGAGTTCTAAAATTCAGCCACTGTTTGATATACTAGCTGTTTATGGAAATGTAGTACTAGCATGTTGGTAGTACACGGTGTCAAACAGAGCAGCAAAATACTAGTAGCAGCATACTAGTCCACTTTTATTGGATGCATGGCTCTTGAGAAATTGAAAGGAACATGATTTCAGTGCATCTGCTCAGTAAGATAGCAAGGATTCATCTCACCTGGAGGCTGGCGTGGAAAAATTCTAGAGCACAACTGCATAGTTGCAGCAGTATGGGAAGGGAAGCTCCACTTCTTGGAAATCTGAAATAAGTTCAGATCTGGTCACCAAATAGTCCAACACCGAAATAGTCCAAATAGTCCAACACCTTCATTTTGTTGTGACAATGATCAAGATTTGACTAGAGTGTCTGTCCCTAAACTTGCAGATCAACATATATCATCGAATTCTCTAGCATATATGTAGCCCTATTGGTAATAATAATTTGAGATTGAAGGTCATAGGCAGTAACCAAATTGTTTAGTTCATTGTTGGGTTGGTGATTCTGTGTCTTTATAATAGTCCTTACGATCCGTTGCAGAACAAAATGGAGTTCTTTTGATTTTTGGATGGTGATGCTCTGGATGACGGGATATATATCTTGTCTAAGTGAATGGAAGTGCTTATATTGTTCAATTTAAATAATTTTTGATCAAATCAACTAGTTTTGTGTTTTCATTGATTTCTTATGTACAATCTAAGGGGTTATCAAGTTCCGATAAATATCCGTGACCGTATCCAATTCGATTCGTATTCGCTCCGTATCCAAATTTGATATTATTCGTATTCGATTAGTCAACTATGTCAACAGCTGCATGCTTAATGTCACCAAACATTGTATGGATTTTCTCAATAGTCAAAACAAGCTGGTTTATGAACTAAACTCTAGGGTTTTAATGGAAGATATACTCTGAATTGGTTTCATTATGGCTGATTTATGCTAATTCTTGTTGAGTTTTACATCATTTGTGCTTGTTAACATATTTCTTAAAAAATAGTGGATTTTTTGTTTTTAATGAAGAATCATGAACCCTACCCAGTTACACTGAAAGCCAATTAACACTAGTTAGTTCATTCCTTGGTAGTGGATCGTGCAAATTCTTTGCAATGGTGTGTTAGCCGGCACTAAGCTGGTTTTCTAGACTAAAATTATTTTAGGAAGGTGTCAAGCTGGTTATATAGGCTAAAATTATTTTACGCACCCTGTCGCAATCACATCTATGTGGGCTTGTTTAGGGGTGTCAGATGGACATTTCAACAAGATCAACTGAAAGATGTTTTATTTGTATTCGTGTTGGTGAGACTCGACATAAAATATTTGTTCATAATTTGATTTATTTAATAGCTTGCTGATATATGCTCTACTTGATATGTGTATGAAAGAAACTGTACTTTATTGTATGGCTTAGGAACTTTATTGTATGGCTTAGGATCCTTTCTATTTATATGTATCACCCTGTGAGTACATTAAGAGTGTTTAGACGGATCATCTTGATTACATTTTAGACCAAAAATATAAACTAAATTCACTTTATTTTACTCTACAAGTTTCAGATCTAATGTGAAGCTGGGATCTGAAGCTCTACCAAATAGGCCCTTACTTCCAGCTTCTTGTTTGAATCTTAGGAAGCTGTACCAAATACCCAACTTCTCAAAACGCAGTCCTGAAAATGAACTAGAGAGGAGAAACGACCTTTTCCTGGATTCTTGTGGGAAGCCATACTACTAGAAATAGAAATACCCTTTGAACTTAAACCTTTTTACCTGCTAATGCCACCGATACTACCTCCTTACTCATCACACCTTGACTCCCTCGACTGCATTTCTTTGCGCACCCTCCAATCGTGATAGGGGCATGCATGGGGCGAACCCTAACTCGCTGCCGCTAGCCCCTGGATCTAGCTACCTCTAGCCTAGATCTCACCGCTTTTAGGCCCTTAGAGCCCGGCGCCTCCAGCCCACCAGAGCTTAGCACCTCCAACCCCTCGGAAATCGGTGCCTCCATCCCTGGATCTCACTGCTTTTGGCCCCAGAGATCACTGGCTCCACCCCCGAAACCCTTAGCGCTGCCAGGTCTTGAGCATCACCGCAGTTCCCGAGCATCAGCGCTGACCTTGAACTTCATTGCTGTTCCCTGAGCACCACCATAAGCCTTTTGTGAAGGTTAGCTCGCTGGCCATCCCTCCTCCTTGCCCCATATGTTGTTGGTCGCCCTCCTTTGTCAAGCCCTTTTTTCAATTTCGTTGTTTGGATTGTGTAGATTATTCTAAGAAATTTCTAGATATGAGGGTGATGGGTTGAGGTCGACTGAGACTGATGTGGGTAGACGCAGTTAAAAGCGACTTAAGGGATTAGAATGTATCTAAAGAGTTGGCATTGGATAGGAGTGTATGGAAGTTAGCGGTCAACATACTCGGAACCATGACCTAAGATCGAAAGTTTAGTGGTTTTTATTGACTTTGATTGGGTTTCATTCCTAGCCTATCACAATTTCTTTGGGACAAAAGGCTTGATAGTTGTTGTTGTAGCAGCCCAAGGCCTACATGACTTTATAGATGTTGAGATTTGTTGGTCTATTAATATCTGCATTGGTCTACTAAGGGGCAAGGCAACTAAGCCCCAAATATGGTTTGGATGGGTCTTTACTTGCTTTTGGAACAATGATATTTTTCCGCAATCTACTGTTCTGGCTATGGGCCTTAAAATAGATGTAAAGCTGTACCACATTTAGGAATTTTTTATTCCGCTGTTTTTTTTCATGATCTTGTCATCTTGATAAATAGGTGGTGCCTGCACATTGACAGCTTCCTTTTGTACTCTTTGCTGTGGTAGTATGTTATACTGGTGTGCCTTAAGACTTTCTTGCATAGATAAATTGTCCTGGCGATTGTTCTATATTTGTTGTAGGCCAACCAGAACATCAAGTGTTAAAGCTTTCATATTTACATGTTTTCTAGGTCTAATCTATGTCTAAGTGGATATTGGTGATGAAAGTAATTTTGTTTTCCTGTTCATTTACTATCTCAGAGTAAAAGAAGATGCCCTCACTTCAAAAGGCTTTGCCTCCAGAACTTGCTGATAATGTGCTCAGAGTAAGGCTCCCTTTGCACCTTTTCTAGCGGACAGCAATTAACCCTCAACATGACTTTAACATGGTAATGAGTAGCCAGTCCTGAAATTCCACATGTGAAATTGGGTTAAGCTCTATCAGTGAGTTTACCAAGTTACCCTGAATTTAGCTGCATTTTTTTCCAAATCACGTCTAGCATGCCTCCTGTAGCATAACTCTTCATTATGTTTATGTATGAGAAGTTGTCACAAAAATGAAATAACATCATAGCAGATGAGGTAGAAAATGTTTATTTTCTGTTGATCATTTTTTTGTCATGCTGTAGTTATACCGCGAATGCTTAAGGAGGGCTAAGTTCATTGGACATCAGGTATGCATATTTCATTTGAACTATCTCACTATCTTGTTCATAATGTTTCTTAACACAAATCAGCTCACTCTGTTCTCAATGGAGTGTAAAAGTTGAATTGTTAATCCTAAGAGTGTGCCAGGAGTACCAAGTCTAATTGCCTCATTGTCAGTTCCTGCATCATTTAGATTTGTAGGTATTCCATATAGAATTTGTTGGAATTACTTCCCTGTTTTTTCATTTGATGAAAACTGCTCCAAGGAATTTATGTTTCTCTGGCAGCATAACATGTAAGAGGGGTTGTTTGTTTTCAGGCACTTCATATTGATATTCACAAAATATGATGCAGTTGAAAATGCAATTTTGATTGTTTTTATACAATTGTAATATACATGAGAATGAGTTGCACAATATACAATAAAAGCCCATCACAACTAGAAGTAATAACTCCTCTTCCTCTCTCTGATTTATGTCATAATTGTATGAACTCGCACATATTTTTTCCCGACTGAGTTGTTGTATGTTGTAACCCAGAAACACAATACAGAGCTTCTTGTTACCATGGTGAGGCAACAGTTCAAGAAAAACATGCATGAAACTGATCCAGAGAAGATACAAAAAATGAAGGATGAGTAAGTCACCGTTCTGTGTACAAATTCTTTATTCGATGTCACGTCTTATCTTTTGTTACTTTATTCTGGATGCAAAATATCTTCTGAAATTATTTCTTGCTTTGCAGTGCGGCAAGGGGCCTTATCAATCACATTTTGTATGAGTCCGAGAAGATGACAGGGCGCAAATTCTCAGGTTAAAAAATTTGAAATTGGATTCAGGATGCGCTGTACGAATAATAGTAAACAGCAACTTGATCTTGTGTTTGTTGAATTATTTTATCTCGCCAGACAAGGACCAGCTAATGCTCTGCTTGGTTGTTGAGTTTTTTTTTTTCATCTGTCGACTGTCGCACTTTCACTGTGGTTCTTGATGTATTTGACCGAAACATGCTTAGCGCTTGTTGGTTTGGTTATTTTTTTAGATCTCCAAGCAGAGATGGAAATCTTCAGCCATTGAGAATGCTTCAATCTTTCTGAAAATTGATGTATAACTTAAAACCCTTTCTCCTCCAGCGTTACTTGGACATCCGTGTCCAAAAAAAATTGCTGAATCAGACATTTTGAATCTAAGTTGAATTCTCGACACCCGTATTCGATTCGAGTAACATTTCCTGTGTCCAAATTTTTTTTTTTTTGCCGAATTGGACATCCGAATCCAAGTCAGAATCCGTCTCCCATATCCGTGTCAGTGTAACACTGTTCTCCTCATGATGTATGGAGAAGTCACACAGCTAGTGCGTTTGATGATTGTTAGACTTGGAAAGATTTCATCGTGTTCCTTATTTCCATCTCCGTAGAACCGAACCACAGCCACAGATTTGTAAAAGAGCAAACCACAAATATTCGTGGCTACGGCTTTTCTTTCTCCTTATTTAATTATTTTGGATGATGGAAGTGTTTGGACTTTGCCATCGTCGGAAGTATTTGAGGCTCTGTGAGCATGCCAAGTGATGGTCTGCAGTATGGAAACAGTTTATACAGCCAAAAAGGCTGCAACTATGAAATGCCCCTCTGGCAGAAATATGACATGATTTCTTGCATTGTGCTTGAAACTGATGATTGCTGCTGCCTTAATTCCATCCTTTCATCTGAGTCTGCAGAGTGCACTTTTACCGGTTGTACAGATCACAGAGGCATTCCGTCCATTCTTTTTCTCTTTAAAAACAAGTGAATCAGTCCAAGCTTGACTTATTGGAGTAACACAATGCATCCCAATTATTCATGGTCACATCTGCAGATCCTTGATGTATGACACGCATGGATCTGATGTCTCAGCTTTTAATTGTCCCTATGGAATGAATTGTCACATTCCCTCTAGAATCCGGAAAAGCGAGACAAAACCAATGGCACTGCATCAAACAGATGAAAGAGGGATGTAGGAAAGGAGTTGATGAGTAGGGCTGGAAAAAAACTCGTTAGAGCTCGAATCAAAATTTCTTTAATTACAGTAACTGATAGGTTCAAAATTGAAATAAGGCAATTTTGAACGAAAAAAGTTAACGAGGCTCGACTTGATAATGGCTCATTAGCTCGAATTTGATATAACCACTTAAATAGTATATAAAATGATTTTACATCAAACTATGTTAGTTTCGAAAGAAACTCGATAATAGCTCGTTAAACTTATATCCAGCCCTACTGATGAGGATGATGATTGATGAATTCAGACGCTCTGGAGAAAAAAAAAAAGGAGCTTTGGCCCTGGGAACTGGGACCATTTTAGGAATTCCCTGAAGGGTGTGACACTACTTACTGTCTGCAGGTGAAATGGTGGGGAAACAACACCCCCTCCCGGTGTACTCAGTTCACAGAATTCTCATCCAGGTATCACCAATGGAGCTCAAGGATGGATCCTTTCGCCTTTTTTCCGCCGCACCGAAGAACTCCAGCCACTGCTTTCTCTTTAGCCCTTGCATCATTCTGGGAATTCTTGTGGTTGAAGCCACCCTTGTTCGTCTTTCCAGCACAGTTTTTATCACCTGTAAAAGCCATTTGATCACTAGTCCCAACTCACGGGTTGTCGAGGGAATCGTCGATTGTGAAAAAGGCAACCGTTTTGTCGACGACAGGGGTGTCGTCTAGCCCAGCGAAATGACAAGGTGGCAGCTCCTATTAGCCTATGGCCTCGCCTGCATACAGATCAATCGATCGCCTGCATACAGATCAATTCTCTGGTGGTTGTGATATGTTGAATTCAGCAGGTCGATGCTTTCAGGGCCAATGCAATGTCTTCTAAAGCTGGAATGATAGCTGCAGTTGAAAGACGATTGCGGTTCGAGGCCATTCCCTTCCCTTTCTACCTACCGCAGGCATGTGTTGCAGTTTTCTTTGTTTCTTTCATTGGATAAAACTGCACCAGAAAGAGCTGCATCTTGAATTCTTCATCTTGGCATCTTTCCCGCTGTAGTAACATGAACAAGTACAATTAAGACACTGTATTCATTAGCTGTACTTTGAAGTTGGCATTCTACGTTTGAGGCAGTGACAGTGCAACTCATTACAACAGTACAGCCATGCCACATCTCACATCTTTAACCATGTGCTGGTGCCTTTACCAGCCAATGACTTCTGAATGAGCATGGCCGATTCTAGAAGACTACAACTAGACTCAGGCAATTCGTACCTCCCTATGCAACCATCTTTCTGTCTAAATCTGTCATGTCTGATCTTATCTTGTTTTCCGCATGCATGTCGCTTGATGAAGTTCTTGATTCAAAAAGTTTGTTTGATTGGATGTATATTGTAGATTTGCCCCAACTCCTAATTTCCAATTTACTGAATGTCATCCAGTTTGCATCAGTACATGACATTTTGGAAGAACTTTACATTCTGAATGAAACCTCACATACAAGATTCATTTGAAACATGACATGAAGTGCGCTCAAAGCAGAGGTATATACAGGCCACATCACTGTCAATTTATCACAATTCAAGCAAGATTTTTATCTATCAAATGGTTCACTCAATAGCTTGACCTGTTATATCGCACAAGGCATAATTCAATCAAGCTTGAACTGTTCTTCAAAAAAGTCAAGCTTGAGCTGTTCTTAAAAACAGCTTGAACTTGTTTCTATTCGCTTATGTATGTGACCAGCAAAATATGCCCAATATTCAGAAGGGAAATAGGCTCAGTTGGGTTTCATGTGCCAACTGGTAAATGGTAACACAAGAAGTTCCGTATGAAGAATATGCGTATACAACACACATACTTAAGCTCAACAAAGACGCAAACAGAAATGATGATCATTATTCACCAATTCCATGTAAAAATCAATGAAATATGAACAATTTGCAGTAACAATGAATGATACTCTCCAAGTTCTGATGGGAATATAGCAAAGTGAAACTCACAAAATTTTCAAAGTACTCACTCTAATATTCTGCTAGTTCAGAGATTACACACATATATATATATGGTGCTGCGTTAGATCAGGAGGCACAAGGAGGAAGAAAAGAACAAAGATAAAATAGGCTAGAGATATACATAAACAATCTCGTACTTCATCAGTAGACATCATATAGTGGACTAGCACTGAAACCATCCATACATTTTATTTCCAGTAGTTGCGTAGCTTATATGAGCAGTGCAGCAATTATTGCTTCACTTCAGGCTCGAGCCTTCACCCAACTTGGATGGCCGTGACTCGCCGGTCCTTGGGCTGCCTCTCCCCCCTAGAGGGCTGCGTTCATGCCTCAGCTCGGTGACGCGAGGGCTGTACGCCTTTTCAGAAATACAAGGACTGCGAATGCCTTTCAGTTCTGCCGCAGGAGTGCCGCCTGAGCTGGTGATCTTAGGACTATTCAGGTGCTTGATTTCGCCACGGCTTCTGGTGACAATGTCATCAAGGATCTCCGCGCTCTGGGTGCGTCCCAATGCGACATCAATATCTTGCTGAAATGGACAGCACTAAGTGTCAAGCAAGTGCAACGGGATTATAAATGTTCTAGTCACCAGCTTAAAGATTAGAAAACTAAACGAGACTCTAGTGCCTGTCAGGACAGATAAAGTGTATGAACTCACCGCAGCAAGGCTAAATGGTATAGCCGGTGATTCCTCATACTCTGCAGCGTCCAGGTCAGTCAGATGTGCACCTTTGAAGAGCTTAGGGAGGAAGTACTGCCTGACCGGAATCAGGAGCATGATCATGAGGGGGAAAAGAACCCCAGCTATGGGGATCCATGTGATCCCAAAGCAGACCAGCAGATATGTAGTCTGGAAGAGAGTGAACATGGCTATCGTCTTGAATGGTACGGTCTCCACAAATGTCGTGTGGTACTCTTCTAGCACCCTGTGAAGATTGGTATACTTAAAAGGTAAGCATTGCAGTCTGGCTCAGTAGTGTTGATTATCAGAAATATTAACTATTTAAGATATCTGATTCTATTGTTGTATATAGTATAATGATATGCTTTCTTGTTTCTATCAGATTTTGTCCTACTTTGTACATTTGTGCATGCATGCCTATCTACCATAACAAAACCAGATGTGCTTAATCAATAGTAATGAAGTGAATGAAACTAACTTGTATCTTCTGCTTGGAGCAGTGAAGAGCAGCAAGATCCTCTCCCAGAACTGGTTACCAGGCAAGCTCTCAATGGCCATGAAGGCAAAGTAGCCCCAGAGGACAGATGTTGGGATCTTCTTGAGCAATGGCATAGCAGCGACACAACCCCCAACCATCGCAGCCTGGAGCAAGTTGCTCAACCTTTGCTCCTTGACCTCGATGGGCAACAGGTCATCAATTTCTTTCTCTATGTCAAAGATCGTCTCATCAACTGGTGCATCGATGTTACCCATGCTTGATGCTAACTGGACAGTCGAGTCTTTAAGCTGATTTAAGCCCTACATTTCATGAAAAAAATTGTAGAGAAATATTAGATACATATGCTAGATTGTTTTAATACAGTACTCCGGGGAATTAATTTCATCAGATTTGTGCTTACTTTCACAGACTGTTGCTGGTAGACCAGCGGTGTCTGCACCTGCTGATAAGCATCCTGCATGCTGCCATACATTTGGCTCAAGCTCGCATTCTGGCGCATGCTTTGTCGTGCTGTGGCTACTAATCGGTTACGGAGTAGCTGTAGAAAAATGTTTTTTTCATGTGAATGAGCAAACAGATATTCAGATGGTAGTGTCAAGTACTAATCAAGTAATCAAAAGTTCAGAACATTCACAGCGTACTTGATGCTTGAGAGTAGCCAAGCTCTTTGTATGCATGGGTGACTGTGGAATGACACCATTCGCTGGAGGGATACCAATTAGGCCACATAGTAATGTCTGTTCAAGAATGAGACCGAAATAAGAAAAGTATATAACAAAAGATAAAGTTATTACTTAGAGATTATGCTCATCTGTGCACACCAGGAAGCCTAGGAGAAGCAAATCGTAGTGGAAAGATGGAGGCTTCCTCAAATTAAACTCTGTCTGCTGAGCAAGCTGGGATGCCACGCTGTGATCAAAGTAGTAAAGAACAGCAATCATCGTTGCCGGTATGAAGGCACCAAGGATGTACATGAGTGGCACATGTGGCATATCCTGCGCATTGATATTGGAAACATTCGATGAGCACTGATGGTTCACATGAAGAAACTGAATGCTTCAGAATTCTGGGAGAATTTTTTAGCACCTTGATGACTGTCCAATTGTCATATGCACCAGGGGACCATGGATTAGGACTGAAAAGCCGTCGTGGAATTCCTTTCGGCACACTGTCGTGTGGTATGTAAGAAACTCCTGTCCATACTAGCACCATCAGTGGAACACCATAGTCGGCAATGAGTCCACGCAGCCAACCTAGATGGATGGAATAAACATGTCACGAGGAATTCAGAATCGGACCAACTGAAGTGCTTGACAATCAAAGTAACAGAGAAGATGCAGACTGGAGTTAAGAAAACTCTCATACCTGCTCCATAGCGCCATGATCGTGCCTTCCTGCTCCTCAGTGCGGTGAGCAGAAGGCCAAACGACAGCACGATAGCAAACATTCCGTTGGCGAACCTCCATGATGGAACGAACTCCAATGCTTTTCGGTTTTCCCTCTCAGGAATGCGGAACTCGTCGACAAGTCCCTGCATCCGACACAGCTACGTGAGCTACATATGCAAATGTCTACCGTCTACGATGAATTCAGCTTGCAAAATACTTCTGACGCCGGTCAGTGTTTCAAATAAGCATTCTTGATTATATCCACTTCCACTGTTTGGCATTTAGGGCAAAGAAACATTCAGCTGGAGGAGTGGCCAATCAGCAGAATCACTGCAACTGGAATTTGCGGACATCCCCCTTAGCCTCCATGTGGTTTTCAGCTTTTGCACATGCATTTGACCGACCTAGTAGATTCCCCCACTTGTTGGTTGATTCAGCTTGACTAGAGTAGTACACAACTTTTAGTGGGGGATTGGTGTCTGCTACAAAGTTCGTCTCAAAGAAAGCAAACCGACATCGACAAAATGTCTTTAAGAAAATTTCTGCATCAGCACAGGGTTTCAGGCCTACATGAGCAATGGCACAAAAGAGGCTGCAGTTCGCACCAACCTTGATGGCCTGCTGCATGAAGAGCATTGCAATCAGGAGCCCAAACAGCTCGCCAGCGATACGGGTGAACCGGTTGATGATCGAGCACGCGCCCAGTATGGCCATCAGGAACAGCAAGATGGCAGTCCACACACAGACCCTGCGCAAACACATAACATCAAGACCAAACGAAACAATGCCACAATTGAACCAATCCACCACAAGAATCTGCATCGTTGTGATAAGGATGACCTACCAACCGGTCCAAGCAAGGAACAGGTTCCGGCCGAGGCCGGGCCTATCCTTGGCAAAGTTGAACATGAATGTGTACATGAGCACGGTCGGCTCGGCGACGCCGAGGATCAGCAGAGGCTGACCTCCCACAATGGAGTGGATTATGCCACACAGGGCTGTGGATGCCAACGTCTGTACTGCTGTGAGGACTCCATCTGCCCACAACCATTAGAGCCACCCAAATTAGCATTTCTGCTCACTCACTCACTGTAGTAAAACTAACACCAAACCAGGCACAAACACAAATTAAGAGCAACAAATTTGACTCCTCCATTACCAGTGTTCCTCTCCAATTGCTCTCCGAATGATATCACCGGTATTGCGGAAGCGAAGAATATGTAAGTGGTCGGCGCTAGGATCCTAAAACAAATCATAAAGCACTTCATTTCAAGATCTTGGGCCAAGAACACAATGCTAGAGCCTAGAGCAATAAAAAAGATTATCTCCATCACATCATGGCAAGGCTAAATTTCTACTCCTCAAGAACACAATGCGAAGAAAAGTAATAGCTCCTACACAGATGCGGCTAACTTGTCCGTACCTGATACCGGCACGGAATCCTCCGGTCCAATCTTGTTTGTAGCACATGAGCCTCCCATGGAGATCATTCTTGATTCCTCGGAAGGGCAAGAAGCTCTCCTCCATTTCTTGGACCAAAAGTGCTTCACTTTCTCAGAAAAAAGGATCTGAGAGTATATTCAGATGGCCACCTCGTGTAAAATAAGGCCCTGCTTACATCTTGCAGCAGATGGAACAAGAAGAAATGCTACCAATTTGCAAGCTTGCAATGCATTTAGCGTGGATCCATGGAAGAAGCTAAGGAGCCAAGGCTACGAAGGCAAGAAGAGCATAAGGAGCATAAGAGAGCTAGCACAGGAGCAAGACTGAGTGATAGGCAGGGCAGGAGAGGAAGAAGCTTCAGAGGGCACAGGACTGGGATGGAAGGCTGCTATATAGGCAGTGAGTGGAGAGGCAGCATTACTGTCAAGTCCTAAAAGAATTCCTAGCGTAAAAAACATTTTCCATTAGAAAATGCAGTGCCCAAGAACTGATCAGGGAAGGCTTGGTGAGCACAAGAGAGCTGTAGGGTTTGAGTGGGGTGACACACAGCAAGCAGCAGGATGATGGCTTGTTTAGTACTTGTCAATTGTGACCAAGGAGAGAACTGCAGGCTGTAACCAGTACCGTAGCAACTGTAACAGTGTCAATGCATTTATTGTTCAGTGAAGATGGAAAAAAAAAAGGAAAACAACAAGAGGCAAAAATATCTTTTTCTTTTGGGTTGTTTGGATTTGTTGCTTTGGGAGGGCAGTGCCAGTCCAGGTCTCGCTGTCTGGCTGAGGGTAGGAGCCAGTCAGCTTCCTCTGACCATTTTACAAATATTTTCTTCTGCTTTCTCCTATGTATTATGGCCTTTCTCTCAGCTATTAAAAATTGTTGCTTCTAGATTCATAAATGTGTTCTCGGATGTTCTTCTGTACTGGATTTAAGGTAGAGAATAGCAGCAACTTTTGGGAGAATTCTCAGGTGCGTTTTTATCTTTTGCCAGCTAAACCTTCTGTATGTATGTGCAGCAAAAACTCAAATTTGGTAACCGCGTGAGAATACATGAGCAATGCAAATTATGAAGCTTTTGAAGAACTGCTAATCAATGTGAAACTGTAGCATTTAGCAATATCCTTTTTCATCTTTTCTAATTTCAATGAAGTAAATCCTTTTTTTTATTGCATGTTGGCTCAGTTACAATCTGAAGATTGACATTTCAAGATTTAACCAAATGGGAGATGTTCTCACCAACATTCTGAAGTATACCTGCAAGTTGATGCATGCAAGTGTAAAATGTAATTACTTTTTCACTACCTCCCTGGAAGTAGTAGGCTAGAAACTGTTCCATAACTGCAACAGCAACCAGGAAAACTGATTTTACTTAGAGCAGTACTTCAATGCTTTCCTACTCAATACAAGTTGCACAAATCTTGAAACAAGCGAAGGAGTAAGTAATCGCCATCTACCTTTCATTTATGCTTTAATATTTGTGCAAATTGTTAAAAAGAAAAGCATGAAAGCACTTCCCTTTACTTATTACCTGACTTTATGAAGTGTAAGACCACATGGCCCCACTATGCAGACCCCAACAAATACATTGGGAAGCTAGTATAATAGCAAGATTCAGAACCTACCTTCTGCTACTTGATCAGTCACAACTTGGCCTCACTATGTGCATTAGTTTTTCTAATCAATCCAGTACTTACAGCTCGTAAAAAATAATGTGCATAAGTTGAAAGGAGCTCCTTGAAAAAAGGATCTCGTTCATGTGTGTGGAATCTTCCATTAAGAAATCAGGTCTTCAGGAGCCCAAAAAACTGAAGTTTGCCTCAGTTGCGGCCGGATCACAAGAGTTGACCTTACCTTTGTCCCAACATGTATGATTGTCTTCAGAGAAATTTTCACAAAGCTAGGCTCTTACTGTTGCTTTGGTGTGGAGTTATCTGAGGAATATCTGTCGAATCTCGTACATCTCATTCTCTCTCTGCCTAAAGTAAATGAAAACTCCTCACTGTTGTTTTGTGGAGGAATTTATTTATCGTAAGGTAATTGGAAGCATGAGTACCTTCTCTTTCTTGGAAATCAAGGTTGTAGCAGCAAGTGGTTTTGATGGGGCTAATCTGGTGATTATGTCACTTTGCTTTGGACCAATCATGGATGTGCATAACAGGTAAAAAAAGCTATTTTTCACTTGGCATGAGTGCTTTACTTTCTCTTCGGCGCTGACAGTGGAGTAATATATATGGTAATTTTTTTGGGTCATGAACGTGGTGACAACCTGTGAATCTTGCCCCTACATTTTTAGTGTGAGCTAACTACTCGTCAACTGACACATTAGGGTTGTAAGCATGCTGGCTTTCCTGATAAAAGTGGTCAGTACTTGAAATATGTCCAGGAATCAACATCTTCAGAATGGCCTTCAAAATAAAAAATTAAAGTGCAAAAACTCTAACCACCTGCACTACAATCTACATAAACACCAAAGGTTAAATAGGTATATTTTTTAGCAATGTTTTTTTCCAGGTGGGATAATTGACTAGTGTAGTTGTCTTGAGGTTCACGACCCACAGGTCACATGCAAAAATCCCAAACAATTAAAGTAAAAAATTTACAAAAAATAACCCATCCAACACGTGATTAATTGGAATCGAACTTTGATCATCAGCCAAAGGGGCAATGTACCACACCGCCAGGGGCGGAGCCAGGATTTCGGGTTAGAGGGGGCCACGTGGATCAAAAAAAAAAATTATCATAGCACCCATTAAAAAATATCATAGCAATATCGATGCATTTAAATTTAAATATAGCATAACCACATATCCACATAAGTAAAATATGACATATTTTTTAGAATAAGAAACTTACATCTCTATTAACTTAAATTTAGTTCTACGAGTATCAAGAAGATCATATACAAGTCAATAAGTTCATCTGAACTAATTTTCGCTGCTAATTCTTTTTCAATGTAAACTATCATGCAATGTCGAAAAAAGTCATCTCCTATTTTATTTCGAAGGCAAGTCTTGACAAGTTTCATAACTGAAAATGCTCGCTCTGTGGTTGTCTTGACACCGGAAGAGTTATGAACAATCGTAACAGCCTATCAACCATTGAATAATGGGAAGCTTTACCTGTTTTATATAATTCATTTATTAAATTAGCAAGAGATATCAAGCATTGCATACATCAAGTTGAGAAAAATGAAAGCTTTACTTGTTTTATATAGTCTACTTGTCAAGTCAGTAAGAGTAGCCAAGCATTGCAGCTCCGGATGGTTGCATGCATCAAGTTGAAAGAGTGGTGATTGACTCTCTAATTGAGCTCGTTAAACTTATTTACTGTTTAGTGTTTACTAATGCTAGCTAATTACTAATTATTAAATTTTATTTTCGTGGGGCGCCCCTACACACCGCAACGCTATGCTAGGGTACATATATCCCTTTACTTCATCCCTCCTAAGCATGCACACCTAACCCTAACTTGCTTGCAAGGTCGACACCTAAGAAAAATAAATAAAACCAGTTGAGTCCATGGTTTGATAGTCGCATGTGTGTGTGAGAGAGCACTTTGACAGTGTTTAGTTGGCTACACCCTGCACACGTGCAGTGGTGCTTTTATTGGGTTTTCTTTAGGGTCTAGTTAATCTAAACTTTTCATGTCCTTTTACAAAAAAGCTGCATCTAAAGTTAGGAAAATTTTGCAACCTTGCAATGACACGAAAATGAAGTGCATTAGCAGAATTAAAACAATTGTTAATTATGTCAAATTGACAAGGTTTAGCATGATAAACAACTTGGCTACGTTGTTCTGACACACGGCCAAAGTTGAAGAAGCTAAGGAGCCAAGGCTACGAAGGCAAGAAGAGCATAAGGAGCATAAGAGAGCTAGCACAGGGAGCAAGACTGAGTGATAGGCAGGGCAGGAGAGGAAGAAGCTTCAGAGGGCACAGGACTGGGATGGAAGGCTGCTATATAGGCAGTGAGTGGAGAGAGGCAGCATTACTGTCAAGTCCTAAAAGAATTCCTAGCGTAAAAAACATTTTCCATTAGAAAATGCAGTGCCCAAGAACTGATCAGGGAAGGCTTGGTGAGCACAAGAGAGCTGTAGGGTTTGAGTGGGGTGACACACAGCAAGCAGCAGGATGATGGCTTGTTTAGTACTTGTCAGTTGTGACCAAGGAGAGAACTGCAGGCTGTAACCAGTACCGTAGCAACTGTAACAGTGTCAATGCATTTATTGTTCAGTGAAGATGGAAAAAAAAAGGAAAACAACAAGAGGCAAAAATATCTTTTTCTTTTGGGTTGTTTGGATTTGTTGCTTTGGGAGGGCAGTGCCAGTCCAGGTCTCGCTGTCTGGCTGAGGGAAGGAGCCAGTCAGCTTCCTCTGACCATTTTACAAATATTTTCTTCTGCTTTCTCCTATGTATTATGGCCTTTCTCTCAGCTATTAAAAATTGTTGCTTCTAGATTCATAAATGTGTTCTCGGATGTTCTTCTGTACTGGATTTAAGGTAGAGAATAGCAGCAACTTTTGGGAGAATTCTCAGGTGCGATTTTATCTTTTGCCAGCTAAACCTTCTGTATGTATGTGCAGCAAAAACTCAAATTTGGTAACCGCGTGAGAATACATGAGCAATGCAAATTATGAAGCTTTTGAAGAACTGCTAATCAATGTGAAACTGTAGCATTTAGCAATATCCTTTTCATCTTTTCTAATTTCAATGAAGTAAATCCTTTTTTTTATTGCATGTTGGCTCAGTTACAATCTGAAGATTGACATTTCAAGATTTAACCAAATAGGAGATGTTCTCACCAACATTCTGAAGTATACCTGCAAGTTGATGCATGCAAGTGTAAAATGTAATTACTTTTCACTACCTCCCTGGAAGTAGTAGGCTAGAAACTGTTCCATAACTGCAACAGCAACCAGGAAAACTGATTTTACTTAGAGCTTCAATGCTTTCCTACTCAATACAAGTTGCACAAATCTTGAAACAAGCGAAGGAGTAAGTAATCGTCATCTACCTTTCATTTATGCTTTAATATTTGTGCAGCTGTTAAAAAGAAAAGCATGAAAGCACTTCCCTTTTACTTATTACCTGACTTTATGAAGTGTAAGACCACATGGCCCCACTATGCAGACCCCAACAAATACATTGGGAAGCTAGTATAATAGCAAGATTCAGAACCTACCTTCTGCTACTTGATCAGTCACAACTTGGCCTCACTATGTGCATTAGTTTTTCTAATCAATCCAGTACTTACAGCTCGTAAAAAATAATGTGCATAAGTTGAAAGGAGCTCCTTGAAAAAAGGATCTCGTTCATGTGTGTGGAATCTTCCATTAAGAAATCAGGTCTTCAGGAGCCCAAAAAACTGAAGTTTGCCTCAGTTGCGGCCGGATCACAAGAGTTGACCTTACCTTTGTCCCAACATGTATGATTGTCTTCAGAGAAATTTTCACAAAGCTAGGCTCTTACTGTTGCTTTGGTGTGGAGTTATCTGAGGAATATTTGTCCAATCTCGTACATCTCATTCTCTCTCTGCCTAAAGTAAATGAAAACTCCTCACTGTTGTTTTGTGGAGGAATTTATTTATCGTAAGGTAATTGGAAGCATGAGTACCTTCTCTTTCTTGGAAATCAAGGTTGTAGCAGCAAGTGGTTTTGATGGGGCTAATCTGGTGATTATGTCACTTTGCTTTGGACCAATCATGGATGTGCATAACAGGTAAAAAAAGCTATTTTTCACTTGGCATGAGTGCTTTACTTTCTCTTCAGCGCTGACAGTGGAGTAATATATATGGTAATTTTTTGGGTCATGAACGTGGTGACAACCTGTGAATCTTGCCCCTACATTTTTAGTGTGAGCTAACTACTCGTCAACTGACACATTAGGGTTGTAAGCATGCTGGCTTTCCTGATAAAAGTGGTCAGTACTTGAAATATGTCCAGGAATCAACATCTTCAGAATGGCCTTCAAAATAAAAAATTAAAGTGCAAAACTCTAACCACCTGCACTACAATCTACATAAACACCAAAGGTTAAATAGGTATATTTTTTAGCAATGTTTTTTTCCAGGTGGGATAATTGACTAGTGTAGTTGTCTTGAGGTTCACGACCCACAGGTCACATGCAAAAATCCCAAACAATTAAAGTAAAAAATTTACAAAAAATAACCCATCCAACACGTGATTAATTGGAATCGAACTTTGATCATCAGCCAAAGGGCAATGTACCACACGCTTGAGAGCGAGCAGATTTCGGGTTAGAGGGGCCACGTGGATCAAAAAAAAATTATCATAGCACCCATTAAAAATATCATAGCAATATCGATGCATTTAAATTTAAATATAGCATAACCACATATCCACATAAGTAAAATATGACATATTTTTTAGAATAAGAAACTTACATCTCTATTAACTTAAATTTAGTTCTACGAGTATCAAGAAGATCATATACAAGTCAATAAGTTCATCTGAACTAATTTTCGCTGCTAATTCTTTTTCAATGTAAACTATCATGCAATGTCGAAAAAAGTCATCTCCTATTTTATTTCGAAGGCAAGTCTTGACAAGTTTCATAACTGAAAATGCTCGCTCTGTGGTTGCTGTTGACACCGGAAGAGTTATGAACAATCGTAACAGCCTATCAACCATTGAATAATGGGAAGCTTTACTGTTTTATATAATTCATTTATTAAATTAGCAAGAGATATCAAGCATTGCATACATCAAGTTGAGAAAAATGAAAGCTTTACTTGTTTTATATAGTCTACTTGTCAAGTCGAAGAGTAGCCAAGCATTGCGACTCAGGATGGTTGCATGCATCAAGTTGAAAGAGTGGTGATTGACTCTCTAATTGAGCTCGTTAAACTTATTTACTGTTTAGTGTTTACTAATGCTAGCTAATTACTAATTATTAAATTTTATTTTCGTGGGCGCCCTACACACCGCAACGCTATGCTAGGGTACATATATCCCTTTACTTCATCCCTCCTAAGCATGCACACCTAACCCTAACTTGCTTGCAAGGTCGACACCTAAGAAAAATAAATAAAACCAGTTGAGTCCATGGTTTGATAGTCGCATGTGTGTGTGAGAGAGCACTTTGACAGTGTTTAGTTGGCTACACCCTGCACACGTGCAGTGGTGCTTTTATTGGGTTTTCTTTAGGGTCTAGTTAATCTAAACTTTTCATGTCCTTTTACAAAAAAGCTGCATCTAAAGTTAGGAAAATTTTGCAACCTTGCAATGACACGAAAATGAAGTGCATTAGCAGAATTAAAACAATTGTTAATTATGTCAAATTGACAAGGTTTAGCATGATAAACAACTTGGCTACGTTGTTCTGACACACCTTGGCCAAAGTTTCACATCCTTATCGTCTACGATGATTTGCAATCAATTAACTGCAACCACAATGAGAACTCTGTTGGAGGCGCAATGGTGGGTACACAAGTTTATGAACCCACCCACCAGGGTTCGCAATATTGTTGATAATCGCTCGAATATCGTGATAATTGACCATATCAAGCCGATACGGTATCTAATAATGGTCGGTAAACCGGTTAAATTCAAAAAATTCAGAAAAATTTATGTGACGTAAATATCGTGATAATCGCTAAATATCGCTCATTTTCGATGAATATCGAATGAAAATCGCTCACAAAATTAACCGCTGAAAAAGTCAACTTCACAAAATTTTGATTGATTATCAAGGCATATCGAGCGATTATTAGTGAAAATTGATTTTTTTTATTTTTTTTCAAAAAGTTTGATTTCAAAACCCTTCAATTTCTACCAATTTTTGACCTGATTTTCAAAAATCTCGATATAGTCGATTATCGCGATATCAATATTATAAACCCTACCACCCACTAATGTTTGAGTTTCATTTTTTCCTTAAATTTGAAGTGTGGGGAAATAAGACTTATCCCGTCACATCTAGGGATGGCAATCGTGCCCGTTTACCCATGTACCCGCGGGTAAATACCCGAATAGAGGTGGGTATGGGGGTTTTTTTTGCCCACGGGTATAGAAATGGGGCTATTCCTTTACCCGTCAGGTAAACGGGTACGGGTATGGGTAAGCTATACCCGTACCCGCTATACCCATTTACCCGTGAATTAGACTGACATGTGGGGCATACTAATATGCATAAAAAAACTCTAGATCCAGCCCAGCCAAAACCCTAATCCAGCCGCCCAACTCCCAGACCCCAGCCGCCTAGCGCATTCCAGTCTCCAGCTCCCAGACCCGAATCGCCCATCCCTATTTTTCTCTCGAGTTTGATTGGCGCCAGGCTTCAGTCCCAGCGCCCGCCTCCAGATCTCTGCCCGTGGCTGGGGCCCGCCTCCAGATCTGCCGGTCCTCAGATCGTCTCCGTCCCCGTGTCGCCTCCTACCCGAGCCCCGGCCGCCTGCATCGTCTCCTACCCCGGTCCTGCGCATTCCTTCTCACCGCCCTACCCGACTCCCAGAGCTACTGCCTCCTCCAGTCCTCCCGTCCCCGTCGCCTCCTACTGAGCCGTCTCCGTCGTCTTCTACCCGAAGCGGCCTCTCGGTTGCCTACGCCGCCCTTGAGCCGCCCTCGCCCTGCCTCCTCCGGTCAGGTAATACCCAAGCCACCTCCTCTATTGCAAGGAATATGCAAGTGATTTTGTTGAAGCTGGCTGTTTGTATATTCAAATTATTCATGTACACAGCATATCGATTGGTATACAAGTGACAGAGGTATAGCATATAGGAAGTGTATGTAAACTGTATGTTTAATGTTTGTACCCAGCAGCTAATGAAAGTGTTTTGGATAGATGTGATCCATTCTTACTGTTGTAGGCTGCAAAAACTTGTTGCATGTACTGCTGTTCAGGAATGTCATGTGGTTTTGGTGGCTGCAAAAACTTGTTGTATGTACTGCCGTTCTCAGGTTTACTGCTCAATGTAATTTTGTTGAGTCTGGAACTGAACAGAAGCATGGAAAAATATCAGCGGAGAATTGGACCAAATATGAATTGGGCTGTTTTTGTTGTTCACTTTAGATTAGATTAGTGCTTAGCTCTTGAAATGCCCAGGGAGCAAGCATGAAAAACCTCCTTCAGTTTTAATGGCAATCCCACAAGATGTTCATTTGTATATTTTTCATTCAAGAAAGGATAGAGCATTAGAGAAGAACTTGCTGTTTGTATTAGAGCATTTGTATTTGAGTTCTTCAAAGTTTGCATTAGAGACCAGTCAAGATGGCCAAGAAGAACTTGTTGTTTGTACTTCACAAATGAACTCAACTTCTTAAGGAATGTCACGTGGTGAACCATCTTCAGGATGGAATATTTTCATTGTCTACTCATTCATTTTCTTAGGTTTACTACTCAATGTAATTTTGGTGAGTGCAAAACTGGAGTGTATGCATTTGACAAGCGCAATGCTTACATTTATGTGGGAGGACAGAGGATAATTTTGCCTTGTTGGGTGTCATGTTGCTATTTCCCCGGAAGAACTGGGAGTGGTTCATTACAATCTTGAACTTGAAGGAGTGCAATCTTTTTTCAATAATAATACTATTTTCATTGTTTCTTGCTCACTTGAAATACTTGCCTAGATCATGAATACTCAACTTGGACATACTTTGTTTTTGTATATACTTTGTGTTTGTTAGATGACAACTCCGACAAGTAGTCCTCAACTTGGACAAACATCGCAAGCCTCAATACCTTGTCCTCAACCTGGATCTGAAGCCGAAGGTGTTGAGCATCAAGCTGAAGAACATGTGGATGAAGGGGATTCTCGTGGCACAAAGAGGAAGCTCACTTCGAAAGTTTGGAACGACTTTACAAGAGTTCAGGTGAAGGATGTTTGGAAGGCAAAGTGCATTTGGTGCAATAAGTATCTTTCAGGAGAAACGAGGAATGTCACTAAGCATTTGCATGAACATTTAAAGGTATGCGTGTATCGAAAGAGGCAAGGAAAGATACAAACCAGTTTGAGGTACGGTAGTTCTGAACATGGACAAGTATCTGTAGAGAACTACATATTTGATCAAGAAGTTGCTAGGAAGGCTCTCTATTTCATGATTATTCTGCATGAGTACCCACTAACCATTGTTGATCACCATAGTTTCCGTCAATTTGTTAGTGCACTACAACCCTTATTTAAAATGGTAACTAGAAACACTATTAGAAAGGACATTTTGGATCATTATGACTCGGAGAGAAAGAAAGCTCTCTCTTACTTGGATAAAAGCAATTGTCGTGTTGCTGTCACAACTGATCTTTGGACAGCTGATAACCAAAAGAGAGGCTACATGGCAGTGACAGGACATTTTGTTGATGACTCGTGGAAGCTAAGAAGCTGCATTCTAAGGTGCTATTTTATTACCATCCTTTCTTTATCTTCTTGTTTTTGTGAAATATTCAATCCTATGTGAGTGATGTAAGATATGGAGTCCTGTGTTTTTAATGGAGTAGCTAAAAATGTGGGTTAAAAAAGGTTCCTCACTGACCTTTCTCAAGTCTGTCAAAGCAATGTTTTCCCTAAAGTTATATGTGGTCATTTTAATATTATAAAATCTTGTTATAGAATTAAAAGACCTCATATAACTTTAGGGAAAACATTGCTTTGACAGACTTGAGAAAGTTCAGTGAGGAACCTTTTTTAACCACATCTTCAGCTGCTCCATTATCTTCTTGTTTTTGTGAAATACTCAATCCTATTTCTTTGTGCAGGTTTATATATGTGCCATGTCCGCATACAGCAGATGTTATTTGTGAAGCGTTGTATAAAAGCCTACAGACTTGGAATCTTGATTGCAAGCTATCCACTTTGACTCTTGATAACTGCTCTACAAATGACAAATTGGTTGAAGCAATAGAGGTAAAGATTGGTCCATCAAACCTTTTATTGGGTGGAAAGATGCTACATATGCGTTGTTGTGCACATATTCTTAACTTGATTGTGAAAGATGGCTTGGAGGTAATGGAGCCCGCCATCAAGAGAATCCGTGAAAGTGTTGCATATTGGCTTGCTACACCAAAGAGGTATGAGAAATTTGAGGGAGCAGCTAAGTTTGTTAAGGTTGAAGTTACTAAAAAGATTACCCTTGATTGCAAAACTAGATGGAATTCAACATATATCATGCTTAGTGTTGCTATTCTCTATAAGAAAGTATTTGAAAGGTTGAAGCAACTCGACAAGCACTTTAATTTTGGACCAACTACTGTTGATTGGAATTTTGCCTCGATGGTTTGTGACAAATTAAGATTGTTCTATGAACTCACTGAAATGTTTTCTGGAACTAAATATGTAACAGCTAACATTTTCTTTCCAAAGATATGTGAAATCAAAATGCAAATGAATAAATGGCTTGAATGTGGCAATCCAATAATTGAGTCTATGTCTATTGAGATGACAAAAAAATTTGACAAGTATTGGTCTGATATTTATGGTTTGATGGCTATTGCTATTATTCTTGATCCACGTGGGAAAATGACAATGTTACACGCATGCTACATTGCCCTTTTTGGTGAAGAAAACTCTGAAGAGAATGTTGCAAAGAGTTATAATACCTTGTGTGAGTTGATGAATGAGTACCAACTGCATGGTGAACAAGAGGGTATGGCCACATCATCTAGTATTCCTAGTACTACCAATTCCATTGGTGCTAATGAGGTGCTTTCAATTTTTAAAACACTAGCTGCTAGTAAGAAAAGTACTGGTGTGGTAAAGACCAAAAATGAGCTTGATCACTATTTGGAAGAAGAAACCCTTCCTTGCACAGATGAGGAATTTGATATATTGGGTTGGTGGAAGGTGGCTGGGACACGTTATCCTACATTGCGGATGATTTCTCGTGATATCTTGGCTATTCCAATAACAACAGTAGCTTCTGAATCAGCTTTTAGCACTAGTGGTAGAGTGTTAAGTGAACATCGTAGCCGTCTCACTCCAAAGATATTGGAGGCATTGATGTACTCACAAAACTGGCTTTGAAATGACCTTCAAGGTATGTAGCTTCTAGTTATTTGATTTGAGTTTTCTATTTGATTTGCATTTAGTAATGTAATGCAATGTTTTACTTCTTAGGTGAAGGAGGAGTTGAGGGTTTATGGACATGCCTTGAGGATATGGAAGAGGAGCTCAAACGCTCGTGTTCAATTTCAACTGTTGACTCTGAATAGCTTATTCCCTACATGATGGCTTTGGCGTTGAAGTAAAAAAGGCAATGGAAGTATGGAACCTATGCAGCACTTGAGTGCCTGCCAATGATTTGTCATGTCTCAGTTTGTAATATTGCTTTGAAATCTTTATTTAGTTCATGAAATTTATTATTATAACTTTCTATTGACTGTTATCTTTTCATATTTGGTGGATTGTTTAATAATATGTTGTAATATTGCTGATGAATTGGATGTTTCACAATTCTGTGCTTCCTGTACTATGTTTTGTTGAATATGAAAATATCACTTGCATTTTCATTGAACTTTCTATGAAGACTACAAACTAGGAGGACTTCTATAGTTATTCATGGAGCTATTCCATTGTAGAAAGTAGAAACTCATTGATAACAGAAATGCTAGTTCTCAACTTGTTTTTGTTAGATGAAGATAACCCTTGATATGTTTTGCTCCTGTGAATCTGTGATTATACTTTGATGGGCAATGCCCCAATCAATTCTTTCTGTTTTTGTGAGTTCATATAATTTGGCGAATAACGGGTATACCATGGCGCGGCGGGTATGGGGATGTTAAATGCTTGCATGGCTTCACGGTATACCGCGAGGGGGATCTGAGGTCGCGGTGCGGGTATGGGCGAGGATTACCTGTGCCCGTTGTGCCCGATTGCCATCCCTAGTCACATCTCAAATAAAATCGCAATCACATCTTCCTTTTTATTAGGGAATAAGTTAGTAATCACATTTTTAATACTCCATCTGTTTAGAAATATATGAAGTTTTAGAAAAATGTTACAACCTTGCAATGACACGAAAATGAAGTGCATTAACAGAATTAAAACAATTGTTAATTATGTCAAGTTGACAAGGTTTAGCATGATAAACAACTTGGCTACACTGTTCTGACACACCTTGGCCAAAGTTTCACATCCTTATTGTCTAAGATGATTTGTGATCAATTAACTGCAATCACAATGAAAACTCTATTGGGGCGCAATGGTGGGTAGACAAGTTTATGAACCCACACACCAGGGTTCACAATATTGTTGATAATCGCTTGAATATCATGATTATTGACCATATCAAGACGGTACGGTATCTAACACTGTTGGTAAACTGGTTAAATTCAAAAAATTAAAAAAAATTGAACAAATTTATGCGACATAAATATTGCGATAATCGCTGAATATTGCTTGATTTTTTATGAATATTGAGTGAAAATCACTCACAAAATCAACCACCGAAGAAGTCAAGTTCACAAAATCACTCAAAAAATTTCAATCGATTATCAAGGCATATCGAGTGATTATTGGTGAAATTATTTTTAAAAATTTTCTTCAAAAAGTTTGATTTTGAAACCCTTCGATTCCTACCGGTTTTTGACCAGATTTTTCTGATTTTCAAAAATCTTGATATGGTCGATTATCGTGATATCGATATTGTGAACCCTACCACTCACTTATGTTTGAGTCTAATTTTTTCCTTAAATTTGAAGTGTGGGGAAATAAGACTTATCCTGTCACATCTCAAATAAAATTTCAATCACATCTTCCTTTTTATTAGGGAATAAGTTAGTAATCACATTTTTAATTCTCTCTTTGTTTAGAAATATATGAAGTTTTAGAAAGTGTGCAATTTCTTTAACTTTAAATACTAATATAAATAATATTCATATTAATCATGTGAAAATGGTCTCATTAGATTTTTCATGAAAAATGTTTTCATAATATATCAATTTTATAATTTTACTAACATTTTCATCTAGAAAATAATGGCCAAAATTATCTGTTGGAGAATGTGCTGATGTCCAAAATGTCATATATTCTTAAATAGAGGAAGTATTTATTTAGGAAAAAGACAATTTCGCAATTGTACCACCTCTATTATATTTGATTCATGCAAATCTAGATATTTCCATGGTTATGTAATAAAGGGCTAAATTTTCTTTCATCAAAGAGGGCATACACACACACACACCCCTAGGGCACCATGATCTAAAAAGGATATTTTCTCTATGTATTTTCATGTGATTTTTTTTGAAAATTTTAGGATGCTGAGTTTAACCAGTTTACTAACTATTTCAAACAAGTTTGAACTGAAATTCAAACTAGAGTTTTCCTTTTTGATGATAGTTTGGTTGTAGGTATGTGATGATTATATATATAAATCAACAAAACATGTGATCCAAACTCGTTCAAAATCTTTGAATTCGAGTATATTTTTTAAAGGTATGCATTTCATTTGAATTGTTATAGATGGGTATATACCTTAAAAATAAAATTTTTGAAAAATATACTCGAATATGGCTTGAATTCGCGTATTTGAAATCATGGTATCCAGGCACCATGGTGCCCCATTTTGGCTTCCTATACATACATACGTACGTACGTACATATACATATAGTATATATATACATACATATGGATACATATATATAGTATATATATTTATATATGTACGTACATATATATACATACATATACATATATAGACATATATATAGGAAAAATATCTTTTACTCTCGGGTGTTGTAAGATCGAGGATACCGATTAGAGAGGGGTGAATAGGCAGCTTTTAAAAATTTACTTTTCTACGAATTTCTACAAAGCAATTCACTCCAATTACTCTTTATGCCAAAACCTTAACAATTAATGCGGAAGCGATAACCTAAGGTTTTGACAATTAAAGCCTAAATCAACTAGGCTCACTATGTGCACTAACTAATTATGTCTCTAACAACAATTTGTAATCCTAAAGATGAGCAAGAAATTTAATTCTAAGAATGTAAATTGCAACAAGGTAAACAAAAAATTGCAAGCATACACAAGGAGACACAATAATTTTTACCATGGTGTTCGGAGACTTGCCGATCTCCCCTAGTCCACATTGAGGCTAACCCAAACGAATTGGACCGACTCCACGAATTGAGTACCCGCCTCGATTCCACTAGTAGGAGTTTTTCACCCCTTCGGGTAGGCTCAACTCGAACCTTCACAAACTCGTCGGGGCTTCTCACAATTCCTTTGAGGGCTCCCGTGCACGACGCTCTACGTCGTCTAGGAGGCGGCAACCTCCAAGAGTAATAAGCCGAGTCTCCGGTCGAGCTTCACTTAGCGCAACACATGCGCTTTCGGTGATCACCTAGTGCAACACATGCACCTAGGCTCCTCCTCAAGTGTAACACATGCACAAGAGACTTTCAACCCACTCCTAATTGCAACACATGCAATTAGTCTCACTCTTAGCTCAAAAATCAACTTGAGGGAATGCAACACATGCAAATCACCTCCCAAATACTCACACAAGAGCCAATACACAAATGAGAACTTCAACACCCAACAAATGCCCTCCCAAGGCCTCCTTATATAGCTCACACAAGAAAACTAGCCGTTGGGGGTAAAATCCTAAAAAACTCGGCAAATCCGGCACTACCGCCCTCTAAGGGCCGGTAGTGCCGGCCTCAACCTCAACAGTCGGCTAACGGCTATATTCTCGGCACTACCGCAGGCAAAATCATGGTAGTGCCGCTCGGGCGGCACTGCCGGCCCCTACAAGCGGTAGTGCCGGATTCAAGATAACCAAGAACACCCTATTTTGGAAAATAACTACTGCAGACAAAATAGTGATACTGCCGCTTGAGTACCTCTCTTCAGGGGCGGTAGTGCCACATTTTTTCAGACAGAAACGATCATAACTTTTTACTCCGAACTCCGATTTAGGTGATCTTAGACTCTATGTGAAGCTTATCACGAGGGCTACAATCTCCGCCCATTTTCAAGATTGAAGCAACCATAGATATTTCCATCACAAAAATTCCAAAGGCTCTAATGTAGTCATTCAAGTCTAACTTTGATTTTCTCGAAATCCCTCACATAGACTTGATCAAAAGCATGACTACAAGCTAGCAAGGGTCAACAAGATTAAAACTTGAACCATGTGATGATCAACTCATGATCAAAACAATTTACAAAACACATTTGCAAATACTATTCACATACTTCAAAGAACCGCATGTAAGCTCCAAATCCAACTTGCTTGAGCATCCTCATTTTGCAACATATGCAAAACTTAGCTCCAAGCAAAACCAAACAAACTCAAATACATGAGCTCACTATTTGCAACATATGCAAATCTTAACTCTATGCATACTCCATAAACACAAATTGCTTGAGCTCTCTCCTTTTGCAACACATGCAAAACTTAGCTCCAATCAATTACTTCAAATAAGAAATTGAATTAAAGTAAGCATGAGCTATTTTCTTTGCAACACATGCAAGTACATAGCTCATGCAAGAACCAAGCATGAATTCAACATTTGCAACACATGCAAAATACGAACTTCATGCAAAAACCAACGCATACGCTTATCCCACTTGCAACACATGAAAATCAAGGCGTTATGCGAAAAACCCAAACATAGGCTTCTCCCATTTGCAACACATGCCAAATGGTTAGCTCCATGCAAAAACCAAACGGGTTGAGCTTGAGTGAAACACGGGTTGAGTTCACCAACACATGATGAAGCTCAAACTAGAAAACTCGACCCCTCTTAATAGTACGGCGATAAAAACTAGACTGAAAGACTAGAAAGTCCTTAACCTATCTAGTTATACCTTCGTCGTCGCATGCGATCCCCTTTGGACTTTTAAGATCTTTGATCTTTTTGCATCTCCCCGGAATCGTCACCCTTCTTCTCTTCTTTGTCCATCATCTCTTGATGAATTTCTTCTCTTCTTTTCTTCGGGATCTCCTCTTAACGCCCATCTTCACTTGATGCGTCACTGTCTCATTTTCTCATCTCAACCATTTGGACTTAACCTATCTCATTCACAACTCATAAAAATAGTTAGTCCAAGACACATGGTTGTCTCAATCATATATTCACTCCATTAACACATAATGGAAGCCTTTAATATCGATTGAGCACAACCTAAGTCAAATTAAATGATATAAATGTGTTTTGAGTTCACCAATGCAACTAATGCTTCGTTATACTCAAGAACTATCGATTATCCTTAATCAATCCAAAAGAACACCATCAACACATGATGAAATGTTCTTCGATGATTAAAAGACAACCGACCTCAATTTAAATTTTCATTTAAGTTGATATGAGTATATATTAACTACACAAGTTTTCATATACTCATGTTGATGAAAAGTAATGACCCATAATGTATGGACTATATGGAAATGACCATTACTCTAAGCCATCAATTATAGAATAAACCCCACATGTATATGTGCATAAATATAATTGACTTGAAGACAACATGCACATATTCAATTTTGATTACATTGGAGCTTATCCTATATTATCATGAGTATACTACAACTAGGCAATTCAAATATATACTCAAGGATTTAGTTTCAATGTCTTGATCCATATATGTGTCAATAAAGAATAGATCAATACAATGAAACCTTCAAATTAAACGACGAATTCCTTCTAGATATGTGCATCTATGTAAATATGGAATTGAAAACATTATGCACATCTTGAGGTCTAAATAATAGTAGAGTTCATTCTTTAATCTTGAATCCAAAATATGTATTAAGATATCATAGAATGAATACAAGTGCATACCTTGGGTTTCCCATTTTTCAATGAGATGAGACTAACAAAGATATACTCAATAAAAGAGTTAGTCTCATATTTGGATTTGTTAATATAATCATGGGTATTGTATCTAAGGAATGCAACAAGATATATAACATGAGCTCGAATGCATACCTTTGATATTTCTATCTTTTTTATCCAAAAGAGACTAATAAGAGTTAAGCTCAACAAAAGAGTTAGTCTCATAAAAAGATTTATCATTAATTAACAATTGAGACTAATTAATATATGATTATTAAAAAAGTTAGTCTCAATATTAGATTTGTCATTAACACCAAAACCAAATTAATGGAGCTTGAACTTTCAGGTATAGTTACTCCCACCTCTGAAATACTGTCTAAACGAACTTGAAATACTCTTTTATCACTTTGGGCGCACTCATAAACTAATTATAAGATATTTCAATGTGAACCATATGAAAAAATTGCAATGGAGTACATAGTTTTTAGCGTATTTTACAAATACTTTTATATACGGATATAAAAGGAGTATGTCTAAAAAAAATATACATACCACATCTGAAAAATGTAAATACCACTAGCATGCAAATACATAGGGGAAAACCCATTTTAGATATATACACACACTCAAAACGCTCAGGTATGCGTACGTAACAACCAAGAGAGAGAAACGATCCTGTTGTCCTTACTATTTTCCAAACGTTACCAAATTTTCTATTGTTATTATCTCATTATCTCTACCATTTGTCAAAAGGTGACCATAATTTTAGGAGTATCACCCCCGCAAGTGGGATACTTAACTGCTAGAATTGTCAGGACCTACATAAATATATAAACCATTCCATTCTTGTGTCACCTGCTCTATTATTTGTTTGGCAAGTGTTCTATCAGTGTGTGCTGGCTTTCCGTGTTGAATGGGTGCTTCTCGTCAGAATGAAGTGCTAGATTCCAAACTGCTCTGGTGCAAACCTAGTTTCATGATTCATGTATAGTCTACTATGCTTTTATTTTGGCTTCAATCACTAAGATCCACGTGTGTTGCATTGTGTCATGAAAATGCAGAGTGCGCAGAAAGCAGAAAGCTCGCCAAAGTAAGGGTGCGTTTGGTTAGGTATACGAGTTAGGATGAATGAGATATGATGGTACAGGATGGATAGGATGATCCTGAATAAGATGGTATAGAAAAGGTGTTTAGTTGTCTGAATGGAATGATACAAGATTTTGTTTGGTTGCTTAGATGAAATGATAAAGGATGGTACGAGATGATGTTTGGTTGAAGGGATGAGATTGGATTAAAGGATAAAGTTGGTTTGAGGGATGGTGCGAACGAACGATCCTATCCTGGACCGATTGGTTTGGCCAAAATTTCCCATACGAGATGGTGTAGCATCTTTTTGGAATTTTCTAAGAATCTGTTACATCTTCATCCTATACTAAATAATTCCATTCAACCAACCAAACGTAAAGACAAAACCAAATCCTATACGAGACGGTTCGGTTCACCCTAATACACCCAACCAAACACACCTAAGTTCATCCATAGATCTTATTGTACCCTTCATACTGCACCTATCATGCATACCAAGTTAATGTGGGAAATCCTGCATCATGATCATGACATGATTACGTGCTTGTAGATTACGAGATTAGACAACTTTTGAAGTTGTAAAGCACAGTGTGTTTGATGATTACGGAACTCTCCACTGTCATATTATCGTATTAAAAATTTGTCGGAGAAATTGAGGAGACGACAGCGCAACATTCAGTACACTTTGTTTCAATTTTCTAGTAATACCGAAGGCATGAAGAAATCTCTGATCAGGAGCACCACTGAGAAGCTAGGATTTTCACATAAGCTGATGAACCGCACTCTACCGGTTCTTGTCGCATACCCTTAAACTCTTGTAATTCTTGTTATCTCTACCCTTTAAATTTTTGGTATCTCTTAGTATTAGCTCAATATATATTTTAGTACATCCTAAGAATGGTAAAAAGTCTCAAATGATAAGTATAAATTTGAGAGCAGTGCTTCTATGCTTTCCTTCCCAATACAGGTTGCACAAATCTTTGAAGCAGGCTAAGACTATCTCCAGCAGTATCCCTTCAGCCTCCAAATCCCTTCGCAGACAAATCCCAAGTACTCCAACGAATTCCCTTCACGGTTCCTTTCGAAAGGGATTTGGAGAGAATCTCCTTAGAAAGAGATTCTCTCTCCAATTCCTATACAAAACCCTTCGAGAGGATGCTGCTGGAGATGATAGAAATGAAGGGAATAAATATGAGGAAGGGAATGAGGGAAGAGAAGGGAATGAAGGGAAATTGCTGGAGATAGTCTAAGAGGTAAGTAATCACCATCTACCCTTCATTCATGCTTTAATATTTATGTAACTGTAAAAAGGAAAAGTATGGAAACACCTCTCTAAGTTTGGTCTAGTGAATTTGGTGTGAATTGTAATTAGGACATCTCCTATTTGGAATGACATTCATGTGAACTATCAAAACACAAAGAGAATGAAATACTTAAGTACTTGGCAGTTAATTATAGAATTTTTTTACAGCTTTCCGCAAGTTACCTAGTACATAGAGTATCCTAGTATGGGATCAATAATTGTCAGAAAATAATTGTTATTTTTATGTTAATAATTGAGCTAAGCTAGCTACTGACCTCTGTCAGCAACCACCAACTGGCGTTCCTTTCATTCAACATCATCGCCTACCGAAGCAAAAACAAACAACTCTTATTATATAAGATAAATTTAGCGTATCGTGCTGGCTTAATAATAAATTAATTCTGGTTTGTACCCTTATCTCACTTTGGAAAAATGCCATGAAACATTTTCTTTAGTTTCCTTCCCCTTTACCATCTAGAGAATGGCTAGTTGGTTACTCAACTTTATATTTAAGATGCAATGTGTCCTGGAAATATGATTGAAGCAAATCAAAGAACAAGTTGCTGACAAGGATGGATCGCAGATTTGTTTGACCCAAAGCATGGATAGATTTATTACCTAACTATGGCCGCAGTTGGATTTCAACACATTTTTTCATATAATTTGATCAAAGTTCATTAAGCAGCTCCATGCTAGATCAATGTATATAGTATTGTTCATGTTAATTTATGATCCAAATTCAGAAGAGAAGGCCAACTTCTGCCGGAGCGTAGCGGAGGCTCATTACCGATAGGCTTGGGTCTTCACGGAGCGGAGGCTAAAATTGGCTCATCAAGTCGCGCTGCCGCCAGGGACGCCGGGGGGGAACCCCACGGTATGGATTGTTATGGATTGATTTCCGAGTTTGATCTAGGTTGCCACCATCTATATATACCTTCTTGTAAGCTGCACGGGACGACTTGTTCCCTGTATTTGTAACTCTCTAAAAATAGTGAAGATTTGCCGGTCGACGTTCGTGGTTTTTTTCTGCAAGGGTTTTCTCACGTTAAATCCGTATCTCTTATTCTTGTTGATTTGATCTTTTTCATCTATTTTGCGCGTCGATTATCTAACAGTTCATTGGATTCATGACATAGTAGGTTTGTACAATGAACCTAAGATATGTTTGTAAACTAAAGAACCTCATGAGATCACATAAGCCTCCCCTCCAATCCTATGAACATGATAATATATTAAAGGTGGCAGAAGACTTGCAGTGTCCTTTCGCTGCTTTCTTCATTGGTTGAGGACCTTGAGGTCCAACCAAATGAAGCTTGAGCTGAGCATTGACTGTTCCGCATATCACCATTTCTCTGAAAAATGCTGTTCATGATGAGATTCAGTTAGCCGACCATTAGAAGTGCTGTACCATCCCTACAGGAGCAACTTCAGATAGATACACTATCAAATTTGAAGTATATTTTCCCATGACGATCAAGGATGGTGAAAGATTGAAATATATAATGCCAATGATGCAATCTTCTATGTGTGTTCATCCTACGTAGGGATACAATCAGATCGGATATACGGCGACCGACTGGATTTATTCGGCTCGAATTTAGCTAGTTGTGTCAGATAGTTGTCGGATTCGAGATATCACTATCTATCATATTGAGATATTCCAATTATATTTTTGGATAACCGAGTCGGATAATTTTTAGCCTATATTCTAGCAGCTTTAATTGGACCTAGCTAAATAACTCAAGCTAACCAACCCTCAATGGGTCCACCCTCCTGCCGCCATCCCATCCGCCATCTTGCCGGCTGGTGCTGACCGCCACCAGAGCTTAACATGTAAGAATACACTTTCCACTTGCCTATGTGTATACATAATATTTTTTTGTAAAATATAAAGGAATATTTGATACTTTTGGAATTTTGTTGGACTATATCTGATAAAATGACTTATTAAATTGCAATAATCCCGTTGTATGTTGAACTCATACGCGGTTGGTTACTCATTGCTATATATGTGTTACATGCGGTATCTGTTTTCGCGCAATATCAGACAAAAGTAATTCTGCACTTTATTGATTCCGCTTCGCGTTCTCTTTGAATTTATGGCCGATATTATCCGTGTCATATTCGTATTCATCACTATCCATATTCAACTCTGAATTTGACCAAATTCGAGCTGGCTGTACCCTGATCCGCCGTGTACGAGGTGTTACGATTGTTCAGACATGTTATGTAACACTACAAACTGAAAAAAGATTGTGTATTTTAGCAGTGCTGGAAACAATGGAGTTCGTTCTTACAAAATTTGAAGCATCTCCCCAAGGCTAATCCATCCTTAGAGTCTCATAGTTTAATCAATCCAATGTCCACTGCCCATGTTGTCAGAGATTAGAGGCACAAATCTGTTTAATAATCATATGATTGCAGTGTAAATAATCATTTCTTGGGAAGAATAACATATGCCATGCATTTTACAGCACTTTTAAAGAACTTAATTGCCCAGTATTGTGCATTTCACATGGTGCAGTACTGGAATCTGTGAATAGTTCATTCAGGCCAAACTTGCTGAACGATCTGACAACCATGACCAGGTTCAGTGTTCCTCTCTGCTATTTGTCAAATTATTTGTACCATTTGCGGAACTCTACTCGACTAAATGCAACCAGCTGCACAATCATTTGCTACTATTTGCATTTCCACATATGGTAACAGCATGTTCTTGCCTTACGCCTCAGGCAATGCCGTGTTACTCGGACATCCATGTTTAAAAAAAATTACCAAATCGGATACCTTAAATCCGAATTGGATTCTGACACCCATATCCGATTCCAAGTAGCATTTCTCGTGTCCAAAATTTTTCTCCAAACCAAACACCCGAATCCGAGTCAGATTCCGAGTCCCGTGTTCGTGTCCAAGTAACACTGGCTTTGACGCATTTCCTTTTCCTCCAAAAGTCAATGACAATAATACTAAACGGATAGACACTTCAGAAGCTGTCGAAGGTTAGTGATCGACAACAAACTTATACTTCGGGTACCTTCGAGATGCACAGAGTCAAACACGCAAATCGGGGATGCATGATATAGACAGGTTCGGGCCTCCTGATAGAGTAATACTCTACTCTTGTATAGATGATGTATGAGGTCGATGAACAAAGTACAGAGCGGGATGGCTAACCCTAATTACAAGGAAAAATGAATTTGGGGGTGGCTAAGCTATGGCTAAAGGATACTCTGCTCGGAGATCTTCTTGTTTGTCTAGCTCTGGATGACTGTAGCTTGAGAATTGCTTCCCCCTTGATGACGTCTGCCCTCGTCCTTATATAGTCGAGGTAGCCTTGGTCGATTCGTAGTCGGTTGGATCTATCGAGTCGTAGTTGATGAGGAGTCCATCGTTGCTATGATCTCCGTATCGTATCCAAACTTCCGCAGGGGTCAGGTGCATTCGAGTAGATTTCTTCGTATCGGGAACATGATCGAGTCCTTTCCTGCATAGAGATATCCCCCTCCGTATATATCTTATCCCCTCAGACTGGGCCCGCGATATCCGGAGTTTCCATGTGCTCGTAGTAATATATGTGGTGCGATTCTTGAGTTTATGGCGTACGTCCATATTCTATATTTAAATGTTCGATAGAAGCAAGCACATATGTTCTCTACTTGCATTCTTGAAGCCCCTCACTGTGGTACATCACTCATCACTGTGCTGTCTCCGGCATCCAATTTGTCGAGAAATCAGGGCAATGGACAGAAGGAAACATCTTCTCTATATGGTCGGCTAGCGTTGATGTGATACTTTCGCGTTAGGACCGCTTGAATGCCTTTTTCAATTTCAACACCTAAAGCCTAATTTTTTTTCAAGCTTTTGGCAGTGGCTACGAATGATGGAAAATCAAAACCCTGAATGATATCAGTGCTTGACATGAAAGAAAGCTCAGAGCAATTCTTTTCTGAAAGTGAATAAAGTAATATCTTCCTAGGATACTTATCTTTAACTTTAGGCCCTTTTTTTTGCTGATTGACACGTCCAAAGATCATAGCAATATCACCAGAAGTTACTGTCATTTAGAAATATTTCTTCACTTTCACCGTGGAGATAATTAGGATTTTTTTTAATAATGACGCAATCTTTCTTTAAAAAAGAAACACTAAGGGAGCAGTCTAATCTGGAGTGCCAGGAAACCAAACCTCATCATTTAAATCACTTATACATGACAATATGACATTGCAAGTCTCAAGGGTGACAAAATTTGAGATGAATACCATCGTAACCTAACAGTGTTGCGGGATTATTGTTATAAATAATACACAGATAAGTAGGAACGGGATATACAAATTTTACATGAAAAATCCTTTTGGGATAAACCACGGACATACGAAGGATATATCACTATATGAAAAGATGTTTATAATGAAACTCTTTTATCTTCTTTTTGCTTTACTCTATCTTATGGACTATATATATATTATGTACACAAATATTTGGTGAAAATGCACACCAACTAAGAAAAGTTTCAAAAAATCTGAAAAAATCATTTACATATCAGCTTACCCCATCTACTCTATCAAATTTATGGACTATATATATATATATATATATATATATATATATATATATATATATATATATATATATATATATATATATATATATATATATATATATATATAGGATTTGATAAACATCAACGGATGTTTTTTTTGTTGAAATCACCCAAATCTAGAATCATTGGATCATTGTTGAGATTCGGAAGTATCGATTACATCCGATCCTATGATTTGATCCAACGGCCTAGTGATTTTCGAGTGATTATGTACGAGTAGAACTTTGAATTAAAACAGGAAACGAATCCGTATCGCCCTCAAACTCAACAATTATTCTGATATGACCTGTCAGAGACGGTCATGCGTCCATGATCATTAGCTATATGTCATCTAATATAATCTTGTCTGATCCTTCACTTTTGTAAGGTGCAACTAGCCTTTTGAGTCTTTCATGTACCTGACCTATGCTGCTATGCATATACGTGTCATGCTGTGCAAAATGCAAACGTTCAAATCACGCATAGTGATATGGAAAAGAACGGCCATAATAATTCGAAAAATTCTATAGTCCTTGAAATGTTTGAGAACCACTGAGAGAGTATTTATCTGAGTTATCTTAGACTAAGATTATATAGCCACGATCTGCATTTCAATCATATTCTAATTAATATATCCATATAAATAAGAACTTGAGCCTTGAGGACCCAATGAACATGCAAAAATCAAGAAATCAGCAAGAATCGAAGAAGTGTCAAACTAATGTGTTTGAAAGCTTTGTGGTGCAAGTGCAACAAGCATCACCTGCATCTTGTTGCTAACACCGCTAAGCTAGAGAGCAAATTGGGTTTCAATATCAGCGATTGAATGATCAGTTGTTGACACTATCCTGCACTTACTGAATGATCAGTTGTTGACACTATCCTGCGTACTTTCGAGTAGGCATGCAGCGCTGAGCTCTTGCATGATTCTTGCCCATTTCCTTGCATTGCCGTTGAAGTGTCTTCGAACCCTACTTAGTTACGTTCCTTGTCAAATGGTCCAGATCAGTCTAGACTCTTCCTAGCGTACGTGACCGGTCGATTAGAGGGTTACGAGATAATTGTACTGATTAGAGGATCCGAAAACCACTCATTTATGCTTGGCTGCCTCCAATGTACTTACTGGGATGAGTTCTTCAGTTGCATTGATGTCAATGTCACATAGTTAAACAGAAAGGCCTCCCTACTAGCGAAGTTCAGCACGAAGAAGAAGAAACATATAGGTGTTGATGGGTGTTATAGAGTCTATAAATATCCAAGGGGTTCATGCATAACAAGGAAAGGCCTCTCTACTAGCAAAGTTTAGAACGAAGAAAAAGAAACATGTAGGTGTTGACGGGTGCCAAAGATACTATAAATATCCAAGCGGTTCATGCATAACAAGGAACCGGTGTATTTAGCACGATGCCAGCAGTTTTGTTTGGGACCAAATGAAGAATGAAGCCTGCGAAACTGAAGGATCGAAAAGGGGACTAAAGAGAGATGAGCAGGAGCTAAATAAAATTGTCCATCAATTATTTAAGCCTCTTTTGTAAAAAGGCTAATTAAAAGGCTCAACCAAACCAGCACTAGACAAGAGAGCGTTCAAGCTACTTTTTAGCCTATGAAACTGAAGGATCGAAAAGGCGACTAGTGGGAGTATCCATCAAGTATTCAAGCCTCTTTTGTAAAAGAGCTAACTGAAAGGCTCAACCAAACCATCGCTGGACAAAAGAGAATTAAAGCTACTTTTCTAAAAGAGCAGATTAAAAGGCTCAGCCGCCAGGCCAAAACACAGCAAATGTCCAGTGCTCTCGGATGAACAGTAAAATCAACACGATTTCAAAAACAAAAATCGAGATAACTTTTGATCGGCTGATTCAAATCCTGTGAAACTTTGCATGCACCTTCCTATGGATGTTATGAATCTATTCCAACATTCAATCACAACGATTGATGTCGATGTTCTGACATTTTTCAGTTTGAAGTAAAGATGCACCAAGATGAGGATATAACTCACCAACTTTACCCTAAGTTTGCTCGTGGGGATTTTGATGATTAAGATGATCTCCCACATATCAAAGCAAGCAAGAAACCCCAAAAGCACACGCTTCAAACAAGTAAGAAAAGATCTACTAGTTTCTTGAGAGGAATTTAAGATCTTGTTCAAAGCTTGTCTAGATGATTGGGATATGATATGCAGAAGATTCATCAATCAATCATTCATCCTTGACAGCACAAGATAAAGAGAAAGAAATAAAGAAAGATCAAAGACTAAAAAAAGGGAGACCAAAAATTTGAGCAAAGGTAAGTTCTATCAGATCTTGTTGGGTTGGAACATGTTCTTGATGAACTCCTCAACCTCTTATGCATTCTAGATCCAATAGAGATAGAGGAATTAGAAGGAGGTAAAGCACAACTCAAATTGCAAAAAGAACCAAGTAAAAATACAAGAACAGAGATAGATTTCATAATGTAAATGAACATGGATCTTGTATTGCTTAGAGAGGAGTGGTTATAAAGCCACACTTATAGTTGGGCAGGTTACAACACCACACTTTCAAGTGGGCAAATCTCAACAGAGCATAAAGAGACCAAAGAACCCTTTTCTAAGACTTGGTTCTGACCTTGGTAAAAACTAGGGTATCAACCAATATTCCCCAAGGTGTTGGAGACATCCGTCCAGCCCTCCATGTATAACACACTAGGAGTAACCTTCACTCCCTTACACATACATGGGCTAACCCAAAACCCAACAATATCATGGGTTTTGACTATACTAACGTAGCCTCTACTCCACCCGCGAACACTTGATGCAACGATCCTTCGCTTGAGCAGAGCTCAAGTTAGCATCTCATCCATCTACTTGAAGCATCGCCCATGCTTCATCACCTTCCGCGAAGCCGACTTTTCACCAAGCCTCTCACATGTCCGGACTCCTCTGAACTGTCCTCTCTTGCAAACGGGCCCAAGCCACTTGGCTCACCACATGTCCTTGTCCTCTTCACCATGACGGCTTTGTCTTCTTTGACCATTCTGGACATCATCTTCTCCTGAGCCTATTCCTAGTCCATCTTTCCATTGCCCGCCATGTCCAATCCGCTGCACCATGATGGCTTTGGCTTTCTTGATCGTTTTTGACCTCAACTCCTCCTTAAGCCTAGTCCTGGTCCACCTTGCCATTGCCCACCATGTCCATCACCAATGCTTCATGCTCAGACTCCTTGTTTTCCTAGCTTACAACCACTTCCTAACCTTAATCATCTTTCAGCGTCTCTTGACTATTCTGGACCTCAACTCTCTTAGACTAGTCTCGGTCTCACCTTCACCTCACCATGACCTAGCCCCTAAGTCCTGCAACCAACACAAACAAGCAAACCATCACATAGCATTGTTCCAGAATAACATGCATTAATAAGCAGACCAAGATCGGTGATCACTCAATATCAAAAGATCCTACCTAGGATCAATTAGACCATGACCACCTAGGTCCATGATCACTCTTGTCCACGACCATCTTGTCCATAACCACTATGGTCTATGACCACTCTTGGCAACGACTACTCTAGTTCATGACTACTCTGGTCCATAACCACTCTTGTCTATGATCACCTTGTCCATGACCACTCTGATCCATTAATACTCTTGGTTGTGATCTTCCAAAGCCAAAAATCACTCTTGGCAGTAACCATTCTAGTCCATGACTATTCTAGTCTATGATCACTCTTGGCTGTGATCCCCCAAAGCCAAATGCAACTCTTGGTTGTGATCACTCAAAGCCACTCCTAACTGTGACCACTCTTACAATGGTCATGACCACTCCCTCAGTGGTAAGGATCACTTTCCAAGAGGTCCTTAGAGGTCTAGACTACTCCATCAGTGATTACGACCAATTTAAAAGTGGTACTTAAAGGTCTAGACCACTCCACAGTGATCTAGACCACTCCTACAGTAGTCACGATCTCTCGCATAGAGGTCTAGACCACTCATATAATGATATAGACCACTCGTACAATGGTCAAAACCTCTCCTATAGAGGTCTAGACCATTTTCATAGTGATCTAGACCACTCTTACAGTATCATAGCCTCTCCTATAAAGGTCTAGATCACTCAAGACCACTCATTGAAAGGTCACAGTGGCTCACGACCAGGGTTTACAAAACCGATTTGCATGCAATTCGTCCCCCATGATCTGGGTTTCGGCGAAAAAACCTTGAAAATCGTGAAAAACCGACGGTTTGAACTTTCAAAAAATTTGAATTTGGTCAAATTCACGCGAGAAAACCAGCGGTTTTAGCGAAAAAACGCTTCGTTTTCTTGATAAACCGCTTCGGTTTTTAGGGTAAACACATAAGCAAAGCCGCGGTTTTGGAGGAAAAGCAAAGCGGTTTCAATAAAACCATGAAAAATGAGGAGAAACCATAAAAACCGAGAAAATAGGGAAAATCAACAAAAATAGGAAAAATTCTAAAAATATCTGGTAAAATTTTTAAAAAAATCTTGTGAAGGCTATATTTTAGTAAAAATGTAATAAATATATAAATAAGGTATGTGAAGACATGAAAAAAATTCTAGAATGATCTCTCCTAAATTTGGAAAAAATTCGACATGATCTTTGCTATATTTTAGACATTTGGAAGTTGTAAATTAGACATTTCACAATAATATGTCAATAAATAATCTTCATTGCAATATTACAATCATACAAGTGCAAAGATACATATTTACATAACCACGTAGCAAAATCATGCGCAATTTCATTACCATTCAATTGTCAACACCATTTATGTTATAATACCTTTCAATTGAAGTTGTGAAGTAGGCATAGGCCGCATAGCTTCGTCATTGTTGTATTGTCACAAAAATTCCATGTTAGACCTACATGAACGAAATGTCAGTACAAAATTGTAACATCCCGAAAAATACACTTAAATAAAAATAAAAATTTTGAATTTTAATATTATTATTTCTCAGTTTTATTGGCATTATTGGTTTTGTTTGAATTTTCATTGGATTTATGCATTGCATGAAAAATCAATAAAAGGAATTAATGATTGTATAATAGTAAAGAGATAAAAAGGTAAAAATAGAATCTTGAAAAATTTATATTAAAATTTCTAAACCCTCAGGTAAACTTTTTACCTGGTGAATTTTATTTTTACTGCATGGTAAAAATTATTAATAATGGAAAAGATCAATTTTGACTAGAAACAGTGTATAATCCGAATTAATGAAAAATATTCAGAACTTATCTCAAGCTTAAAAATTTACCAAAACACCCTTAGTACAGTAGTTACATCTGGTAAAAATATCAAGAAAATACCAGGTTGGAAAGGCTTCCAAATAATTCAAAAACTGAAGCTCTAAAATTCTGAAAATCTTAATGTCAGAATTTTTATAAAATACTGGAGCAATATATTGAGCTGAAAATTTTACATAAGAATCCTTAGCTCAAATTCATTTGAAAAACAAAATTTCAAAAAGTTTCAAAAATATTTGAGCTGTCTGAATATTCAAAAATATTTTTTGCTTTTCTATATTGAATATTTTGAATGTATTAAAAAAGTGTATACATTCGTTTTTTCAAAAAATAATTACACTAGAGCTCATCAATGAATTAATACTAATTTTAGAAATTTTTGGATAAATTTTTCTAAATTTTTCGAAAATTTTGAATTTGGATTTGAATTCGGCGAAACAGCGGTGTTTCTTCTACCGAAAGTAATGAAAGCGGTCGGTTTTAGCGGTTTTCACATGAAACCGCGTAAATGGAACCTGCTCACGACCTCTCTCTGAGAGGTCACAATGGCTCATGACCACTCCTATAGTGGTCACGACCTCTCTTAGGGAGGTCACAAGTGTAGGATCAAGGATAACCGATAAGAGGGGGGTGAATAGGAGGTTTTAAAATTCTTTAGCTCTAATTGCAATAAATAATCTATTTAAGCAACAATTATAATTTTTGACAATTAAAGCCTAAATCCTCTAGGTTTTCCTAAGTGCACCAACAAGATAAGTTTAATCAAGTAAGTAATCCTAAGTACAAGATCAATATGATAAGCTAGCTAGGAATATAAATTGCACAAATTAAATACAAGTGATCAAACAACAAGAGAAGATGAACACGAATTTTATTCTGTGGTCTCAAAAGCTTGCCAGTCTCTCCTAATCCACGTTAAGGTAGCTTGACTAATTCAAGTCCGCTCCTTTGTGCAAATGAATCTCCCTCGATCACTATGGTAGCTTTTCCCCGCTTCGGGTAGGTAAACTTTGGTCTTCACAACTCACCGGACTTTCTCACAAGCTCCATTGAGAAAGTCACCGGTTATTTCACCTCCAAAGCTGTCTAGGAGGTAGCAACCTCTTAGAGTAATAAATCTTAACACTTACTTGAGATCGATTCAAGTGTCTTAAGGCTCAAGCACTAATGCACATTTGAATACTCCTAACTCTCTTAAAATGAGAATTTAATGCACAAGAGTAAGTTGGATACTTACTAGAGCTCAAATATGTTCAATGAAGTCAAAGAGTTAATCTAGTATGCAGGTGTGGGGGTATTTATAGCCCCCACTAATATTTCCAACTGTTGGGATAAAATTATAGAAAAATTAGTATTTTCAGTGCTATTGCCCATATAGGACTGGTAGCACTGGACCCAGGTCCAACGGTCGGCACAGTGCTTTTAATGCACTGACAGTAGCCGTTGCTATTGAGGGTCGGTGCTACCGCCCAACTAGAACCGGTAGCATTGGGCCCTATATTTTTTGCTCGGCCAAAAAAGATGCTCTGCACCGAATATTAGGCCGATGCTACCTTTCAACCGGTAGCACCGTACCTACATGCCCGATAGCATCGACCGGGAAAAAGTGGCAGAAGTGCCTTATTTGGAAAAATCACACTGGCCTTGAGGCTGGTGCTACCGCTGGAGCGGTAGCACCACTCCCACATAATCGGTATGACCGGCCACATTGAAAATTTTTGAATTTTCAAAGATGATTTAATGCAAAACATCTATAAACTAAAATGTGCATGATTTGAGCCCTTAAACTTGATCAACATCAAACTACTAACCAAGATCCCTCTTCATAGTACGACACCTAATCTAGCAACCCGATCTTTTTCCAAAACACCAAGATTGGCAAAAACTATGAAAAGGTCCTTAAATTTATATGTTAGAAATTTTGCTTAATGCGTTGATCTTCTTTTAGCTTCATTAAATAATCTATTTTAAATAATCTCAAAGAAAAATATTAGTCCTCTAATCACGATTGTCATTAATTACCAAAACCTAAACGAATTAGGGGCCTAGATGCTTCAATCTTCCCCTTTTAGTAATTGATGACAACCTCAACAATATATAATGGAAATGAGTTTGTTTTTGAGTATACAACGAGTAAAGCAAGTTGTATACTCAAGGATTTTTGCTTTAATGGTATTTTACTCCTTTGAAGTGAAAGGTAATAAATTTGAGTAAAATGCTATTAAAGCCATAATATTTAGTTGAAAACTCCCCATAAAGGTGTGTATATAGATAAGGAGTTGAAATTTGCACACTTATAGAATTTTTGAAATTTTGGCGGAGTTTCCTCTAAAATATTGAACATGGCAATTTGATAAGACAATGAATATATATTAAACAAGAAGGCATGGAAATCATTATGACAATATAAAACTGTCGACGATCGGGATCGCCAACCGCAGAAATTGAAACGGGAGGGTGTAATGTGTAAGGGACCCCATTCGGACCCCGCTCACCGGAGGTTTGTGTTTGCAGCGTAGAGGTCGGAGGAAGATGACAAAGAGCATGATGCAACGAGTTATACTGGTTCGAGCCCCTGTTATGGGTAATAGCTCTACTCCAGTCTTGCCCTGAGGCGGAGATCTTCATTATTCTTGAGTACAAAGGGGTTTACAGTTCAAGATAGGACTTGTTGACAATGGCTACTGTCCTACAGCTCGTGCTTGGATGAGGTGTGCGTGTGCGTGGATTGCTTGTCGGTGTGGACTGTCCCCGCGCCATGGAGTTTTATGTCTCCTCCCGGCCGTTGCCAGAAACGGCCGGGAGATATTCCCGGAGATCGTGGCCTCGTGCGTCTTGAAGGTGGTGGTAACTGCCCCGATTGTGCCGTCCACGCCAGTCTTAACTCCCGCATTCACGGTCTTGGTAACCGTCGCGGGGCGCGTGCTCTGGTCCCGAGCTAGCCCTCCCGAGCTGGAGCCGAATGCTTGTCCCCGATCATGAGGTCTTGATGATCCCGCGCTCTAGGTCGTGAGGGAGTCCGCGCAGCCCAGGACTTGGTCGGCGATGCCGCTCCCGAGCTCGAGCTAGGGGCCCCCGCTGACCGTATGTTGACTTTGCTGGAAGTTTCTTCAGTCCTCGTCAGCTAGCCCCCGAGGCTCAAGGTCGGAACAAGGTGCTCGGGACGACCTCGAGCCTCCTATCATGGACGGGGGAAACGATCTTTCGGCTGCCCAGAGCCCAAGGTCGAGGTCGGGTGGAGACCAAAAAAGAGCTCCGATGTTGGACACCTGGCGACCCCTGTTGTCGGCGTAGTACACGCTAGGGTACCCTCTCCACCGCATAAAAGTACAATCTACGTGGCGGCTTAGCGTCGGGCGGCGATCACGGCCCGCCGGCCGGCGTCGGCCACGTGGCGTCCGGCGGCGGTGGGCGACGCACGCTCGCCCGGCGCCCAACCTACGTGGCGGCGGCAATCGGCGGGCAATCACGGCCGCCGGCCGGCGTCGGCCACGTGGCGTCCGACGGCGGTGGGCGAAGCACGCCCGCCGTCCGGCGCCAACCTACGTGGCGACAGCAATCGGGCGGCGATCACGGCCCGCCCGGCGACGTCGGCCGCGTGGCGTCCGCGGCGGTGGGCGAGCACACCTGCTCGTCCGGCGCCTAACTTACGTGGCGGCTTAGCCGCCAGGCGGCGATCACGGCCCGCGGCCAAGCGGCGTCGGCACGTGGCGTCCGGCGGCGGTGGCGAAAGACGCTGCTCGCCAGCCGCCCAATCTCACGTGGCGACTGGCAATCGGGCGGCGATCACGGCCGCCGGCGAGCGTCGGCCACGTGGCGTCCGGCGGCGGTGGCGAAACACGCCTACTCGCCGGCGCCCAATCTCGTGGCGACCTAGCAATCGGCGGCGATCACGGCCCGCCAGCGTCGACCACGTGGCGTCCGGCGGCGGTGGCGAAGCACGCCTGCTTCGCCGGCGCCCGACCTACGTGGCGGCCTAGCAATCAGGGCGGCGAGGCGTCTTGCTCGTCTTGCCGCGAGGGCAAAAAGGTGGAACACGGTGGCCGCCTCGGCTCCTTCCACTACCGTACCATGTCGAGCAGCGAGCTCGCCATAGCAGAGCTTATCAGTTCAAGGTTTACGCAACAAGCCCATTCCTCGGCGCCTCCCACCTACCGTGTAAAGGGTCCCATCCGTGGATAGGGCAAGGGCACGCGTAAGCATTTAATGAAATTTGGAGGAGGAACGGACAGACGGGAAGGAGTAATAAATGTATGAGGATCGGCATGATGACCTCCTTTTACCTACTCAGGTGCTTTGGCCTATATAAGGGCCTCTGGGTGCATGGGAAAGGGGGCGGGGCATTCGAGAGAAGAAAACTTGTAACTCAAGAGCTTTGTATCGACCACACCCTCTAAAAACAATCGGCGAGGAAGTAAGGTCATTGCAGAAGGAAAAGGGGGCTGAACACAGGTAAAATCTTCGTGTCATCTGCGGTTAAATCGACCAGGAGTCCTTAGCGTAGGAGTCCCTAGGGTTTCGCCCTCTAGGTTTAGCTACCGCAAGACGCCTCTTCCGAACCAAACCGGTCGCATCCTCCGGGCTGTCGCTGTGGAATCTGCCAAGCGGTAGCGCGCCGAGGGGCTAGTGGTTGGCTTTTCCGGCTAACTCCGGCGGACCGGTGTTCGCGGTTGAAGCGAGCTCGCGCATCGAAGATGGCGGATCCGCGAACACGAGGATCTCATGGGCGGCGGCGACCAAGGCGCCTCCGGCCGTCGCCGGTCGAGAACCGCCGTACCCGCCGCAGACGAGGCAGCCATTGCTCTCCGAAGCGGTGGAGCAGCCCGTCTTGAAGGCTGGCCATGGGCGCCACCCCGCCGAACTTGCTGTTGCCGCCTGTGTTACGGACCACCGCCGGTGGAGTTCGCGGGGACTCTCCGGCCACTCCGTGGGCTGCAAGCATTCTTGGCCTCGTGGATGCGCCCAACCGGGTAGGGCTCCCGGCGGTCGAGCACCGCGTGCCTCGGCGCCTAAGGCGCATCTGCAGGCGCTCTCGGGCCTCGAGTCACCCCTAACGAGAAGGGCCACGCCAGTGGGCGGGGTCAAGGAACGGCGCGCACCATCCGGCCCGCTCCTCGAGAACCGTGAGGACCTTCGCTCTCATTTGGGCGAGAGCCGCCGGCGTGGTGATGACGCCAGCGATCGTCTGCCGCGCCATCCGGACCAAGAGCGTCGCCATGGCAAGGTGTGGCGGCCGACAATGAGAGTCCCCTCATGGCTCTCACCTTGGACCGGAGGAGGTCCACTCCTCAAGATCTGCGCAGCGAAGCCAGGCTCTCGCGCTCCTGCGCCGATCTCCAACAGGCTTCGATGGCGGCTCGGCTCTCTCTGGCGTCGGGTGCGAGGCCTTCTCGGCAGCATTGCGCCCGCGTCTCTGGCGAGACGAGTTTGCGGCGGCCATAGAGAAATATGACGGCACCACCAACCCGGAGGAGTTCCTCCAAATCTACACGACGATGGTGCGGGCGGTGGCGGATCTGAAAAGGTCATGGCCAACTACCTCCCAACGGCCTTGACGGGTTCTGCCCGCTCTGGTCTTGAATCTCCCGAGGGTCGGTGCACTCGTGGGGGCGGTTATCGACATTTTGTCGCTAATTTTGAGGAGCTCCTTCACAGCGGCCGGTGTGGAGGATGACCTCCGCCTGGAACAGAAAGGGGAAGTCGCAGCGACTTCATCCGGCGATTACATCCATTGCCGCAACACCATCCCCCACATCTTGAGCAATCGATCGTCATCGCCTTGAGAAGGCGTCTGCGACCAGAAGATGAAGGAGAAGATGGCCACCCGTACTCATCGGCTCAACCTCCGAGCTTTTCTCCCTCGCACATAAGTGTGCGCGGGCTGCGGAGGCGAGAGGGGGCCAGCCGCTGGCCCCAAGGGTGGCCAAGGCAAGGACGAGGCCGGGACATCGAAAGGTCCCGGCCGTGCGGGCAAAAAGCGCGAAGCCTTGGCCAGGAGCCAGGCGGTCTTAGCCGCGAGCGGCGACGAGGAAGACCCGCGCCTCAGAAGCGCAACCGCCGCGACCGGCGTGATGACCGCCGCGAGCGGCGCGACGACCGTCGTGACCGGCGTAACGATCGCCGTGATCGGCGCGATGACCGCCGCGACCGTAGGGACGACCGCCGCGATCAAAAGGAGGGCGAGCCCTACTGCCCGATACATAAAACCAATACCCATGACCTAGACAACTGTCGGGTCGTGGGCGAGATAGTGGAGAAGCGGCTCAAGGGCGCCATACGATAATGATCAAGATGAAGATCCCGCCCCACTGGCTTTTCAGTAGGCGGATCACACTGTGGCGTACATCCACGGTGGTTCATCCACCATTCCCTCCAACGCCGCTTACAAACGGCTGAAAAGGGAGGTATGCGCCACGGCGTCGAGCTCAGGGACGGGTCGGACACTGAAATGGTCGGAGCAAACGATCACCTTCAGTCGGGCCGACCACCCTGAGGGCACCCCCAGCCTAGGGCATCTCCGATCGTGGTAGCACCCACGGTCCGGAATGTCTGACTAGGGGCGGTCTTGATGGACGGAGGCAGCTCCATCAACCTCTTGTCTGCGTCGGCATTCACGGCGCCGCAGATCAGCGGCGGGACTGCGCCCGACCACCGTTCTTCGGGTGGCCCCAGATCAGGGCTTGTTCCTTAGGTCAAGTTTGCCTCCCGTCACTTTTGGGGAGAAGGATAACTACCGCACCGAGATGGTGGATTTCGAGGTCATGATTTCGACCTCCCATATAACGCCTTACTTGGTCGGTGGTGGTCAAGTTCATGGCGGTTACCCACTATGCTTACATGGTGGTGAAGATGCCGGCCCAGCCGCCCCATTGTTATCAACGTGGATAGGTGCGAAGCCTGCGGCTGCCACAAGCGTGCTTGGGATCTGCCGGTGCCACTTGCGCTCGCCACGCCGACACCACTTCCTGAGCCCCTCAGCCGGACCGTGCTTCACTCGGCCCGCCGGTGAAGTAAAGGTGGTCATACTCGAGTGGGGCGAAGCCCGAAGACCGTCAACATTGGCGCCCACCTCAGCGCCAAATAGGAAGACGCTTCGTCACCTTCCTCGATCAACGCAGACGTGTTCGCTCGGCAACCGTCAGACATGACTGGGTCCCCAGGAGGTGATCGAGCACCGATTAGCGGCGCCTCGACGACGCCCGATCCCAGAAGGTCCGGAGGCGGTAGCCGGAGCGGCGGGGCGCCATTCGAGAAGAGGTAGAAAGTCTTGGCGGGGAATAGTCGAAGTCTCTCATCTGGTGGCTTGCCAACCCCGTGCTCGTCAAGAAGTCCAACGGGAGGTGGCGCATGTGTGTCGACTTCACCGACCTCAACAAGGCCTGCCCGAAGGATCCATATCCCCTGCCAAGGGTCGATCTCATTGTCGACTCCACGGTAGGTGCGAATCTTCTGTGCTACGGGCCAGATTCAGGTACCACCAGATTAGCATGGCGCTTGAAGACGAAGAGAAGCGCTTTTGTAACCCTACGGGTGTATATTGTTATGTAAGAATGGCTTTTGGCTTAAAGAATGCGGTTCAACTTACCAAATAAGGTGCTATGCATATCACCTTCCGCCTCAGACTAGGGCGAAATCTGAAGTCTATGTTGATGACTTGGTTGTGAAGATTAAGAAGAGCGATGAGTTGATCTAAGACCGGAGGAAACCTTTGCTAACCTCCGGAAGAATTGTTTGAAGCTCAACCCGAAAAATGCGTGTTGGTGTGCCCTCCGGCAAGTTCTTTGGGTTTCGGTGTCTAAGCCGGGCATCGAGGCCAATCGACAAGATAGCGGCCATCGAGCACATGAAGCCGCTTGAGGCGACTCAAGCAAGTTCGATGTCTGGTGGTCGTCTGGCCTCCACAGGGCGATTCATTGCCGCTTGGGCAGCGGCTCTGCCTTTGTTCAAGTTGTTGAAGAAGGCGAACCACTTGAGTGGATGAAGAAGCCGAAGGCATTTGAAGACTGGCAATACCTCTCCTCTCCCGGTGCTGGTTTCCCCGCCTCGGAGAGCCTTTATACTTATATATTTGCCACCCCGAGGTGGTAAGTCACGATGTTAGTTCGCGGAGAGGAAGGCGTCCGAGCGGTTTACTACATCGATGAGTATTGCATGAAGCGAAACTTCGGTATCCTCAAGCTCGAAGATCTTTGACTGCGGTCTGGTTGCGTCGAGCTACGGCACTACTTTCAGGGGCGAGAAATCACCGTCGTCACGGCCTACCCCTTGCGGGAAATCCTCCACAATCGTGAAGCCGAAGGCCGCATTGCTAAATGGTCGGTGGAACTGGGGGAATTCAACATCAAATTCGTGCCCCGCACCGCTATCAAGAGTCAAAAGTTGGCGGAGTTCGTCGCCGAGTGGACTCCCGCCACTCCTCGGCTTGAAGAAGCACCGTGTCTTCCCCCTGGACGTTATTCTTTGATGGATCCTTCAGGCTGGAAGGCGCGGGGGCTGGGGTTGTCCTGGTCTCCCCGACCGGTGACACCCTCCAGTACGTGGTCGCCCTTGAATTCAAGGCCACCAACAACATTGCTGAGTATGAAGGTCTCATCAAGGGCCGCGCGCAACCGGCGTTGGGCATCGGCGTCTCAAGTCAAGGAGATTCCTCGCTGGTCATTAATCAAGCTCGAGAAGGAGTTCAATGTTCCGACCCCACCGTGGCGGCGTGCGTGGCGGAGGTCCGAAGAATGGGCGCCATTTTGAAGGTTTGGGGTATATTCATATCCTCGGCGTGACAATCACCTTGCGGACGGTCTGTCCCGGCTTGCATCCTCAAGGGCTCTGTTCGGCGGGGTCTTGAAGAAAGACTACATGATCGTCCATCGCACCCACAATTCAGTGGGGATGATGGTGTCATTGTCATGACCCCGGTCAGTGGGGACGACAGCAAGGCTGTCGCGACCTCCCGGCTCGGTGGGAAAGCGGTGCATTGTCACGGCCTCAATTGTGGAGGAAGGCGTGCGTGCCGCCCCATTGTGTCCGGGAGGAAGATTTGCCGGTCGCCGAGGCAAGACCAGGGAAAAGCTTCGGCCCGGTGAGTACCCAAAGCGAGCACCGAGTGGTCACCACCCTTGGACGGGAAGATCGATGGATGGACCCTATCACGGCCTTCTGCGTGACCAAGTGATCCCGACGATGATGCCTCGGTGAGAAGATTGCACGAAGGCCAAGTGCTATACTCGGTAGGTGGGGACCTATATCGCCAGAGCGTAAACGGAGTTCTCTTGAAGTGCATCACTTTCGGGAAGAGGGGAGCCTGCTCTCGATATCCATGGGCGTGTCTGGGAGCCATATGTCCCACGGACTCTAGTCGGCGAAGCGTTTCGCCAAGGATTTTATTGGCCTACCGCCCTCCGGATGCTTTATGCGGTGGTGAGGACGTCTGGCTTGTCGGTTCTTCGCCGAGCAAACCCACCGACCAGCCCAAGCTCGCAAACCATCCCACTCTCCGGCGTTCGCGATGCGGGGCTGGATATCTGGTCCGTTCCATGACCCACGGGGCTTCACCCACCTCTTTGTCGCCATCGATAAGTTCACCAAGTGGGTCGGCCGAGGCGATCTTGAACCATCACGGCCGCCTGCGTTAAGTTTAAGTTCATCTGGGATCTTCACCCGCTTTGGAGTCGCCAATCGTATCATCACCGACAACGGCACCCAGTTCACCAGCGCGGCTTTTCTGGAATTCTGTGAAGAAATGGGCACCAAGGTATGTTTCGCTTCGGTGGCCCATCCCATGAGCAATGGTCAAGCGGAGCGCGCCAATGCGCTGGTACTGAAGGGCCTCAAGACAAGAGCGTTCGATCGGCTTCACAAGAGGGGCGCGCGGTGGGCGGAAGAGCTCCCCGCCGTGCTGTGGTCGCTCCGCACCACACCAAGCCAAGCGACAGGCGAGACGCCTTTCTTCTGGTATCGGGCAGAGGCCGTCCTCCTCCATTGTCGCTCGGTTCCCCGAGCGTCTCGGTGTTCAACGAAGAAGACCAAGAGGATCTCCGGCGAGAAGATGTCAACCTTCTGGAGGAGGTGCGGGATCGTCTTGCTCTCGCCGCCGCGCCAGCAGAGCCTCAGCGGTACCACGCCACCGGGTCTTGAGAGAACAACGGCGATGGGCGACACTGGTCTTCTTGAGATTGAGACGCATGCGGGTTGTATAACTGTCTCCCGATGGGAGGGCCCTTCAAGGTGGTCTCGATATCTCGACCGGGCGGTCCGGTTGCCACCGAGGGCGGTGAAGAGTGACGAACTCCTACAACATAGCCTTGTTCGGAAGTTCTATCCACGAGGAATTGTAAGTACCAATGCTTGCTCCAATCGACCTCGAGGTACGTCCCTCTTCCTACCGGTCGTCGGCTCTTTAGCGTCGATAAAGCGATTGCCTGTAAAGCTTTTTGCTTCTCCATTATTATTCCTCTTAGTTGTGCTTCGAGTGGCAATTATGCGCATGTATGTTGCTGGTTACGTGCGTTTGCTAATTCCTTTGTGAAATCCATGGCGATCTTGGTGCTGTGGTACTGCTTAGCCCGGCGATCGGGGGCGAGTTAGATGCGGTGCTCGACGCTGCTCGCACACCTCGGGTTAGCTCTCTGAAGCACGCTGGTCATCACCGCGAGCACCGTTACTGATGCCACCCGAGAAAACTTCATTGCTTTGGTACCACAAGACCGCTGTTGGTTTCTGGCAGTTCACAAGGACTTAGAATCCAAACAAAGCGAGCAGGACACTTCATCTTTGGGACTTAGAATGTTGGGCCTACCTTGCGTATGCTCTTCGGATGTTTACTCACCTTCCGGTGAGTAAATGCATGCTTGGCGCTGAGGTAAGCATAAAAGTGTTGGCTTACTTTCACGACAAGCCCTGCGTCTAAGGTTTGATGCCGGCCTCGAGAAGGCTGGTCGCCCGATGGCTCGGGGTTGCTGCTTGGCCTTAAAGCTGCGCCGCCGCTCAAGGTGCTTCTTGGGCGCCCGTTGGGTGGTCGCCCGCCGCTCGGCCAGTGGTCGCCCGAGTGGCTTGAAATTGCCTGCCTGCGCCCCAAGCTGCTCGCCCAGCGCTCCAGGTTCCTTATCCTGCGGCATATAAAACAAGATAAGCGATCTATACCGCATTTTTTGGCCATTTCCTTACGATCATATCCTGAGATGGGTCAAGCTACGCGTGATTGTCGCAAGTATTGGAAACCAGCGGCCCCCCATGATAAAAGAAGAAGGTGTGCTAAAGTGTTAACGTCTGGCGAGGCCGAGTTATCGGAGTGTCAGTTGGGCACCACGCTCCTGCACGGCTCGTACGCCTCGGGTTGGCTCTGCGAAGCACCGCTGGTCGTCTCCGTTGAGCGTTGCTGGCCTAAGGGCACTTCCGAAAACTTGCTGCCTCGCCACGTTACGCCGTGGTGCATTCTCGGGCAATCATCGGGGTCTAAGTTCCGGAAGGCCGAAACTTGCGATTATCTCGCGCAGAAACTCGACGCTAGGGCCTTGCTGTGTCCTGCGTTCCTCATTCGATTTAAGGCCATTTTTCGCCTACGCTTTATGTGGTCCGCGTAATCTATGCTTGCGATCTAGCAGCACATAAAATCATTTGGCGAGACTCTTAAACGCTACCCTAATTCAAGCGTTTTTAAAAGCGTTTTGCCCAAGTCGAATGGCGGCCATCCAACAAGCAAATATAACGGAAATTCAATCATACGAAAATAAACGGACACATGAATAACGATTGAACATCTAACATTCATCCAAAAGCTGTCCAGAGTTTTTTAGGCGCAGGTTCATCAACAGAAGCAACAAAAAAAAGAAACAGAAGAAAGCCGCCCGCCTTCACTCCTCGTCCTCGCCGAAGTCGAGTTCTTCGTCGGCGTAGCCGGCGGTGGGGTGGAGACGTCCATGACCGGTTGCTCCACCTGCAGCATTCCAGCCACGTATTCAAGTAGCGTGCACCAGCGCCTCCGCCCGAAAGCCTTTGCTCGCGTCTCCCAAACACGGCCGTCACCACCGCCATGGGATCAAAGGCGGCGTCGCGGCTGGCGCAGCAGGCCAGCGTGTAGGTTGCGGCCATGATCGCGACCTGGCGTCCTTCCGTGGCGGAGCGAGCGGCTAGGGCGGCGGGGAGTCCTCGTAACGCCTCCGCGGCCTGGTTGGTCGCATGGGCGAATTGAAGCGCCGAGTCCTCCAGGGGCGCACTCAGCCTCACGCCCAAGGGTTCCAGGCACCTCTTGGTGCGCTCGAACGCCTTCTTCAGCATGGTCGCGAGATTGCGCCGCAGCCGGAAGGATTCAAGTGTCGAGGTCTTCAGCGCCGCCTCGGCCCTCTCCGCCCGTGTCTCGGCCCGTTCCGCCATTCTTTGCATTGCGGTCGTGTTGGCCCTCTCCTGCGCCAGTTCCGCTGCCGCCCTCTCCCGCTCCCGCTCGGCTACGCCGCCACCGAGGCAAGCTGTTGGGCGTCTGGGCACCATGCACGAGGCGGCGGCAAGAACGGTGCCTAGTGCCGCGCATCTCGTTTACAGGTGAAGAGTTCGACGGCCTTGTTGGGCGGCGATGGCGGCGGCGAACCTCTGGCGGCGCTGGTGCCGGAGTGTCTCCGACCTGGCGACGGTGGCGGCGGAGGCGCTGTGAAGGCCTCGCCGTCTCGCGTCTCGGTGGCGCCGGTGTTGGCACCTTGGCGCGTTCGAGCCGCCCTTGGTGGCGCCCTCAAGCTCAAGCCGCCGTCGGGGCGTGAGGCCGCCTGGCTGAAGCGGTGGCACAGGCTCCATGACCAAGGTTGCCGACGCCGCAGCTTGTCGGCCGGAGGTGAAATCGCGCATGGGCGCCTGTGCCCCCGTCCCTTGAGGGGTACCGCCACGGCCGGCCGGTGGTGGCGGTTTTGGTCCGTGGGTTGGGCCCTTTAGGGTCCGAGCCCATGATGTCGGCGGCGGCCGCCGCTCGCAACCCGATCGTGGCGGCAGTACGCCGTCCCCGATCACTAACGGGTCAGAGGCGGATTACTGGCCGGCCTCGTGGAGTCCATCGGCGGAGTAGCTCGACGACCCGCAGCGTTCGCGTGCTCGGTCGGCGGCGGGCCTCCGCCGAAAAACGTGTCGATTGGGGCCGCGACATCGGTGGCGAGCCACCCCCCAGTTTGGCTCCTCGAAGTTGCCCTCTTTGTCGCAGAAAGGAAAAAAGATGGCGGTCGGTTGGTAGGAAGCCGCAGGAGAAACATGTGCGTAAGGAAACTAGAAGAAGACAAGGGCTTCGTCCAAGACCCGCGTCGCGCGTCAGTCGTTATCGCGATGTATCGCCATGAAGGCCGGACGCGCCGTGAAGAGGCGATCCTCGGGCGTGTAGTCGGGCTACCGACCCTCCGTTCATCCGGCGTCCGCAACCCGCCGTCACGGGCCGCCATTTGCGCGAGCTTTGCGTCTCTCGACCGGGCGTGAGCTCCGATTCTCGGCGTCTGCGCGGTCGGCATGGACACCTAAGGCGTCGATTCATTGTCATCCTGGATGTCTGACGATCGCTGCGCCATGCCCTCGATTGGACTGTCTTTGGAAGGAATGTGGCGGGAGGCCATTCCGTCCCGGCGAAATAGCAACTCCCCACTACTTAAATGCGTTGGTGGCGCTTGTGAGAATGAAGAAATGGCGGAAGAGAGGAAGGTTCGGCATCACCCCCATGAACATTTCACAGAGGTGTGCGAAGATGGCGAGGAAGATGATAGAATTGGGGGTGAGATGAAGATGATGGATTTCGTAGAAATGGAGGACGGTGAGAAAAAATCCAGAAAAGGGCGGAAGAAGGCCCACCATCATGGCCCAAGTGTGCAGGACAATCTCGTCGGAGAGGCACACACAGGCGTGGCGGTCCGGACGGTATCGGAAGGTGCCTTTGGTAGCGACCATCCCCATCGCGCCTCGGCAATGGCGTCAACGATGAGGCTGGAATGGAGTTCACCATGGTGGCTCGAAGAAGACAAAGAGCTTTGGGAAGAAGAGGCGAAAGGACAAAAAGCGTATAGCGTGAACCGCTCGTCTGAGATGCATCTATATATGTGTTCCCCGTCGGTGGTTCACGAAGAAGCAGAATTATCGCCGTTTGGTCCCAAGGAAAACGGCAGGATCGTAAGGGAACCGGCGGCCGTATCCTCATGAGTAGTGGCTCCGCCGAGAGCGCTAAGCATTAAATGCATTAAATGAAGGTTCTAAAAAGGAGTCTTAGGCTGCGCTCTAGGGCGGGCAGAATCTTGTCGCTTGCGTAGTACACGCTTAGGGTACCTCTCCACCGCATAAAAGTACAATCTACGTGGCGGCTTAGCGTCGGGCGGCGATCACGGCCGGCCGAGCGTCGCCACGTGGCGTCCGGCGGCGGTGGGCGAAACACGCCCGCTCACGGCGCCCAACCTACGTGGCGGCTGGCAATTGGCGGGCGATCACGGCCACGGCCAAAGCGTCGACCCACATGGCGTCCGGCGGTGGGCGAAGCACGCCTTCGTCCGGCGCCCAACCTACGTGGCGGCACGGCAATCGGGCGGCGATCACGGCCGCCGGCGAGCGTCGGCCACGTGGCGTCCGGCGGCGGTGGCGAAACACGCCGCTTTCGTCGGCGCCCAACCTACGTGGCGGCTTAGCCGCCGGCGGCGATCACGGCCGCGGCCGGCGGCGTCGCCCACGTGGCGTCCGGCGGCGGTGGCGAAGCACGCCGCCGCCGGCGCCCAATCTACGTGGCGGCGGCAATCGGCGGCGATCACGGCCGCCGGCCAGCGTCCACGTGGCGTCCGGCGGCGGTGGCGAAGCACGCGCACTTTCGCCCGGCGCCAATCTACGTGGCGACCTAGCAACGGGCGGCGATCACGGCCCGCCGGCCAGCGTCGCCACGTGGCGTCCGCGGCGAGTGGCGAAGCACGCCGCCACGGGCGCCAATTACGTGGCGGCCTAGCACCGGGCGAGCGAGGCGCCCCGCTTCGTCCGCCGCGAGGGCAAAAAGGTGGAACACGGTGGCCGCCTCGGAGGCTCCTTCCACTACCGTACCATGTCGAGCAGCAGCTCGCCATAGCAGCTTATCGGTACAAGGGTTTACGCAACAAGCCCATTCCTCGATGCCTCCCACCTACATGCATAAGGGGTCCCATCCGTGGGCAAGGGCACGCAGCGTAAGCATTTAATGATTTGGAGGAGGAACGGGACAAAGACGGAAGGAGTAATAAATGTATGAGGATCGGCATGATGACCTCCTTTTACCTACTCCGCTTGCTTTGGCCTATATAAGGGCCTCCGGTGCATGGGAAAGGGGGACAGGGCATTCGAGAGAAGAAAACTTGTAACTCAAGAGCTTTGTATCAGCTTCACACCCTCTAAAAACAATCGAAGCAGAAGTAAAATTTGTTACGAAGGAAAAGGGGCTGAACACAGGTAAAAATCTTCGTGTCATCTGCAGTTCGTCGACGCCGGAGTCCTTCGCGTAGGAGTCCCTAGGGTTTTCGCCCTCTAGGTTTAGCCAGCCGCGAAGACGCCCTCCTTCCGAACCAAACCCGGTCTGCATCCTCTGGGCCTGTCAGGTGGAATACGCCGACACCTGTGTATGCCTACAGAACCGCCAAGGGCTGTACGATACAGCGAGGAGAATGTTGCCGTTGCCCGGGTCGAACAAGGGCAAAAAGGCGGACACAAGGCCACCCCCGGACAGAGCTGGTGACCGGGCTACTAAGAAACCGCATGTCGAGTGGGGCGACCGTGCTGTGGTGAGTTCTCCCATGGTCGAGCCCCCGAGCTCATCAATTTTCTGCGGTCTTCTTTGGTTTCTTCTTTCCTCTGCGGAAGAAGAGCAGTCATGGACGCCGCCAGGACCTCAGGTCCCCGGGGGACCCAGGGGTCCCGACCTCCTGCACCGAATGACCTGGAGCCACTGCAGGCCCAGGGATCCCAAGCTTGCGGTACCCGATGAAGGAACGCGCCACACCCTCGGGATGCCGAGATACCCGCCAGCCCCTTGCGAGGCAAAGGCCAGTGGCCCAGGTACTTGTCTCTCTTTCTGCTGTGTAGTCTTTACTGCCTTTAGCTTAGCAGTTTTTTCTTCATCGTAGACCTTGAGCCCCCGAGCTCAATGCTCGCCCATCCTAACAATGCCCGTTGTCCAGGGTGAGCCTGAGTCCGAAAAGGAGGAGGAGGAGACCACCCTCGAGTTGGTGCCGCGCCGCTCATCAGGCCAGGGACGCATCCGCGCGGGCCCGCAGAGCCGGGTCGCGGTTGGCGAGTTTGACCAAGGGGTCGACGACCCAGCTTCGGACGAAACCTTCGCCAACGGCTGATGAAGACGAAGTCGACGACACCGGGGCAGCCGAGGCCGACGCCTCCCCAGCCAAAGCTACCCCCGAAGACGGCACCCATGGCGCTCCAGCTACTGTAGATGAGGCCGCCTAGACTACGCCTGCCATGGTTGTCCCGACCACGGAGATCGGAGCGACCATGGCCATGGAGGTCGTCCGCGATCTGGCTAAGGGCAGCGCGGAGGGTCTTGATGAAGATCCGAGCGAGGTCTTCGCGGGGAAGGGAGCTGAGAATCCCCCGGTTGTGGAGGAGGAGCGTGCGTGATCAGCCACAACGCTTCGAGGTCGAGCAAACCAAGGTGGAGAAGCTGAAGAAGGCAGCTGCGGACCAAGCGGCCACCTCGCCGAAGACCCCTGCCAAGCTCGAGACCAAAGCCAAGGAGCTCGAGGAGAAGCTGGGACGAGCGACCAAAGCAGCGAAGAGTGCTCTGCCCCAACTCCAAGACGAGCGCCACCGCGCCTCTGATTCGGCCAACGAAGCTTCGACTCCAAGGCGAGCCATCGACCTTGAGGGCCAAGCTCGCCGAACTTGAGCAAGAGAAGCTTGCCCGGAATACGGGCCAATCTGCAGATAGGGTTAGCAAAGCACAAGTTGCACATAGAATTTTGTAAGACAAAAGGTCAACAGAACAAAGCCGTCTTTGCCAGAAATAGATCGTGTCTGAGATGAAGATGTTTTGCCAAAATAACTTGTGTGCAAGTTGTTCCCCGCTTAGGATACAAAAGTTTTCATTGTGTACTTAGCCTTTCTTTGAGGGAGTATACCCTTGCCTAGCCCCCGTTGTGGCCAAGGTCGAGCAGCGCCGACCTTGGGCGCAATCACAGAGACCTCCAGACCTTTGTCCTACAAGATCGAGAAAACCTCGACCTCAAAATTTTACTAAGTACAACTTAATAGAGACCCATAGCGTAAAGCTTAGACCCAAAGATGTTAAGGCCATCTCTAGGAGAGACTTTCGAGTCTCGACCACGGCCATGTGCTCTGTTGGTTGGTATCGAATGTGGGCTTGACTCGAACCCTGACACAGGGGGAGCTTGAGTGCGAAGAGATTCGGCTTATGAGTAACTCGACCACTGGGGGTGATTTTTAAGCTCGCGACATTTGGGGCCAAGACCAAGAGCACTTGTACGCAGGTCGGAATCATAGAAATCTCAAACCCGAACCAACACAAAAATATGAACAGTAAAAGAATACCAAGACCAACATAATGATTGAACAATAGCTATATTGAAATTGAGGATGAAGGCGTTACACATAGAGTTTCCGAAGCTGGTCAATATTCCACGAGCTAGAGAGCTCTCTGCCATCGGGCATCGCTAGCCGGTAAGCCCCCGTGCGATCTGTTAAAACAACTCCATAGGGGCCCTCCCACTGTGGGGATAACTTGTTGGTGTTGGACAAACCCCGAATTCGTCTTAGGGCTAGGTCCCCAACAATGAGCTTCCTAGGTCGTACCGATCGAGACGCATGTCTGCGAAGAGCTTGCAGGTAATGCGTTGATCGTAGCAGTGCACGGCATCTTACTTCTTCTGCGAGGGCAAGGTCGAGAGACCGTTCGTGCTCGAAGTCGACCTAGTCGACCAAGTGACTCTGGCGAGCCCAACAGTAACCTCGGGAGGCGGGGCGGCCTCGATGCGAACTGAGTTGGAAGGAGTGGACCCTGTGGCTCGGCTGATTGTGGTACGAATAGACCATAAGACGGTGGGAAGTTCTTCCACCTAGGTCTTGCCGTAGCGTTTGAGCTTATCTGCAACTCGCTTCTCGACGCCTTGGACGATCTGTCTGTTGGCGCGCTCCACTGCTCCATTGCTCTGCGGATGGGCCACCGAAGCATAGCATACTTTGGTGCCTATGTCTTCGCAATATTCCTGGAACATCTCACTGGTAAATTCAGTCCCATTGTCAGTGATAATTCTACATGGAACCCCATACCTGGTGACCACGAATAAGCGGAAAAAACGAACGGCCGCTCGAGCCGTGATGGTCGAGACGGACTCGGCCTCGTTCCACCTCGTGAAAGTGTCGATGGCGACGAACAAGAACTTCTTACCCCCGACGGCTTGCGGGAAAGGGCCAAGGATGTCGAGTCCCCATGTCGAGAAGGGCCAGGCGAGCGGGACGGTTTGGAGTGTGTAGACGGGTTGATGCAACCGAGCATGGGCGGCAAACTTGCGTGTACAGACGATGTCACGAGCATCCTAAAGCGCAGTTGGCCAGTAGAACCCCATGCGGAAGACCTTACCGACCATCGCCCTGAAAGAAGAGTGCGCTCCACAGAGGCCAGAGTGGATGTCATTCAGTAAGTACTTACCCTCCTCCGTGGTAATGCACCTTGTCAGGACTCCAGAGATATTCCACCGGTAAAGTTTGCCATCGACGAGCTGGCACAAAGACGCCCAACGCCTGATCCTTCGATGATGGCGACGGAGACCACCTGGTCGGAAATTGATGGCGACGCCAAGGTCTCTAGGATAACTCAGGCACTGGAACTATTTCTCCATTTCGCGCACCTTGGCGAGATACTTTGGCCCTCGAGTCTCCCGAGCGCTGGTGGTCTTTGCTGAACTAATTGACCGTGCCCTTGACTATCAGCTGACGCACGCCCAGCGCCTTGCAAACTCGGAGACCCACCAGGAAAGCTCCGTACTCTGCCACATTGTTAGTTGCCAAGAACCCAAAACGAACCACATACCTTAGCCTCTAGCCGCGTGGGGTGAGAATAAGAATTCCAACCCCCGAGCGCGCGAAGGATCTCGAGTCGCTGAAGTACATGATCCAGAGTTTCTCCTCTTCGTCGAAGGATTGCTTGAAATGAACCGACTGAGGGCAGAAACAAGGGTGTGGAGTCGTCGCGCGCGGGAACCGCACCCGAGCCTGGGCCCGACGAATGGATCTCGTCGGAATGCGCTATGCCTCTGAAATCTTGATGCTGCACCTTCAAATGAGCGAAGCCATCGGGCCCCACGGTGGGCGCCAGCTGTCGATGATCGGGATAGCCAACCGCAGAAATTGAAACGGGAGGCTGTAATGTGTAAGGGACCCCATTCGGACCCGCACCGGAGGTTTGTGTTTGCAGCGTAGAGGTCGGAGGAAGATGACAAAGAGCATGACGCAACGAGTTATACTGGTTCGAGCCCCTGTTGTGGGTAATAGCTCTATTCCAGTCTTGCCCTGAGGCGGAGATCTTCATTATTCTTGAGTACAAAGGGGTTTACAGTTCAAGATAGGACTTGTCGACAATGGCTACTGTCCTACAGTTCGTGCTTGGATGCGGTGTGTGTGTGCGTGGATTGCTTGTCGGTGTGGACTGTCCCCGCGCCATGGAGTTTTATGCCTCCTCCCGGCCATTGCCAGAAACAGCCGGGAGATATTCCCGGAGATCGTGGCCTCGTGCGTCTTGAAGATGGTGGTAACTGCCCCGATTGTGCCGCCCACGCCAGCCTTAACTCCCGCATTCACGGTCTTGGTAACCGTCGCGGGGCGCGTGCTCTGGTCTCGAGCTAGCCCTCCGAGCTGGAGCTGAATGCTTGTCCCCGATCATGAGGTCTTGATGATCCCGCGCTCTAGGTCGTGAGGGAGTCCGTGCAGCCCAGGACTTGGTCGGCGATGCCGCTCCCGAGCTCGAGCTAGGGGTCCCCGCTGACCGTATGTTGACTTTGCTGGAAGTTTCTTCAGTCCTCGTCAAAAACCATAAAGATTTAGCAATAAGCATAACAACCATAAGCATCATTCAACATCCAAACAACATTCAAAAGCAACATAGCGAGGTTCAATAGATTACATAACATACAAAAATATCAAACATAAAGCTAATCCTCTAAAGTCTTTAGTCTTTACTTCATTTTCTTCATTCTTGCACTTCTCGCACTTCTCGTTCCTCGCTTGCACTTCCCCCCTTTGGTATCAAGTACCAAAATAGGGATCGCTCCAACAGGACTCAAGATGGAGTACGAGGACAACACCTGAAACGGTGAAACACAATTGAAGCCTGCTCAGTGCGATATTCCTGGAAAGATGTGCGAAACTCATGAATTGTAGAATCTATGGAGTCCAAATGACCTCTCACCTTCTCCACTACCTGTCAAGGCTGAGCCTGATACTTATTTATACTTGCGAATTTTTCTATCATGTTAGTCCTCAAACTAGCAAAACCGCTCATCATATTGCTCCTAAGGCTATCAAGGCTCGCTAAGATGGGATCCTGAGGAATCTCCTGAGCTGGCTGAGTTTGCTCACCTTCTTTGGGCTATTAGAGCAAGCCAAGAGAAAGAATAAGTTTTCCATAAAAGCTCTAAAATTCACGAAATCTCCCAAAAACTCAATTTTGCTTATGATCCTAAGAATTTTTTTTATCATGATCATAAGAATCAAGATGCATTTACATTTCTCCCCTTTGACAATGCCTTTTTCATATTTTCTCCCCTTTTATCAATATAGTTATCAAGAGGGCAATTTCTCCCCTTTACAACATGTATGCATAAAATGCATCCTAAAAGATCTTTGAAAATTATCTAAGTGACCACAAAGACAAAATATGATACCAAGCTACTCAAGTTTGGAGTATGATAATCTGAGACATGTCTAAGTGCAAATTGTAATATCCTCGCTATCAAGCACAAATAAGACTATGTCATTTTTGCATGATTTCAACGAGTGCACACTTAGTATAGTATAATCTCCAAACTAGAAACATAGCCATATAATGGATCAAATAGATAACCTAGAGTTCAATCTAGTCAACACTTTGGAGAAGCTATAAGTTCATAACAGGTCCTTCATGCTCAATTACCTTTTTTTGAGTTTAATGCACACAGCGGTGTGTGAAAAGCTATCGCTATTTCAATTAGCGACGGAACTCTGTCGCTAATCAAACTGGCGATCGAGATCCTACGCGACGTTCACATTATTAAATCGCTATTTTGAATGGCAATGGAACTCCGTCGTTATTCTGAATAGCAATAGTAGCCTACTTCTATTTTTTTGGCTTATTATTTTTTAAATTTTTAATTTTTCATGTATTATTAAAAAAAAATCCTCAACCAACTACAATAGCTAGTCCAATTCCAGAGTCAGAGCAATCCACGAGAACCTCTGATCAATTCACTCATCTGCCCTCACTTGCATTGACAAAGTACTCTTAAGCCATGTTTGGCAGAGCTCTAGATCCCAGCTTCACCTCAGATCTGGAGCTTGTGGGCTAAAATAAAGTAAGTTAAGTTTATATTTTTAGACTAAAATGTAAACAAGATGACTCACCTAAATACTCTTAATGTACCTACGCTCCAATTCTATAAATTTTTGGAGTTAAAAATACCATACTCCACAAACTCTACGGACTTTGGTGCCAAAGAATTTAGCACTTCAAAACCTGTACAAAACTATGCTTTTTCAATAAGAATAAGTATCCAATCCAAGGGGTTTTCAGTTCACAGGCACGCGGTTCTGATGACAGCACAATCCTGTTCGGCACCAAACGAATGAGAGCTCACAAAGATGTAATGATGTGATGATCTGTTGAGGCGAGATTTTATATTTGTCACTTTTCTTTCTTTGTGTGTGAAGTCTAGACTGTAGACTCACAAATTAACAGATGAAATCAAGCATAATAAAAACATTAAAGGTTGACTTTTCTTTCTCCTGTAAAAAACGTGAAGTTCCTCGTCAGAAACTCAAATTGTTTCATGAGAAAATAAGACGAGAAGGGCATCCCTTGCTTGGTGGAGAGAGAGAGAAAAAAACATAAATCTATCAGACAGACCAAACCCAAGGCCGGCCCAAAATTGCAGTTTTACACTAAGCTCGGGCCTAATGGACCTTCGAACGGCCCAGATCAGCCCATCAGCCTAGGTGTCCCACGGCGGCTAAGCTTCCGCCTCTGATACGCGGGCCAGCACCTCAGATTTAATGAGTTTTCGGCTTATTCAGCCTCTTAACAATTTTTTTCCCATATTTGTCCCCAAAAAGGCTAAAACCGAATTTGTAAATTTGGCCCCTTTCCGATCATGAAAGCTATGGCAGATAACAAGTATCACTTGATGCACCCTCCGATCACAATATCTCGTCGGCACCGTGGTATCCGTCAACCGCAGCAAGTGCATCAACACGTTCCTACCGCAGTTGGTCTGACCTCCTGCTAAACTAGGAGAGTGCGGTAGGTTTCCTATCACCGTGGCCCCACCTTGCCTTCCATGATGCACTGTGCTACCGTGGCGTAAACGAGAGGTTACGGTATGGAAGCATGACATGCGACAGGACAGAGATAAAATATGAAGAGAAAATGTGCAAGGGACAATCATACCAAAAAAACCTCGGATTTAATGGACCGTTGCTCCACACGTGATATGTCATGACTGCTATCTACTGTCAACTGCAGCGATTCCTCCAGAGCACTCGTCTTCTCCGTCCGGTCAGTCGTCAGAGATCGCAGCGATAATAGTTTTAGGGCGCGAAGATCGAGGCAATTGTTTCTTGCAGTACGCATGCTTTAAGCTAAGCAAAACGGTTTGCAGCCTCAAGCTGCCGTTAATGGTTGCTTTAAACACTTAATCGTACAAGCTTACGTATGAGCCTAGTCACTGTGTTTCTGGCACCAACTGTATCGAGTAGATGCTTGTTTTCAGACAGTGGCATGATTTTCAACATGCATAGTTTGCCAGTACTATAATAGCCTAATTGTTACAATACTAAAACCATTTTTAATACCATGTAGCAAGAACTGTGGGCTGTTTGGTGATAAATATATTAACATCATTTTCAAATGATGGATCGATTTTTTTTATGCGGTGGTCAAATTTTAATTTTTTGGCTTCAGCCGTAGACACAGCTCTATGCTTTTCTGTGTCGAAAAAACTGATTTTATGTGCTGGTATTTCGTTCCATATCAGATCAAATAAGTGTGTTCTGATAACGATGGAAGACATGAGCATGAGTTGTAGGTTTGTATTTTTTTCTTTTAACTTTATCCCGGCCACTTTGGCTAAAATCGTATATATATATATATATAGGAAAAATATCTTTTACTCCTAGGTGTAGTTACTCCCATCTCTGAAATACTATCTAAACGAACTTGAAATACTACTTTATCACTTTGGGTATACTCATACAATAATTATAAGATACTCTAATGTGAGCCACATGAAAAAATTGCAAGGGAGTCCATAATTTTTAGCATATTTTGCAAATACCTTCATATATGCACATAAAAAGGAGTATGTCCAAAAAATATACATACCACATCTGAAAAAATGTACATACCACCTAGATGATCTTATATACTCGTATACTATGCGTACATACCCTCCGTCGCACGAGATACCCCATACATTGTGAGATACGGCATAGGGAGTAATTACTCCCGGGAGTAGAAAAGAGGCTTCATGTTGAAATATTATTTATGCTCAACTAGCTGACATCCCTTCAATCTTTTTTTTTTGTGAAATCCGTCTAAGACCTTATTTAGAATGCTCATTCGAGATCCACATGAATAGACCGAGAATTTGAGTTAAATCTTTAGCCTGTCCATGGCACGAGATTTTGGCCCAACTAGAAAAGGTCTAGCCAAACATGACCTAAATATCACTGTTTTATAACTAAAATCTGCGTTTTATTTTTGCTTAGCTGTATTGACTAAATTATTTTTTTAGCAGCCCGTAGGGGATTGTGGGACGTCTTACCTCTTATTATGAATTAATTATACACGCTTATTAGGCAGAAGCTGATATACTACTAGATTTTTGTGCATAATGACAGTAGGCTAGTGGTAAATAGAACTGAACTTTTCTCAGCAGTTCTTGTATGTTTTTATTGTTGCTAACTTTGGGTTTTATTTATATGCTTTCAATATTAGGAGGCACAAGCTATCCTTGGGGAACTGGAATATCAGAGAGGCAATGTAGAAGCTGCTCTTCGAGTATTCCGATTGAATTGACCTTCAAGCTGCTCTTCAAATTTTCACCCCTTGGAATCCAACCGACGACATCTCTCTCACTCTCTAATATGTATATCCAACTAATTTTCATGAGGCAATTACAAACTAGTACAAAGATAGATCGATGACTGCAATGACAGAAGAGATGAAGTCTTTACAGAAGAACAGGCTTGGGAACTAGCTTGTTTTCTTGGAGGAAAGAAAGCGAGCGGGTGCAAATGCGTCCACAAGAGAAAGTCAGTAGTATTATAAAAAGAAGAGGAAAAAGTTCAAGGCTCAGTTAGCTACTAAATGGTACTCACAAAAGAAGGGGTTTGATTATGATGAGGTGTTCTCCCTGGTTGTGAGGCATACTTTTATCAAGAAAGTTCTTGCATTTGCAGTCGATTGGAATTTGCACTTGGAACAAATGGATGTGAAAACAGCATTTTTGCAAGGTGGTCTTGATGAGCAAATCTACATGGAGCTGAACCAGAAAATCAGCACTTGGTTTGCAAGTTAAAGAAATTATTATATGGGTTGAAACAATCATAAAGTCAGTAGTACAAGCATTTTGACTCCTACATGTCGAAGATTGGCTATAGGTGATGCGAGTATGACTGTTGTGTATATGTTCGACGCCTTGATGACGATTCATTTATTTTTCTACTACCGTATGTTGATGATATGCTAATTGCTGCAATGCACATGAGTGATGAGATTAATTTAAAGGGTTTGCTAAGTTAGGAATTTAGTATGAAAGACTTAGGAGCAGCAAAGAAAACATTAGGCATGAAAATACACAAGGATAAGAGCTCAAGGGAATTGTGGTTATCTCAGTGGGAATATGTTGAGAAGGTGTTGAAATGATTTTGATATAAGCAAGGCCAAACTAATAAGTACTCCCTTGGCACAACACAACACTTAAAATTTCTTATGAATTTTGTTCTATACTAGACAAGAAAATTGAAGAGATGGCAAAAGTTCCTTATGCTAGTGTGGTTGGCTCTCTAATTTATGTAATGGTTTGCACAAGGTTGGATTTGACACATTTTGTAAGTCAAGTCAGCAAGTTTATGGCTAAATGAGGGAAGTGACATTGGGAGGTAATCGAGTGGATATTCAGGTACTTGAGAAGTACAACAAGTCATGGTATTCTTTTTGGCAAAGAGCAAGGTAATCCTTTAGTTTTCGGATAAGTGGATTTGGGCTATGATGTTAATTCAGATAATATAAGGTCTACTATAGGGTATGTTTTTACTTTAGGTGGAGGGCCAATTTGTGGACACCATCAATTCAGTCTATTGTTTCATTGCTACAGTTGTGGTAGGGTACATCGTTATGGCTGAAGCTGCAAAAGAAGCGTTATGGCTTGCGGGGCTAGTGAAGGAATTTGTCAGTGAGCAAGGTGGAGTTCAAGTGCATTGTGATAGTCATAAACAGATTTATTTGGATAAGAATCAGGTCTACCATTCTAGCACGAAGCATATTCATGCAATGTATCACAGGATCATAGAGCTGATTAATTCTGGGAAGATTGATCTGATGAAGGTGCACAACGATGATAATATTGCGGATATGTTGACCAAGCTGGTAATCACCAACAAGTTTGAGCATTGCCTCAACTTGTTGGGAGTCACAAGTTGCTGAGCAAAAAGGTAACCCTAGTCTATGAGTGAGTGAGGAGTATCAAGATATTTTCATTATTCTTCAAAGTGATGTGTTCATCAAGGTGGAGATGTGCGTTCTTCGAGGTGGTGCATTCACTAAGGTGGATAATTGTTATATATTGCTCGTATATAGCGAGATAGAAGAAAGGAGCTATGTTCGAAAAGCAAGAGCGTAGCGTACGCTTTCTAGGCATAGCCCTAAAGGGGAAAACACTGTTAAGTGGGGTTATGAAATATTGTAGGCTAGAGGAGGAGTGCAGATTGTGAGTTCGAGTCGAACATATAAAAAAGATTATAAATATATGCCACTGAACTCTTGCAGTTCTAATCGTGAATTGATACCATAGACCCTCTCCATGTAGGAGAAATACCGACGCCCCTCTTCCACAAGCCCCATGTGTGTGCATGCACTAAGAGCGTTGATCAACCCCCAGTTGCTTCATTTGAGCAGACACCATGCATTGTAAACCCTCCAATTATACAATTCCACGACACTGAATCCCTCTTGACTATCTCAGTGTCAAAGGCATGTCGATCTCCCTAGCATCCTATTTCGTGGTAGCGTCAGCGATAGCTGGTGCGAAAATCGAGGTAAGCATTACAAAGTTTGTACACATGCAGACCAAACGGTTTGTAGCGACCTCAAGTCGTTGATGGCTGTTTTAAACACTTAATCATAGCTTCAATATGCCAACGTGCGAAGAATAGATCTTTCAGTTTTCCAGACATCGGCAAGATCTTCAATACACATACTTTGCCATTAGTTCCTCAGTTGTTATGTGTTAGTAAGAATTGTAGTAAAAGAAAAGATAGAGATATCATTCTAATTAGTATTTATATATCAGTTTTGTCAAAAAGTGCAGAGATATGGTTTGCATCGGATACTTGTCGTTTCTTTTTTTTTAAAAAAAAAACCAAAGCAGTATAAGACATGTTTGTCGAACGAAAGTTACAAAAATTCACAGAATTTAGAACCTAAAATGTAGGAATTTTAAGAGGGAGCAGTGCTTCAATGCTTTCCCTCCCAATACAAGTTGCACAAATCTTAAAGCAAATAAAAGAGTAAGTAATCAACATTTACCATCTATTCATACTTTAATATTTGTGTAACTATAAAAGAAAAAGTATGGAAGCACCTCTCTTTAAGAGGATACTAGTTCAATGCCCGTGCGTTGCTACGAAAAATAAAATTGGTAATAAAACATAAAGGTCAAGCAATAAAAGAAAATTGTGCTATAAGGTCTAACATCTATTTCTCCTCATTACAAAAGTTTTTATGGTTTCTCCTCCGGTATGAATTAAAACCAAATATATTGTACGTAGCAATGTATATTACCAATCTCAAAAATCAGTCAATCATTTTAACCCTTTTTGCAATTTATCTTCCATCGCACTTGCACCTACAAGGATAAGCTCTCTTTCAATCAAATCTGAGACTCACTCGAGCTGCAATTCTCTATCAAGCTCAATAGATGTCTTTGCTTTAAGAAACTCAATACTCCAAGAAGAATATTTTGATTCCTGCAACACTCTGTATGATAGTGTCAACGTCCGCAAGCCAGCCTCACCATACTCATATAACTAACCACATATAATGCAAAGGCATCAAAGTCATTAAAAGAAATTAATCTTGAATGAATTCTTTTGTTTGATTTTACGAAAACTGTACAGCATATATAGAGTACAAAAGGAATGATTGGCCGGCTATTAATTACCAGCATTAATCAGAGATTTTGCTATAATAATCAGTCATATTTGGAGAGATATGGCTGACTGTAAATCAGGAAAGAATAATTAGCTATAATGACTGGTCATTATTGGAGATTGAGGGGTGGGGAAGAACGGACCGCTACCACCAAGTGATAATTAGAATAGTAGAGATACATCGTTTCCTGTAGAAATTAAAGAAAATTCTCCCCTTCCGCACCTGAGAGCCCAAAGAAAGCGTCGAGCAAATTATGTTGATTCATGAGCACAATTTACACGTTTGCTGTACAACGTGGGGCTTTTCGCCTGCTCCAACATCAATCCAAGCAACTCTGACCTTTGCAAAAGCATGGGACCCGGTTTCTGAAAAGAGAGAGAAAAAATATGTGGGACCCACTAGCCTGTGTCCCGGCGTCCAATAAAGCGTGAGGAGCGTTTAGCATGTGGGGCCCACCTCCCAGAAAACTCCAGCTCAGTTGCACTTCCCAGCCAGACAACTTCTTGGTTACTTACCTCCTGAAAGAAGGAAGAAATGCTTAGGTGACACAACAACTTACCTCTAGCATAATCACATGAAAAATGCCAGTATATACCAGCTCTAGGGGAACATGGAAGTTAACCAAAACTGATCAGATGAAGCTTTTCAAATGGTCAAAGCCTGTTCGAGTTTAGATAGGAAACATTGATTCGGATCTATTATACTCGATTAATAGTTCGAGTTGTACTTTATAAGTTCAACAGGCTAACTACCATTATCCTATATATCTATATAATTGGTTCTGACTGTCGTCAATTAAAACTAGTTTTAAGCTCTCACAGGGTGCCTCATCACCTTGGAAAAAAAAGGCTGTTGGATCAAGTTAATGATGTGGACTCTGTCAATTGTTGTTTGAGAATTGTAACTCTACAATACATGGTGGCGCTTAAAAATGTGAGGCAACATGTTAATTTCAAGCTAATATATACATCTAATCTATGATTTAAATTTTTGACTGGCATAATCTGCCATCAACAACTTTTCTTCTTGAAATCTAGCACATGGTCATATGAATATGTAATTTCTAGTGACACCATATAACATCATACTTTTACAGCTGTCTTAAAGAAGACATGGAGTCCTCACCTTCAACCTCAAGTGCCAAAGCTGAAATGTTCGACGAAGAGACCATCAACGAGGCATCAGCCAACCAACACTGAGGCTTGCACCATTGTTGATGTTGTCTTGTTCTTTACTTCGCAAGGTTTTTTTAGAAATAGAATGATGCAAACGTATGCAGCTTAAACCCAACGCTATGCCTTTTTTTACACCTACGAAGATACCTACCATAATGTCCCATAGCTCAGAGACTACAATGTTGTAATTGAGGAGCCAATTCGGTAATCTCTGTATTCTACATGCAATATATATCCTAAAAAAAAATCTTTATTTAGCCAAACAAAATTTAAGTAGGTCTTCAGAATGCAGTAAAATTGTCATTATATCACTAATTATGACTATTGAGCATGGTATTTGCGAGAACATTCAACATTTTCAATCATCAAGACCAAAGGTTAGTTGGCTAGGTGTGCTGATTATGACCTCGTCCGGCGGCGTTTGAGGCTTCGACTCGGCGCTTATATTCATATTCTTTTAATAGCGAATGTCAGAACTTTGGGTCTAAATGAAAAAAAAAGTTAAAAATCTAAAAAAAACATTCAGTGTTAGTGCCTGTAGTGCCAGTAGCAAAAGTAGCAAAACATTTTACAAATCAAGAAATGTTTTCTTACAACTTTACAAGAGATGCCAGCCTTACCAAACAGCTACAAATACAACAACGTGCCGGCCGAACTCGAAGGAAAAATAAAATAAAATCAAAAATTAAAAAAAAAAATGATGAGCTCCCAAGAATAGAAAGGCCATGGAGCCCAAAGCCATGGATCTCGCCTCCCCCCTCTCCTAGCCAAGAACGCCTCCCCAACACTTGTCGTAGGATGCTCGCCGGAGGGATCGCGCGGCGGCGTTGAGGCAGCAGTAATGGCGGCGGCAGCGGAGTCGGACAACGGGAGCGAGGTGGGCCCCATCGCCGCCACCGGGGACTCGGCAGTGTTCGCTTCGCCGGTGAAGGCGAAGGCAAAGGCGCCGGAGTCGGAGGCCGGCGCCTCAGCTGCGGCGGCGTCGGAGTCGTCGGAGGCGAAGGTCGATGACGGCAACATCCAGGAGGCCGAGTCGTCGCTCCGCGAGGGCCTCTCCCTCAACTACGAGGTCTCGAATCTCTGCCCTGCCGCTCGTTCTTGGCTTGATCCGGGAGGTGAAATCGAGTTCTTTGCGGCGCGTTTGGGGGGAATGTGGTGAAAAGGTTGAATCTTTTGGTCAATGGCCAATGGGAGTTCTTTTTTGGCGTTTGGGGAGATCGGGATGCGACGAAGCATCTCTGCGCGGAGATCGTAGGGCCCGGTAGTGTCAAATGCTGTTCTTCCTGTAAAAATTCCCCCTGTTTAGTGTTCATTTCGTGTGGGAGATGAAGTTCTTTTCATGAATGTGAGGGCAGTGTTGACCATTTCGATGCGAATTTTGGTGAGAATACCGCATTGATTTGGTCGAATTGAGCAGCATTTCGAGCTAAAAAATAAATTTGTTTAGACTCGTTTTGGGAGATGTAGGATGTGATCCTATGGAAATGGTTCTGCAGGCTCCAACGGAGAGTTTCGAAGGCAAGTTTTTCCCAACTTTTCAATGTTGATGAGGTATGTTGTTGCGCTAGTCAAATCCAGAATCATTCAGAACTCAGTTAAGTAAAGGGATAAGTGTGAAAGTGATCTTGCTTTTGGAGATAACGTGGGCGGCTGATGGTGTAACTGTATGATCATGGTTCGGTTAGTGGGTGGTGGCGTTATCAGGTGAAGTTGGGAGTTCGGGAACCATTCTGGCATCAACAAGGGATTTGTGCGATTTGTATTTGGTCTCTTAGGATAGAATGGTGCGAGTTTGGTTGAATTCTGAACTCAGAAGCACTTTGCATCATCATTGTGATGAAAGATCATACTTTATTGTTTAGTTCAATCGGGCAGTGACTTGTTCTTGTTTTGGCCTTTGTTTCAGAGGAAAGATGTCCTTTCCTTTTCTTTATTTTGTTGAAAATGATAATATGCCGTTCAAAACTTCAAATGTCAGTTGATGCCGGACTGCCGGAGTCTAATGTTGAGGCAACTTATTTTCTTGCTGGAATTTGAAAGCACATAAAATCTTGGATTTTTGTAGTTAACCTCCTGGAAGAGATTCAGTTGGAGATCACTTGTTTGTATCTTTGATAAGAATAGAAAATAAGACATATTCTGTGCGACATTGGCAACATTGAGTTCACAACCTTTAATTAAAATTAAAGTTTGATTCCAATTGTACTGACTAAAATTGTGATCAGTAGCCCCTAGGGAATGTGGGCTTTTCCTCTTATTATAAATTTTACGCCTATTTGGCAGCAGCTTGTATTCTAGATATGCTACAATATTTTTGTACATAATGTCAGTTGTCTAGTGTCAAAAAGAACTGAACTTTTCTCAGCAGCTCTTGTAAGTTTTACGTTTTTATTGTTGCTAAATGTGGGCATTATTTATATGCTATCAATATTAGGAAGCAAGAGCTCTCCTTGGGAGACTGGAATATCAGAGAGGCAATGTAGAAGCTGCTCTTCGAGTATTTGATGGAATAGACCTTCAAGCTGCAATTCAGCGCTTCCAACCATCGCTTTCAGAAAAACCACCCTCAAAGCGAAGTAACAAATTACGGTCAGATTCATCAAATTCAGGATCACAGCATGCTGCTAGCCTTGTTCTTGAAGCCATTTACTTGAAGTCAATGTCCCTTCAAAAGCTAGGGAAAGCAATGGGTATGAATTGGTAAATTTCACTATATGACCATTTTGCTATGCTTGTCTTGACATTTTGAAGCCATTTGCTTGCAGAGGCTGCTCAACAGTGTAAAAGCGTCCTTGATGCTGTTGAAACTATCTTCCAACATGGCATACCTGATGTCATGGTTGAACAAAAGCTGCAGGAAACTGTCAGTAAATCTGTTGAGCTTCTCCCAGAACTTTGGAAGCAAGCAGGGGCATATCAAGAAGCACTAGCTTCTTACAGGCGTGCTCTTCTTAGTCAATGGAATCTCAATGACGAATGCTGTACCAGGATTCAGAAGAGATTTGCTGTTTTTCTGTTGTATGGTGGTGTAGAGGCAAGCCCACCAAGCTTGGCCTCGCAAACTGAAGGTTCATTTGTTCCTAAGAATAATTTGGAAGAGGCAATCCTTCTGCTCATGATACTAATGAAGAAGTGGTACCTTGGGAAGACTCACTGGGATCCCTCTGTGATGGAGCACTTAACCTTTGGATTGTCACTCTGTGGCCAGACATCTATTCTTGCCAAGCATCTGGAAGAGGTTTTACCTGGAATATACCCTCGAACTGAGAGATGGTATAGTCTATCTCTTTGCTATTTTGCAGCTTCTCATAATGAAGCTGCATTAAATTTGTTGAGGAAGTCCTTAAATAAGAATGAGAGTCCCAAAGACATAATGGCCCTGCTGTTAGCTTCTAAGATATGCAGTTTGGATTATTGTCTTGCTTCTGAGGGTGTAGACTATGCAAGGATAGCAGTTACAAATGCTGAATCATCAGATGTGCATTTAAAGAGTGTTGCCCTCCATTTCTTGGGGTGTTGCCTGGCCAAGAAGTCTAAAATTGCTTCATCTGATCACCAAAGATCTCTCTTGCAGGCTGAGGCTTTGAAGTCACTTAATGAGGCAGTTTCTCTTGACCGCTACAACCCAGATTTAATATTTGACATGGGGATTGAATATGCTGAACAACGAAACATGCATGCTGCCTTGAAATGTGCAAAGCAGTTCATTGATGCAACAGGTGGATCTGTTTCAAAAGGTTGGAGATTGCTATCTTTGGTTCTTTCTGCACAGCAAAGGTATTCAGAAGCAGAAGTGGTGACTGATGCTGCATTAGATGAAACTGCAAAGTGGGACCAAGGCCCATTACTTAGAATAAGGGCTAAATTGAAGGTTGCTCAATCATTGCCCGTGGAAGCAGTTGTAGCATACCGTACCCTTCTTGCTCTTGTTCAGGCACAGCGAAAGGCTTATGGATCTGTCAAAAATGTCACAGAGGTTTGTCTTCTCAAATATGAAAAAAGTAACATCCTTGAATTTCACACAATTTACTCGCGTTTTAGTGTAAAATGATTAAGATTTCTGTGAACCATGTTTGAAAATCCTTTATTTGCTAGTAAAAGAGGCTACTGAAATTGTCTAGAAATAAAAACCTTACCGTTTATCTTTCATTTGAAGTGGGATTGGAATCATCCAATTCCCAGTTTCCCACATGGAACAATGTTGCTCCACAGAAATGTTCTTCAAACTGCTTTTGTATTTTCATTGACTGCTGAAGTGGACTGCCACTATGTTTTTCATCAACACACCTTGTTGATAATTGTCATTTCGTCTTTGGATCATTCCATTCAATTTTCTATTCTTTCTTTCCATCTTATTCTTTTTGGGGAATTCTTTCAGGAAGATGATGATAAAGTGAGCGAGTTTGAAGTTTGGCAAGGTCTGGCCAACTTGTATGCTAGTCTTTCCTATTGGAGAGATGCCGACATATGTTTACAGAAGGCTAAAGCCCTGAATACATACTCTGCCACAACACTTCATGCAGAAGGTGAGGAAAACTTGGTCACATATCCACTTCTCACGAGTCATACCTGTACCTCTGGCTATTTAGAAAGTATGAAATCCATCATGTGATCCATACCTACCCGGTTTATTGGTTTTTATGGTCCTACATGCATATAAATTATAATTGACAGTCAAATTGTTAAAAGCAAGTGAAACTGAGTGAAGGGTGGGAATTTTTGTTCACTTTTGAATTTTCATGTTCACGTAGGCTAGACATTCATAAAACTGAGAAGTTGAAAATATTTTTCTTGTCATGATATTTTTCTTGTCTTTCCAGGTTACATGCATGAGGTGCGTGAGCAGACACAGGATGCACTGGCTGCATACTTCAATGCACTCTCGACAGAGCTAGATCATGTGCCATCCAAGGTATCTATTGGTGCTCTCCTCTCTAAGCAAGGGCCCAAGTATCTTCCGGTGGCAAGGAGCTTCCTCTCAGACGCCCTAAGGTTTGAGCCTACAAACAGAATGGCTTGGTTCTACCTAGGAAAGGTCCATAAGCATGACGGCAGACTAGCTGACGCTGCCGATTGCTTCCAGGCAGCCTCCATGCTCGAGGAATCAGACCCAATAGAAAGTTTCAGATCACTCTGATGTGTCATCTGCAACAACATGAGGTTTTCTTTTATATCGGTTAATTTTATTTTAATTTTATTTTATTTTTTTTCTTCTTCTTCTTCTGCCTTTTCAGTACATGGCTGAGCAGAAATTGGATGCCAGCTATCTGTAACTTGTATTCTTAGGTGCCATGTTCGTCACGCTGTTGTCAGATATTGACAAATGCTGTAATTGGTTGCTAAGTGGTATATGTAAGTTGCTTTTCCTGATGGCTACATCAGGCATGGCACTAGAAACAGGTATGTATTAACATCACCCATTGCTACATAAAGATTATAACGAGTCATCAGCTAACCTAAAACCAGCTCATTTGTATGCCTCTGCACTTGTAAGGAATAATCACACTTATTCTAAAATATCCTTGGTTACTAAGTTGTTGGTACATATCAAAAAATAACAATGAAATTAACATAAATTTGCAATAAACAACAAAAGGAAATTAGCCATTTGATTTTAACCCTAAATTAAAACCTAAAATTCAAAATTGAATAAAAAATAACAACAGAAATAACAGATGAATATAAATAAAAGGAAATTAAGAATTTTTAATTCCATAATAAGTGAAAAATATAATTTTTTGTTTTATCTAGAATAAAAATTCTAGAAATAAGCCAATTTGAGAAAAAATAAAATAAGTTAAGGAATTTGATTGATATATATGTTAGCTATTAACTTATTATGTGATAAAAGTTGATACATTTTTTACTGTCACTAAGAAAATATAGAATAAGATAAACATTTTCAAAAAAAGAAAATATTATGGCTCTTTGTTTGGTGGACCTCACTGAAATGAAGAGATTAATGAAATGTTTGGTTTGAGTGATCACCTCATCTAAGGATGGGTTGGTCCATCATGAGAGCATCCCATGTGTCGGCGTATTCCGCCTGACAGGACCCCGTCAACGAACAGAATTGACTACTTCCAGGATGGAAGGAATGGTTCGGTAGAGAGCGTCTTCGTGGCCGGAAACCCTAATGTCTCTTTACGATGGATCCCGGGGATCAGCAGATCAATGGACACGGTGATGTACCTGAGTTCGAGCCCCTCATGTAATGTAATGTTTCTACGTCTGCTAGATTTTTGTTGAGGAAATGTGGAGGAGGTTACAAGGGCTCTCTTAGTCTTGTGCTTCTTTCTCTATATCTCTTATGTGCTCTGCATGTGTGTCTCTCTCTCCCTCCTCCATGCACCGAGGCGCCCTTATATAGACGGACCGGCTCGGGCAGGTGAGAAGATGACGCTATACTGATCTACGACTCATTAATTACACCCATCATTCGAGCCTTATCTCACCGACCCATTTAATGCCATCGCGTGGTTTCGCCTTGCGTCCTTGGGATATGACACTCTGCGACGGGTTTGGTGAGAGGCGTCAGAAGGATGGGCCGTCGACATGTCGATAGCAGAATCCTCCACAATTAATGGCCCTGACTCAGCGTATCAGGGGAAGGAGACTTCGAGGCGAAGCCTTCTCCTTATTCCTTTGGTTGCCTCCGTGGCTTGACAAGGGGCCAAACGTCCGCCGCTTTCCGCCGCCACCGCTGAGCCGATGCGGCGGGCGTGGCATGATCGCCACCGCCGGGGCAGGCATCACGCTGGCCGCCGCCGAAAAGTAGGGCGAACCGCCCACCTGCTCGTCGAGGCCACGAGGTCCTCGCCCGGCGGCGGCGTGATCGCCACCGCCGCTGTGGCACCACGAGCCGCCGCCGGTGAGGCGGCGAACCGCCACCGCCGCCGGGGCCACGTCAGGCTTTTTCGCTGGCGGGCAAGGCGTGATCGCCACCGCCGCCAGGCACCACGCAGACGCTTCGCCCGGTGAAAGGTGGCGAACCGCCCACTCGCTGCCGGGCCACTCGCTCTCCTGCCCGTGATGTGGCGTGTCGCCACCGCCGCCAGAGCATCACGCGCCGCCGCCTTTGGCGAAAGCAAAGGCATCGCCCACCTTTCGCCGGGGCCACGTGGGCTCGCCTCGCCCGTGGCGTGATCGCCCACCGCCCGCTTGTTGCCATCTTGGGCTAGGCCGCCTTTTGGACCTCGCAACTCTCAAGCGGAGAGGGTACCCTAGTGCAAAGTACACCGACACCATGAAATTTTGTGGGATGGTGTCATCCTTTATTTTATACTAACCTTGTGCTTATGAGAGATGGGCTAGTGATGGATCAACCTATTCTATTTTTCAAACCAAACAAGGGAGTTAGGTTTGGAACTAGGATCGGATGGTATATTTAGCATCCCATCCCTCAAACCAAACAATCTATAAGAGGGTGATACTGGTGTTTACTC
>CM070522.1:33439456-33635316 GCA_036346375.1 Guadua angustifolia | reverse complement strand
ATGGCTTCGCCGATCCGCCCGGATGTGACCCCTTTGACGGGTTGGTGAGGCGTAAGAGGAATGGGCTTATAGCGAAAATCCTCATAGTTGATAGATCGACACCGAGCTGCCGCTGAGCAGTCGATAGGGAAGGAGACTTGGTAAAGCTACCTCGCACCACCTTTTACCCTTTCTGTTGGGCGCGGCGTGCGTCGCCCACCGCCGCCGGGCGCCACGTGACCGACCGGCGCGGGTAGGGCGTGCTCGCCCACACGCTCGCCGGGCGCCACGTGGACCGACCGCGGGCGGCAGATGCGTTTCGCCCCGCCACGGCGCCACGTGGACCGACGGCCGGGCGGCAGGCGGTCTTCGCCCACCTACTTGCAGCGCCACGTGGGCGATCACTGGCGAAGCAGGCGTGCTTTCGCCGGGCGCCACGTGGACTTCTGCCGCAGGCGGCGTGGCGTCTTGCCCACCGCTCACCGGGCGCCACGTGGACGGACCGTCGGGCGAGCAGGGCGTGCTCGCCCACCTGCTCGTCGGGCGCCACGTAGGGCCGCCACGTTTGACCGCTTTGTTGACTGCTTTTGTGCGGCGTAGAGGGTACCCCAGCGCAGAGTACGCTGACACCAACCTTACATGCCATCCTCTTTTTGCGGCCTTAATTGAGAACTGGGCAACTATAGACATACACAAAAGCTTGCTCATTTCCCACCTAGATGGAGTACTTTTGCAGTAGCATGACAACAATATTACAAACAATATCACTTCACAACAGCTACAAACATACACAACACCAGAACGAGAATTGCAATGTTTATCGCCACCAACACTTTCCCCAACTTGACCGCACTCACTACTTCCATCTTCAACATGTGTAAGTGCTGCTTCAATTCATCAACTACAGCCGGGCTTGCAACTTCTCCTGCACTCTTCTTGGCTTCGTCTTCACATTCAATCAAATCATACTCCTCAAGCAATCGACGATAATCAAAACCATTTGAAAAACTTGCATCTTAGGGCATCTATCAACAAAAATGATGCAATTTTAGGCCTAATCCATAGAGCCATAGAGACCAACAAAAATCATATTGAGATAAATATTACATCAATTTCATTCCTGCGACACTTGAAGAAAACCTTGTTTGGGTTACGTGCGGAATTTGACCTAAACTCCAGAACCTGGTCTGCGCATCTAGGGCAAGGAACAAGAGGCAAACCATTTGGGCCAATGTCGGCAAACTTTGAAGCATTGAGTGCCGACCTACAGCTTGACTGAGACATTGGGAGGGGAGAGTCGGGGCAGAGCTCGCGCCGGGGACGACGTCGGGGAAGGCCACTGGAGGAGATGAAGCCGCCCGGTGGAGGAGATGAAGCCGCCGGGTGGAGCACGCTTGGCGCCGGAGGGCGAGGGCAGGGACCGGGTGGAGACCGCCTCGCGCCGGAGGGCGAGGGCACGGATGTGGGTGCCGGCGACTCGTGACAGGGATGGGGGTAGGTACTATGGACTCCACCGAGCACCGAGCGAGTCGCACCGAGCATCTGAGGATGAGGAGTACTCGAGGATGAGGGGGGGGAGGCAAAACCGTCAGAGCATGTGGCAAAATTAGGGGGAAAAAAGGATAATGCCAGAGAAAATATAAAATGGCATTTTAGCGGTGACACTCACATTCGGGATGGCATTATAGCGAAGTTCACGTGACTAATGATATTTTGGAGAAGCGCGATGTATGGAATGGCAAAATATCAATTAACCCCTTCTAGTCAGCACTTCTAGTTTGCAAGCAAATAGAGTCTTCCGATCTGATGCTTCACATGCAGGAGAAGAGGAGGTCTCGGGTGATCTTCACTCGCGGTGAACCAGTGGATGAGCGGAGGCAACCGGCTTTGGATCTGTAGTCTCGGTTGAGTCGCCGGGGCAGAGGCCGAGATTGACAGCCAGGCGACGCGACGATAATGGCCAGAGAGCGTCGGGCAGCAGCGCGATGGAGGTGCGACCGATGGTGCCGGCCAAAAAAAATCCACGGGTGCGACGGAGAACGCGACGGCACTTGGGCGCGGCCAGATCCGCGGTGAAGAATGCTGGCCTGATCTGAGGCCGGAGGATCACCAGCGGTGAGCAGCGCGACGGCCCCGGTCGCGAAGATCGGACGGCAGCGGCGACGAAGAAGACCAAGCGACTGAGGTGGCGATAGGAGGAAGACGCAGATCGGCACCGGGCCCGAAGCGCAGTACGGCGGACGGTGGCAGCATGACGGACGGCGGTGCGACAGGAGGCGGCAGCGCCCGGATGGCGGCGACGCGCCAAGGAGCAGCCGAACTAGACGAGTAGGGGTGGAATCGAGCCGAGCCGGGCTCGGCTCGACCGAGCTCATCAGTTTGCGAGCCGAGCTAGGCTCGGCTCATTGTCTTTGTCGAGCTGAAAACCAAGCTCGGCTCAGGTTCGGTCGAGCCTCGAGCCGAGCCGAGCCGGCTCGTGAGCCGCCTGGCATGTGGGCCCGGCTCAATGCTCTAACCTCTAGCTCTACTGCTCTCCTCTGGACTTTTGGAGTCTGCAAGACTGCAAGAATGGAGTAGAACTATGGAAATGGAACTATGAAAGTATAGAACTATGGAATGGTGTTTTATTACTTTTGTATACACTTTGTGTTATGGTACTTATATCAGACTGAATTACTAAACCCTCATGCATTCTATATTTCATTGTATGTTCCTTGTTCAATATGACTGTATGAATGCTAAGCCGATTGAATGTCTGTGGGCTGTGGCTAATTTTGTATTAAAATTAGGCCTCATGTAATTTGGATAATTGATTAGTGATTAGTGAAAGTGATTACAGATCTGAATTTTACCGAGCCTAACGAGCCAACGAGCAGCATGCTGGCTCGAGGCTCGGCTCATTATAACAAGGCAGACGGTGAGGCTCGGGCTCGGCTCGATGATGCACCGAGCCGAGCCGAGCCAAGAGCCGAGCTAGCGCGAGCCGAGCCAGAACCTCGAAATGTTTTTCCACCCCTATAGGCGAGGAAGACGAGCACCCCGAAACGAGAGATCCGATCTGTTTTTCTCTCGTGATTGATTTGATTTGCTCTGATACCACTTGTAACAAATCAATCACAAAAGCACAAACACACGAGACCCAGAATTTTACGTGGAAAACCTTTGCGAGGAAAAAACCACGGGCGCCTGACGGCAACAATCACTATATCAGAAGGTGATTACAAAGGTGGCTAGGGTTGCAAATGACGGCACACCCTAAGCGCGCATCTGAGAGGGTATTTATAGACACGTGGAGCGACTCGAGTCTAAGCGGACCCGGCCGAACAAGGCTAAAGGCATCCCTAAAGCCCAAGCAGATGAATTCGGATCACGGCCCAACATTATCGGCCCGAGCCGAAGTGAGTTTTTAACTTGTTAACCGCGAGTCAAGCGAACGGCTCGATAGCCACCCTATCGCGAGATGAGCTCGAATACGACTGTTCGTCAATCGACTCGACTTCAAGTGACCTCGAGGATCCGTCGACGATAGGATCACCAGGGAGTGCGGCTTCACCTCGCTCTCTGTTCGGCTTCGCCAAGGTTAACTTCTTTCCGATAGCGATTTTGTCATGGGCTCGGGCCTTGGAGCTGGCTCTTGGATGTGGGCCCTTGAAGGCTGGGCTTGGCACCGCTTCATTTGGATGGAATGGCACTAAAAAACACGAAGCGGCGGCCGGGGAGATCATCGAAGAAACGATTGAAACATTTCTCCATCTCCCCGCGGCTATTCTCTGCCCTCTCACTCGCTACTCTGAATCTTCTTCTCTTACTTCCTGTGTTTTCCCAAACTCTAGTTCTTGATTCCCAGTCTCTTGCCTGTTGCTGCTTCCCATTGCTTGTGGTTTATCGATTTGGGCTCCTGTGCTTGTTGTTGATCTGTGATTATCAAGTGGGGATCATAACAATTGGTATCGAGCTTGATCCAAGCGATGGTCGATGCTTTGAGAAACAATTGCAACCAAAGATGACCGAATCATTGAGTCGTGCGAAGTTGCTCATGGAGTTGAGCAAGGTCACGAGTCACGGTAGCTGCGTTGGGGGTCGATGGTGGAAAACGGTGTAGACGAGCAAGAAGGTACCGATGATATCAGCAGCGAGGCCAATGCCCTTGGAGTAGCCGGAGCTGAGCTCGTTGGCGCCGCCACCGTATCGCACGAAGAAGGTGCTCTGGAAGCCCTTGACGAGCCCCGCGCGCAGATGGCGCCTAGGCCTGTAGCGATGATGAACAACGGCGGCAGCACAAGCACCACCAGCGACACCAGCGTCGTTGGCCACAACCCCACGGCAAACAACACAAGCACCGCCACCACCCTCAGAGTGCTGGCCGCTCCGTTTGTTCAAGTTGAGGTACAACACTTTTGCGCATATGAGGTGTTCGAGGAAATGTCTCCAGGGAATGGCATCCCACGTCCAGCCCAAGGCTCTCTTCCTGATCGGCCACATCTTCTAGCTATTCAGGATCCCAGGGTACCAGATAATGATATTGGGAAGAATTCCTTTAACTACTTCAAGGTGAAATCAGCATTTTCAAAGGCTTATTCTGTGTTATCTGGTGCAAACTTAAATGTAAGCTTGGAACATAACAGGGCTGCATTTTGGTACAAGAAGAAACGGAGAGTGACTGGTTACCATGCTGGGTCTGTGATGCCTTCACCGGCCTTTTCCCCACACGTGTTAGGGCATTCAGCTAAAACTAACTACAGTGTTGAGACTCCTGACGACACAGAATCAGTGCGAGTTTAGCATGGGCAACTGTCGATCTTTCACCTTTGAAGAATTATACCAGATCACAAATGGTTTTCAGCTCAGAACCTACTAGGGAAGGTGGGTTTGGGTCTGTGTACAAGGATTGCTTGTCTAATGGAAGAGAGGTTGCGGTTAAGAAACTGAAAGAAAGTGATGGAAGATGGCGTTATGACACTAACAGTGCTGAATCTAGCACATTTGTTGCCGGTATTGCACTAGAAGCGTTGGTAGGAGTGGTTTCACTGGCTGATGCTGAGGTTGATCCATCCATATGGATGCTGGGAGAATATTCACAAGACGTATATGACGCCCCATACATTCTTGAAAGTCTGGTTGCAAACTGGGATGAAGAGCACTCTTCCGAGGTTCGCTTGCATCTCCTGACTGCAGTGATGAAATGTTTCTTTAAGAGACCACCCGAAACACAAAAGGCCAAAGGTGTGCTGAAGTTAAGGCCTGACTGTGCTTCCGTTGCTGATGACAATGCAGGAATATATCATACACCAGGACTGGTCCCAGTCAATCAGCTGGAAATGCAGGTGTCCAACTTTTCTTCTAATGCTTCTGCAAAGGACGTACATGATTTTGCTATGAATTTATCTTATTCTTACCACACAAACACAAGCAAAAGTACTTCAGGCAATTCTCAGTCGAGTCCCCGGCAGTGGGAGGGTGCACTGGAAACTTACCCTGTCTTAGCTAGAAGTCCATTTGGAGTCCAAAATTCTGTTGTAGAGGAGGTCAAAAGAGGCAAATGTCTTGCTATGCTGAGAGGGTTCTATCAGTCAGCAGCTGAACATAGTTTAGCACATTCCAATGAAGCATATGACACTAGAGAAATCTCCCATGAAAAGAACCATTTGAAGAACTTTGGCCGACAAAATGCAACATTTCCTGAAAGTTCTCCTGATCCATATGCAAGAACCACTGATGATCATCAAATGAACGGATACAGGAAAATGCACAATGCAAACAATTCTAAAAGTATTTTTGAGATGTTGGCCATCGATACAAGCACAAACCCACCTTATAATAACTTCTCAGAGCAGTCTGAAACCGTGGGTAAATATCATGATGGACTGAAGATGAAGGCACCTCCTGCTATCAAGTCTTTTACAGAAGTAGAAGGCGGGCATAGATTCCCTTACACATACACAACGAGGAAGCCACACAAGGGGCTTGACTTTGTGGATCCTGACAAGAAATCAACCATGGAGGATTCAGAATCACCGAGTGTGCTGGCCAGCATGGTGAATGTAAAGGCGAAGGCATTAGGTGCTATATTAACTGCTGGTCTATCTGACACTCACCAGGATGTTCATGACCGAGCACTTTTCCACTGCAGACTTGCTGCGGTTTGCTCTTGCTGCGGCTATGCTGTACTCTCGGTTGCTCTTGCTGCGGCAGAACTGAGTGGTCATCTCTGTAGCTGGTGGATATTGGTTATATCATCAGAAGTGGATTGGAGCTTCATCTACATTGTTGACCAATGTGTTGATCAAATGGGGAGCAGAAGTTGGTACTTGCAGTTCCCATGGGACCCTGGTGGTGACAATATGTACGGTCTAAGGTTTGCTATCATCGGCTTGGGGACAAGCCGAAATTCAAGGAGGGAGGAATGTCATGGACTCGGGCCTTGGAGCTGGGCTACTGGATGTGGGCCCTTGGAAGCTGGGCTTGGCCTGTTGCTGCTTCCCATTGCTTGTGGTTTATCGATTTGGGCTCCTGTGCTTGTTGTTGATCTGTGATTATCAAGTGGGGATCATAACAGATTTCATCTTCACCCTTTAGGAACTCAAGAGTCTGTTGCTCAAAGCGTAGTGGCGTGTCGTCGTGCATTACATTGTGCTTTGTGTCATTCTTTTAATCGGCAGGAGCTGGTTGCGCTGTGCTCCAACCCGTCGTTGACCACCCCGGAGATTAGACGCGGATCGGCAATTTCCATGTACCGAATGTGGAGACGCTAGATCAGGAGATCAGGCTATACAGTGACTTGCCATTGTGGATAGATGAGCATACTGATAAGCTCCGTGGGAAGTCAATTCTGATGTATGCATGGCTGGATCTAAGAATTAACCACTGCCATCAGACCGATGCATCTGGGAAGTGACCAGTCTAACTACCCTGTTGCAATTTACAGTTACGCTCAGCCTATATACGCTCCAAAGATGAAGTTTTCGATAATGTTTTTCAGGTAACCTGTGGCCCTCTGATGAATATTTTGACACTTCGAGAAATCTGGAGTCTTGAGCATGTTTTAGTAGTTTATATTGTTGATGACCGATCCATATTTTGTTTGTGGTAGTTATACGGTGGAATCCAGAGATAACTGGAGCAATTCCCAGATGGTGGCTATTTTGAAGGGAAGAGTTTTGTATTTGACCATAGGTTGGTAGTCAGTAACCCAAGATAGCCTTGTCTGATTGTTTCCTTCAGAGCTTCCCCAGTTTCCCTAGTGCTAACTTGTTTCGATGTGGCTAAACAGGATTTCAGTGGGAAGCCTGAAAGAAAGCTTACTTCGAACTTGTTTGCTGTGTGCTTCTTCTTTTGATGGCTATTCATCCCGGTGTCGTTGCAGCCATTGTAGAACGATGGTCTTAGTGTGCTCCACGTGTCAGGTTGCCTTTTATGACCATTTGAATATATCCTTGCATGCCACATAATTTCTCCACCAACTTAATGCACTTTATTCTCTAGAATTCTGCTAAGGAGTATGCATGAGAGTTATGTCTGAAGAATGGAAAACAGTGCTGCCAAATATCACCAAGGCAAGAGTATCAAACAGAGTTAGAGCTATCAGAATCTTCTGACTTTGGAAATCCATTCATATGCAATCAAATTGCAAATTCTAAAAATCCCAGGACTAATGGTAAGGTCTGTATCAGTTTACTTTTGCATGCTCCTCACTATAGGCTATTTTGATCTCATCAAGTATGCCCATTTCGTAAGCCTATACTATTGACATATATCTGCATATAAGGTCTAGATTCAATGCTATGAGGTCAAAATTAACTCCATACGATATGCCCATCTACTCTGAAGTACTGCTAACTTAATTTCATGCTGTCTGGCCTATTTGCATTTCTTTTCAACCAACTCACTGGTGTTCTTTCTCATTTTGGTCTGAAGTAATAAGCATGTCTTGTTCGAATCACCTATGCTACTTGCACTTATTGAGACTGATCTTCCTCTAATTTGGGGCAATGCTCTACAGGCGGTGAACGGCTGAATAAGTTAAAGATCCTCTGCTTGCATGGTTTCCGTCAGAATGCATCAAATTTTAAGGGAAGAACGTCAGCACTTGCCAAGAAGCTGAAGCACATTGCTGAGCTTGTCTTCGTAGATGCTCGGCATGAGCTTTCATTTGTACACCAACTAAATCCAGGTCGCTGCTCTGACAAACCTTCACCACCGTCTGGCACAGCAAAAAGAAAATTCGCATGGCTAGTTGCTCCAAATTCGAGTTGCCACACCGAGAAGACTGGAAGATTGCAGATGCCCCCTTCAATATCAGCAACAAACAGATGGGTTCGAGGGATCATACACATACCTTGAAAAAACATTGTCTCAGATGGGGAATTTTGACGGCATTCTTGGTTTCTTCCAGGGCGCAGCAATGGCAGCCTTAGGACCTGTTTGTTTTAGCTTTTGATTCTAGATTCTAGCCCTAAAAGCAGAATAAAAAACAAACAGCCTGATTCTAGAATCCGATTCTCACAATCCAGCCCACCCATATACACTAAAATCCACAATCCACTTCATATGTACTTTTAGATTTTAGCTTTTAGAGAATCAGCTTCTCTACAACTACAATCCAAAATCAGTTTTTAGAGAATCAAAACTGAAACAAACAGACCCTTACTTTGCAAGCAGCAGCCAAAAGACTTCTGGCTCTCCGATATTCAGGTTTGGGATATTCTGCTCTGGATACCCGGCACCAGTCGGCGATTTCGGCAGCGAGCCAATCAGGCTCCCCTCGCTTCATTGCTTTGGCAATGGTGAAGGCCATGACAGGCAGATAGCAAATAGGGCAAGCACTGAACTGGCCAGTCTATTTGAGCAGGACTGTTGTTCCATTGTTGAGCATGATATTTGGCGTATGATTCCTACTCGAAAACGCTACATTGATCAAATGAAGTATTTTCTGTCCAGTTTCTTATGAAATATTTGGAAATAAGGCAATGCACTTTGTTGTACCCTGTGACCTTCAATGCATCTCTTCTCTTAGCTTACAAGATGAGTTATGGATATAGTGTTCACCTCTTTTTTTATTTTTTTTTATTGTGGATTATGCTTTGCATTAGAACGTGCAAACCAATTTGAGAAGTTCACCGGTGAGTGGCAGTGGAGTTTCTCTACGAGGAGCTCTTCCAAAAAGTGAGAAGCACGAGTAGTAGGATTTGTCTAATACTCCAGCAATTCCCATCGTATGAAATAGGTTCAACGTTTAATTATGAAATTCTTGGAAAAAGAGGATAAATCGAAATATGGCTGCTACACCAAAACTCGGCGCAAATTCGAAACAAAAATAAAAAGGAACATAATTCCAATAAAGGAAACCCAGGGACCATATTCTTCTCCAATATGAGTTTTGCTCAAGTCTCGAATAAACTCAAGCACATATTCAAAGAAATTCTGACTGTTGGTCGGGATGGTTTGTGGATTCCGAATAGCTATGATAACTAAACCTAGCAAGATAGTAATTACGATCCAAGAAGTGATGAGTACTTGGGCATGAATTTGGAGACTTCCTATTTGCCAATAGAATTGTTGGCCTACTTCCTATTTGTCCTCTATAAAAATTGAACTTCAAAAAAGGAATGAGCTAGTTCAATTTTAATTTGCCAGCTATTTGTTTCATGGCTTTAATGTGAACATGGATCCTACTCTGGAAACAGAAATACCCACATTAATAGCACGTTGAATTCGATATTGAACAGATCTGCAGATAAGAATATTTGTCCATCTGTAATGGAGATTACATTAGTAGGAATATAAGTGGAAACATCTTTGGATTGAGTCTCAACTATTGGTAAAGCGAATATACTTCCTTTGCCTCATAGAGAATTTAATTTAGCGGCAAACAATTTCCGTAGAATTGTGTCATGGGAAAAATCCAACATTCGAGAAATGGATTATAATCCTGCAGGCTGGTCTTCTTTGGAATGGTTTTAATTGGTTTTCTTTTCCTTTGAAAGTCGGAAGCTATTCCAAAAAACCGAAGACAACATCTATTTGTATTAGGAGAAGTAGAAAGCTAGTCTAGGATAGCTTTCCAAGACTTCGATGGGTTGGGTTTCTAACTTTGCCACTAGAATTGAAGAAAGTTACCCCATCTTATCAAATATAAAATCCTAAACCCTACCCCTCACCCTTATTTTTAACGAACCTCTCACACCTAAAAGTTAAACAACCAAATACTAAACCTTTTCAACTCAATTTGTACATCTCTTTAGACATGCGACTTAGCCAAAAGCTACTTTTCGAAAAAGCCACCATGCCTATTTCTATGTTTGGACTCTATCTACAAATTATCCAACTATGATTGGACTATATCTCTATGTAAGTGAATTTGAATTTATCTCTTGTTGGTTACTACTATATATTTGGCAACTCTTGTATGTGAGAATCAATCTAATAAAGATAGAACTATTTTGCCTCTCTACCCTGTGTGTACTCTTTGTTCGTGCTTACTATTCTATCGATACATTGTGATTTATCAACGATGAACGACATCATTTTATAACAATAGCAACCAGCAAACATCCAAGCTGCTCTAACTCGCTCCATCCAAGCTCGATAGGGACCAAAAGCATGCAAATCTTCGAGGTCCATACTGCCCTTGGTTCCCCACTCACCGTTTGCCCAGCCCAAAATGCTGAAAACCTATCATCCACCCCACACATAATTCCCTGTCCTTGCTGTTTGTGTCGTGCACACCGATCACCCCTCCTTCGGCATCAGTGGCGGAGCCAGGACATAAATTTAGGAGGTGCTAAATTGGCCTCTAAGTTCCAATCGTCTGACCGGCTTCCATGACAACGGCGTTGTGGCACCCTACAGTGGTTAGGGGGTGCTAGGGGGTACCCATGGTATGATCAGGGGAATTTGAATTTCCTGCCACTCAATTCAGTGGCAACTTTTGAATTGCCCCCCCATTCACCGCCGCTTAATTATTCGCCACCGTGGTAGTCAATTCTTTTATTATCTGCCATTTCGACGCATTTCTCCGCATTTCGCCCTTTTCCATCTGTTTGCCCAAAGCGCTCTTCGATTTGCCCTCCTGCCTTACCTGCTTGAATATGGAATCTGAGGCTGCATTTGATTTGGGAGAGGATTGTTCATGCACGGTAATACTCTTGCACGGTAATACTCTTTGCAGCTGATTTGGGCTTTGCGCCGCAGGCATGCACGCCGAATTCAAGCCCATTGCCATCGGCGACAGGAGCTGGTGAGCACCGGGGAACATCATTGGCGCCATCCCAGTAGTCATCCACATGATCTGAACCAGATACAGCACTCAATCGAGTACCAAGATTGATTGATCCAAGGACTATAATGTTACATACGCGGGGAGAGAGGAGAAATTGATTTCAAACCTGAACTTGCAATTGCAGGGACTTCAAGTACTCGATTGCTTCGTCTAGTATCGATGCTTTGTCGGTCTGAAAAAATAGCTCGAATCACTACTGGTACATCAAACTTCAAATTGGACAAGAACACACTGAATTTTTTCTTCACCTTGTTGCAATGAGGCACGAGTCCTTGTAATGCTCTCATCTTCTCGTTGATCCGATCCCTTCTTCTCTGCAGCAAGAAACATCACAACAAATCAAGAACACACTCATTTGCTGCAAACAACACCGGTTAATTCTTCAGGCCTTACCCGCTCCGACAGGTTATGGACCTCGGCGGCGCGAGTCCTGCGCTTCCCCGCCGGCCGCCTCGACGACCGGGTCTCGTCGACGGCCTCGCAGTCGGCGTCCTGCAAATTCTGTTCGCTCACCAATTCGGTGAATTGATACAAGTTTATCCCATTGCCACCAACAAAGGAAACTAAGGCAGGTAAGGCAGGGGCAAAATCGGAAGAGCGCTTGGGCAAACGGATGGAAAAGATGGAAATGCGGAGAAAAGCGTCGAAATGGCAGATAATAAAAGAATTGACTGCCACGGTGGCGAATAATTAAGCGACGGTGAATGGGGGGCAATTCAAAAGTTGCCACTGAATTGAGTGGCGGAAATTCAAATTCCTATGATCAGAGGTAAGATACGTCCTAGCCCTTGACTTCGACCCCTACTGGGTCCACCTCTGTCCAGCACTCCTGGTAGTAGTGAGCTCAAACCCCATACGACGTAGCTCGCTCGAGCTCGGCTCTTGGCAGCCCTACTGCCACCTAGGCCTAATGAACTGGACTACGTACTTTCTAGGATTTGTATTGAACAGCCAGGATCACTGCAAGTCGAGGTTAGTAGGATCTTCGGGAAAGAAGCAACGAGAGAAGTTCAGTATCAAAGCCACCATGAAAATAGAGGTGGTGCTTATGTGTCAAAATCGTTGTAGGACAAGTATACAAAAGATACGTGTACTGGTCTTTTGTCATCCAAGTTCATGTACAATGAACTCCGACAGCAACTATCTCTCTGTCTAGGGTTCGACTGAATAGATTGAGAGAGGAACAAGCCTCCAGTCGGGCTGGGCCTCCATCTACTAGGGCCAGGAAGCAGCCTACTCCCACAGCCCATCATCTTCCTCGAGCCGCCCGAGAGACCGCCGATGCTGCGCCGCTTCTACGCCCCAAGAAACGGCGTCGGAGTGTGGGGCTATATATACCTGGGGTAGGGCGGTCGGAGGTGGGGCTGGAGCCCCAGTTAGACCCAAGAAAAGTGCCTCCGAGAAGGACAGACAGTAGGAGCAGGACAAGGAGAGAGGGGGTTTAGGCGGCGGCTGCCGCGGACATGGCGACGGCGGTGAGATTCTTGCGGAGGACGCTGCGAGCAAGCGAGGTACTCGGGTCGAAGCTAGCAGCTCTTAATCATTGCTCATGAGAGTCTGTTCGCCCCCTTTGTTTTTGTATGTGTTTTCTCTGAATTTTTTGGGTTTTGGGGTGGGTTGGGGTGTTTGTTGTGGGTGCTTCTTCCTTTGTTTTTGATACTTTCGCCTTGGTTTGTTTTTTTGATACTTTCGCCTTGGTAAAGACTGGATCTTCCTGACGCAGTTTTAGGACAGATTTACATGATTTATTGAAGTGCTTGTAGGTTTGTGTTTTCACCAAAGGCGCGGCTTTGTCCTCGAACTTATTGGTTCTTGCAACTTTTACCCATTTATTCGACGTGTTGAAGATGGGATTTTGGGAATCAGCTCGGTTTGTTTCATCCTCGATAAGCTTCTCTTTGGACTGGATCGGGAATGCTTAAAGTTACCATGGCATCTCGAAGGTTGTAGTTTAAGTATAACTAAGTACTTTAGGACCCTTTATTCCAAGGGAGGAATCTTTTTACTCAATTTATTGCTGCCCTTATAATTCTCAGTGATCAGCTAGATGCGCTGATGGCTGGCTTGGTAATAGCTTAGAGGTGAGATAGAGAATTAAGAGAAGTGGTTACTTTTGTCCTCCTTCGTAGCTCTGTTTGCATCTCATTGTCAGCTTAATCAGACTGCAATTGCAAGTATCCAAAGTGAGTACAGCGACTCTTCTAGGATTTTGGAAGGTGTGCTGTAAGGAGTCCTAGATGAATCCTAATAATAGAATTAGTATCCTATTTTCTTTTGGATGATGATTCCTACTTCTCTTTGGAAGAGGATTAAAGGGGCTATATAAACGCATGAGGTTGGTAATAAAGAACCAAGGAACCAAGGAGCAAGCCAGGCAAAAGGAGCTCATCCAAAGTAGAGGTGCATGAGAGGATTAGAGGCTAGGTTATTCTTTAGCGCTAGATTCTTGTATAGGGCAAGGATCCGAGGGTTTGAGAAGGTTTTGGTTATCACTACAAGATTCATCTTCTTCGTTTTTGACACCGTGCACACTTGTGTTGTATATCACAAAACTTTGATCTGATCTGGGGACTGCTGCATATAAGAAGGTGTATCAGAGTGTAACACAAAGGTTGGATTTTGCGTGTAATTATGGGTGTCCAGGCTCCAGTTGCTGTTAAATATAGGTTTGCTTTCTGATAGGAAGTGACAAGTTATTCTCACAATGCATTTGTCTTTTTAACCTTAACCCTTGCGTTTAGTATCAGCAATTAGTTGGCATGAACATAAAGCAAATATCTCTAGAAGTTGTTCTCTTAATATTGTGTACCTTTAGAATGACATTTTACTTAAAGGTTCGAACTGTGATTCATCAGATTCTTGTAATTTTGCACCCAGATAGCGTCTCGGTTTTTATCTCCTTCTCGCAATTTTGTTGTGCGTGCTGCTTACACCACCGGAGGAATAGTCGATGTCGGCCAACCAACCCCCAAATCTCATCCTGAGGTACTACCGTCTTCCTTGACCGGTTTGGTTCCACAATTGCATTTGCTGGTGGTTCCAAGTGTTGCAGGCTTGTTGAGTTTTTGATTTCTTTGTTTACTTTGGTATTTAGATAATGTTAGTAGCCACATAGTGCTTCCGTGGAGATTTAGGTGGGGGTTAGTTCCTGAAGCATGTTTAAGGCCCCCATTTTTCAAATGCTGTAAATGCACTGCCTCTTAACTAATTCAGTTTCTTTTTCTATATCTGGGTGATGCAACTCACTTTGTACATACTTGTTGCCTACTTGCCTATATAATGATAATGCTCGTCTTATTATAAGAAATTGAATTATTATAAGAGTTCTTAGATGACCACTAGAGCAACATAACAAGCACCTCTACCATCATCATTTTCTATACAATCTAAATAAGATATTACTATCTTGTGGCCCTGTTGTTCCTAGCTAAAGCTAGGGCCAGATAACCAGTTCTATTTAGGGATGAAGACAACCAGTTCTATTTAGGGATGAAAACGGATCAAATATGGATTGATAATGGCTCTACCATATTTGTTTTCATATTTTTTTTCGGATATGGATATAGATACAGATATGAATAACCCATATATGAATGCCAATATGAATAATATCGAATACAGATACGGAGCGAATACGAATCAAAATGAATACGGTCACGGTATTAATCAGAACATAAAAACCCTTTAAATTGTACACAGAAAATAAAAAAAGTAACTAGTTTATTTGCTCAAATATTCATGAAGAACATGTAATGACCCAAGATTTATATTCTTTGTTGAATTATGTTTAAAATAATAAATTATGTATTTATGAGTAGCTACTTATTTAAAATAGTTTCCCATTAAGGACAGCAGTTTTTAAATTTTTGAGAAAATTTAGAAGCTGATAAAATATTGAAAATAATTTTGTTAAATGATAGATTGCGTCACGAACTTCCAAAAATTTTTTGTAATTTTTGGAGCTGGTTTGCCCATTTTAATAATTGAAAATTGATTTGTGGATTAATTAAATTAAAAAATAATTTTGAAATTCAGAAACCTTTTTGGGCCAAAAGAGTAGTCTTGGCCTAACCTATGTGCATATCTAGATAATTTGGCCCATAAATATTTGAATTATCTGGATCCGGATCCGTATCTGACGGATAGTGAGCTACCGAATCCGTATCCGTATTCGACAGATAAAATCTGTATCCATATCCAGTCTGCTACTATTCGACAAAATATCTGATATGACAGAATCTGTATCCAAAAATTGTCTGGATTGGTCGGAAACTATCTTGATCCGTTTTCATCCCTAGTTCTATTTCAAGATAAACTCTTAGCCATAAGAGAAGTTGAAGTTGGCGTGGAAAGTTGTGATCATGATTATTATTTCTTAGAGGTTCATAAGCTGGATTTACCCAAACTACTTTGGGATTTATCAGATAAACTGATTAGTTTAGTCTATAAGCTGTGAACTTTAATAAACTATCCACACAACAAGCCTTATTAAGCCAAACAGGGCTGTACTTATAGCCTTCCACAAAAATACACATTATCTGTGCTAATTTTGTTGCCTTTACTCTTTTATTTTTGTGTTTGTCAAAATAATTTGTTTTAATTATTTCCTAAACTTTGTATATGAACCAGTTATTAGCTGATGGGGAGATTACACCAGGCATCACAAGTGAGGAGTACATCTCTAGAAGAAAAAGGCTTCTGGAGGTTCTACCAGGGAAGAGCTTGGCCATTATAGCCTCTGCAGATCAGCAGATGATGACCGACGTAGTGCCATACCCATTCAGACAGTGTGGTGATTACCTGTACATTACAGGTTGTACACAACCCGGTGGTGTAGCAGTTTTGAGTAAGGAATCTGGTTTATGTATGTTCATGCCAGACACAAGTAAGGAGGTAATGAGCTGTTAGCTTGTTGCCACATCAGTACCTTTTCTAATTAAACCACACCATTCTTATGAATGCGGTTTCATTCCAGGATGTAGTTTGGCAAGGTCAGACTGCTGGAGTTGAGGCAGCTGTGGAATTCTTCAAAGCAGATAAAGCATTTCCACTTAGTCAGATGCAAAAGGTCAGTTCTCAGGGTTTCTTTCAGCATCTTTTTGTTTCATCACTTTGAGGAGCTGCTACATCCTAATTGTTACCTTACCTTCCTGCTATACTAGTGATGCTACTTTGTTATCTGTTGATTACTCAATGATTCTCAATTGACACCACCACCATTCAAATGCAGATCCTTCCTGAAATGATTGAGCAATCAAAAATAGTGTATCACAATGTTAAGACATCGTCATCTTGTTATAGGAACTTGGATGCCTTCCGTAGAGCATCACTCAACAATAAAGTAAAAGATCTTACATATTACACTGATGAATTGCGGTGGATCAAGTCAAAATCGGAAATTAGGTTGATGAGGGAATCAGCATCTATTGTTTCACAGGTATTTGGCTGAACTTCTGTTTTAGCCTCAAACCTTCTTAGGGGACATTGAGTCTTACTTTCTCAGTTCAACCTTGGATATAATTTTGCTGAATTGTGTTTGATATTCTTGTATAGGCACATCAGTCTTACTGGTAGGTCATATATTTGAAATAGTAACTGTGGCACTGCTGGTTGGGGGAAGGAGTATATTATAGGTGGGTTGTGGGGGGTTGATGCTGGGCCACTGTGATGCTAGAGGACTAGACATAATACTTTGCCAATGAGACAGCCTTTTTTGAGACTGCCAATGAGATAACTGATGTTCAGTCTTTTTTTGGGTTCGATAACTATTCTCTGCCTGTTGGCTGGCCCCGCAACTCAGGTGGACGCACTCAGAGACGCCGCATATGCCCTCGCCCCCTCCTTAACACATGGTGGTTTATACTGGTGTTTGGGATCCCAACAAAATTCCCTAAAAATAGCTCCATTGATATATTACTTCTAGAATTTCTAGTTCAAATAGGCAGTATGCAACCAACAAGCTAGAACCCAAAGATCAAGCGACTTAATTTTGCAAATCACATACTGTACAATTGATAGAACAGTTGGTTTAAAGAAGTTGCACAGCGTGACTCCTTTTCTGACTGATTACTGAAACTATATTCTTTCTACTTGGCCAGTCTCTTTTGCAGACAATGTTGCTTTCAAGGACCCACAGGGAGGAAAGCCAATTAGCAGCTAAGATCGAGTACGAGTGCAAAATGAGAGGTGCTCAAAGAATGGCGTAAGCATTTTGCTGTTCACTGTATATTCTCGTTACCATCTATACATTGCATTGCATCTGAGATACTGCTAGCATTATCTTGTATTAATTCATTTTGTTAATTGATTACTGACAATGCTTGTTTCAATAAGTCCATATGGATAAGCAATATGAAATTCATATTGTCACTGTTCTTTTTTTTTTATGAAGCAAGGTGCTGTGCTCAGTTGATTTACTTGTTCATTTTGTTGCCATATCTTAGGTTCCATCCTGTAGTCGGTGGTGGAGCAAATGGCAGTGTTATACATTACTCAAGAAATGATAGAAGGGTACAGAGACTTTCTCTTGTTGCACATCTCTAGCTGTATTCTTGTAAAGTTGATTTTAGCTGTTTGACAGATCAAAACAGGTGAACTTCTGCTTATGGATGTTGGCTGCGAGTATCATGGGTACCTTAGCGATCTGACTCGAACATGGCCACCCTGTGGCAGCTTTTCACCTGCTCAAGTAAATGCTCAACTTTTATTATTTATAAGTTACACGCAAGACTTGTAAACTGCAGAAAAAGTTGCTTTTGTTTGGACTTTTCATGACCTTGAGTTCATATTTTTAATCCTCACATTGACTCCAGGAAGAACTGTACAGCCTTATACTGGAAACAAATAAGGAATGCATAAAGCTTTGTAAACCAGGCGCAAGCATTAATGAGATACACACTCATTCGGTATATCTTCAGTACCGATCCAAATTTAATTCTTGTTGTGGATACACATTTTAAATTTCATGAAAATTTCGGAAGATTCACATTTCAAATCGTGTAATCGCAGGTCAAGATGTTGATAAAGGGATTCCAAGAACTTGGAATTTTGGAGAAGGGAAAATCTATCCAATATAATTATTTGAATCCAACCGCGATAGGTTCATCATCTATCTGTCGCTTCATTAGATCTGGCCTTCAATACAAGGGACTGGGCTCTGGGGACCAACTGAACCCTTTTGTCTTGCTGGTTTCCAGGTCATTCGTTAGGAATGGATATTCATGACTCCGTAACACTCAGCAAGGACAAACCCTTGGAGCCAGGCGTTGTGAGTAGTTCTATTCAATCCTTCCTAGTTAATTTAACCTTTGTGATAGTGATTGTGCTTTGCTTGCACATGGATACAGCAGCCAACTGGCATCTGTCTTGTACAGTTTACATGAAAAGCACTGCATTTAACCAAATTTAGTGTACCACTAGAACCAACTAATTATCCCTTCTTCGCATCATTTCAAGTTCTAACATAAGAGATCCCCGCATGTGCACAGATAATAACCATTGAACCTGGAATCTACATCCCGCCGGTCCCAGTACTGAACGAAAGCGCGCCAGACAGGTACCGCGGCATCGGAATTAGGATCGAGGATGAGGTCCTCATCACCGAGTCCGGTCACGAGGTACCGCCCTAATCACTCACCCAGCACGTCTTGGATATATATTGGGAAGGGTACATGTTGCCGTCAGGAATTGAAGATCATCGTGGACTTGTTTGGTTGCAGGTCTTGACAGCATCGGTACCGAAGGAGATACCCCACATAACCACCCTGATGAACATGGGCAGTAACTCCGTGATGGAAACCCATGAGCTGAGAGCTGCCTGCAGTTGACAGGTTCAGAAATTTCCGAAATACAGGCCAGATCCTCACTCTTGCACCGAAAATCGCCGCATCCATGTCCCATTTGCATTCATTCTTCTCAAACCAGGGCGGTTCTGGTTTTTCATGGTTTTCAGCCGGTTTCTGCACTAAAAAGGCCCTTTTCTGGGTTTGCAATTTTGCTTTTTCAAGAATTGAACTTTGGAACATACCTTAGAAGCAATAATACAGCTATTGTATGGAAGATACAATCAAAGGGGGTTTAGGGGCCTGAGCCGACCTGGATTACCAGAAAAACAAGACCCGGCCGGCTCCCGTTCTGTCACTGATGGCATCACGGAAAATATTTTTTGTCCATTACTCTGTCATAATGTCATTATAAAAACCGCAAAATTGCCTGAAAAAAGAGAGATGATTTTCCATGCTGTTCTAAGCGCAGCCTCAAGAGTTACAGACGTGGAACGGTGGAAGTTGAGAAGGGAGGAAAAAGAAACGGTGTACCTCACCGCCGCCATTAGAGCCATTCCTGTACAGCTAACCCTCAACTTTTACACAGTTAAGCGTCGTCATCAGTCCTGGTTAGCCGAAAGAAACGCAGAGGTCATGCCGTGACCACACACACACGCGCGAGATAGGATGAGCAAGTCGTGAGAAATGGCAGGTGGATAACAGCAAGGCAGCCATGAATGTGCGTACCTTTGTTAGGTTAGGTTTTGCTGCGCTGTGTGAATAGGAGATCGTCATGGAAGAGGAGAGCGACAGCGCGTTGCCATGTTGGTGTCTTCAACTTCAGCGTTGTTCGTGCGTGCATGGCTCCTGCTTTAAGGGTGTGTTTCGTAGGAGCTGTGTATTTTTAGCTCTATTAGATTCGTAAAGTTGGAACTGTGAGTAGAGTGTTTACATGAATCATCTTGTTTACATTTTAGATCAAACTAGTTCAATGCCTGTGCGTTGCTACGAAAAACAAAATTGGTAACGAAACATAAAGGTCAAGCAATAAAAGAAAAATATGCTACAAGATCAAATATTTATTTCTAGTTCAATGCCCGTGCGTTGCTATAAAAAATAAAATTGGTAACAAAACATAAAGATCATGTGTATAAAAAAAGAAGAATATGTCCTATGGCTTAGACAAACGAAGTAACGCTCATGTTCACTTCTACCGTCACTTCATGTAACACACCACCGACCAGATTTTTGTCAAATTAACCACAAGAGAACCAACATTCTGCAGCATTTCTCCAACGGTCGATAAGAGTAGTTGATGGGTCCTGAGATAATGCAAACATGGACATGTCAGATAAATAAAATCCAAAACTTGTTTAAGAAAACATATTCAAATCAATCAAGACAGAGGGATAAGTCTCAGGTATGACAGATTTCTTCAGTGTAAACTGGAAAGTGATCTAGCTCGTTCAAAAATGTAAGTCGTATATAATAAACCGTATTCTAGAAGTTACACCCTTCCAAACTGCATTAAGTTTGGAACCACATGCACCAGCCATAAATCTTTTCTTCCAGTGTGGCTTCAGTCTGGTGCATAGCTTCCTGAGCCTTCAAACGTCTGACCCTCTTGTAATATTTTTCAAAAAATGCCTTCTTTTGTGCAACCAAACCAGGCAGCGTGAGTTTGCTTAGCTCCTCTTGACGTCTGTTATATGCAAATACTAACCTTTTTTCCCATGACAAGGACTCAGCAAACCTACCAAATGATATTGAACCACGACCAAGTACCATTTGATGAACTGAAGCATCCTGAGCACCAGACAGAGAGCAAAAGTAGGAATACAGGAAATCTAATTTATTAGAACAATATACAACAATAAAAAACTAAAAATAACAAACCAGTATCTGGTCATCTCAAAACAACAAACTGCAGAAATAAGATCCAAGCAACATCAGCTGCGTCACACCGACACCGTACTCACATCTCAAATATCCAGGCAGCATCAGCTGTGTCACATCATGTTCAAATCTCAAATATTTGCCAACCAAATTACGATATCAAGGAACTATTTAAGCTTGGGATTTCAGTTAATAATTCTAGTAAGCAATTAAAGGTGAGCAATGAATGATTAAGAAAGCAGAACATACTACCTGTTTGCAGTTGTCATTGTAAGGCAAATCTAAGTATGACCGGCCACTGAAGAATTCACAACATTACAGCACATAATTCTTGCAATTGCAATACTGCATCAGCAAGCGCAAGTCAGCATAAATCTTCCCAGTAGCTCTAGTAACTCTGTTTTTCTTGTACCCTTTATTACTTCCTGCAAAATTAGAGCTGGTTAGAGATAGTTCTCATTGGGAAATACATAAAGTTGTAAACCCAACCTAGCATACCCGGTGGCAATCAAACTTGCAGACTCAACAAACTGTCTCAAGTCATCACTCCCCTTTTAGTTGATTTTACTTACGTTTTCCTTAATTGTTCATAAGTTTGACTAATAGTAGCAATCAAACTCTAGTAGCGTAGCAAACCCGGAACTTCAAGGAGTGTAAAATGGTAAAAGTTTGATGCCGGGCGCCATATATCACAGCATTTTGCAGCAAAAAAACATTTTGGAACAAAGAAACTGGCGTTCTGACCTGATCGCCCTCCCCAGGGGTTGAGTCGCCCCTCCCTGACCGGATAACCGCCTTCATCAAACTCCCTGGAGTAAGCTTCTTCCTCTTGCGGCACAAGCATGGCGTGAATACAACCTCTCCGCAATTATACCCCCCGCAAAAAACCAAAAAAAAATACCAACCCAAAAGTGAGATGATTTCAAACAACAGGCCTACGCCTAGAAACTATCCGCGTCGATTGCTGGTTTCTAGGCGTTGGAATTGCAGGGGCAACAAGAACAGGGACAGGGCTGACCTCTTCTCGGCCTTCTCCTCGGCGGGCGACTTATTCTTCGCGGGAGTCGGCGGGAGGCCGCCGGCATCGTCGTGGGACATGGCCGAAGTTTCCGGAACAGATGCTCTTGCCCACCGCGTCGAGATGGGGGGACTGATCGATCTCTTCCCCAATCGCGCGGAGTAGTGCCGGCCTCCTGCAAATGAGGAAGCTGTTGGAGCGTGATTTTGGTGCTACAATACTACGGATTCCCTAATTTTTGAGATAGAGAAGAGGATGAAGAAGCTGTTGGAGATGGCCTTACAATGGCAAAACTTGGCACCCCTGGTAAAAGTTTTGGCTATTCCTAATCCTGGGAACTCCACACAGAACAATCTTGGACAACACTATATTTCAGCACGAAAGGCCATTTGATCATTTGGGCTCATAACTAAAATTACAGTTTCAATTTTTGACCCATACTCTTTCTCTCTACTAACCGGTCCTTGCATTCTTCCATGCAGTTGGCCATTATTGGGTCAGGTGCGGGGTTGGTCTCCAGGACTTCAACCCAAATTCATCAGCTAGCAGTTTCCAATTGCTGACAATGAACTCAGATTTTACCCAAATTCATCAGCTAGCATTTTTTATTCAGTAAGCAGTAACTCAGGCATTTTGATCCACATAATTAAATACAGCTAACAAATACACCAGGCATCTCTTTTTCGAAGCAAAGATCACCAGATGGGAAATTTGAGTGTTCAGACCAACATGAATCAAAAAGTTTATGACAGACAAATCAAATGTAAGTGCTCAGCTGTATAAATAGGAAATTTACCTCTTTATGTTTACTTTTTGCTGATTTTATGATGCCTATTCTTTGTGGAATGCTCTAAAATCACAGTTGTGGTACCTAGATTTTCAGAATGGAAACAAGGATAATAAATTGCGACAGAACTGTAAATTGTGAATGAAATCAAAGATCACAGAGGAAGATAATAGCGAATATAATCCTGAGAATCTGTTTTAGGATATTTTGACAATCAAATACAAAGGATATTTTGATAATCATAAACACATCTGCAATCACATCTGCAATCACAAAGGATAGAAGTATACCACATCTGCAATCACAAAGTCAAGCTCTTTGACAAAGTTCTCCCTCCTTCGCTCATACTCTGCTGCAGTCTGGCAAAATTAAAGGAAAAATGCCAAATTAGCTGTAAGAAGCTTATATATCCATTGCAAACTGAATAACAGAATAATCTAATTGCATTCAAGTAAAAAAAAATAGGGATATAAAATAACAGTTTTCATGCTTACTCCTACAGAGAAAGAAAAAGCGAAGAAAGGTGCAGCATATTTAACTCCTAGCAAAATATCTTGATAAATCTAACAACAATACACCCAAGTGATGTGCTGCATTGCATGTACTTTCTCTGCTCTGGACAGATGGGCCAATGTTCTCCATGCCATGTATTAACTACATATTTTTGTGCCCCTGAGTTTCCATTCAGTTGCAATTGGGCTTGTGTTTGCAGGATAGGTCCACACGAAGCCAACAGAAGGTGACTACTGCATTTCGTCAGTGGTCCATAAAACACTGAAGTGACTGAACAACGCTACTCCGGCCACTTGCAGAAATGCTTATTTCCAGCAAAAGAGTACTTTAGAATGTACAAAACGTTTCTTTTATTCCCTTCGTTTATCTAATAAGTAAGAAACCAACAGAAGGTCCACACGAAGCCAACAGAAGGTGACTACTGCATTTGGTCAGTGGTCCATAAAACACTGAAGCGACTGAACAACGCTACTCCGGCCACTTGCAGAAATGCTTATTTCCAGCAAAAGAGTACTTTAGAATGTACAAACGCTTCTTTTATTCCCTTCGTTTATCTAATAAGTAATAAACCAACATTTGCTTTCGTTTGTTGTTGAAAAAACCGCACTTGATTAGATTCTCCAATGAGATTATTTCAATGCTTCCGATTAAGTGAACAAACGGCATATGGTCACAGAAGAAATATTCCCGCCCCATTCCTCAGTCCTCACCGAAGCGCCCATCCAAACACAGCCAATTGTGCTCAAGCACCCCCCAACAACTGGAAGCGACGCAACAATGCCGAATTGGGCACGCATCACTATCAAACTATAAACCGGACTCCTAAAACAATCTAAGCCAGGAAATCTGCCGGCATCTGAACTCTAGACCACAGAAAGCTTGAAACCAAAGTCAGTCAAACCACAGCAAACCAAACCACGTCTGATGATCTGAATCGCAAACCAAAAAAAAAATTAAAAAAATGTTGGGTTTTCTCATGGACCTTGGTGAAGATGCCGACGCCACACTCCATGGCGACCTTGGCGAGAAAAGGTCATCGGCGAAGGCGCTCCTTGAAGCCGCGAACTGGGCGACCACGGAACATGGCCGACTTCTCGAGGTCGGCGGCGCTGCACGATCTCCCGGGACGGCCGCCATCCACGGCCGTGGCTGAGTCATTTGGCGAGCTCTCGAGCTTCCGCCTGGCTGCGCCCGGCCGAACGATGCCTCCCTCCTGTTGATCGACGCGTCGTCTCCGCCTGCGTCGGCGTCACCGCACCGCCCTCGTCCTCGCCTCCGCCACCGCCCCCGAGAAGAGTCGCCATCACCGCCGCCGCCATGTTGATGCTGCCACCGAGGAGGCGAGGAGGGGAGGAGGAGGGTGAGGTGGATCACGGGAGGTGGGCGGAGGCGGGGAAGGGAAGGTGGGGAGGTGGGGAGGACTTGGGGCCGGAGGCGTGGGTGGAAGGAGGAGGGTGGAAAGCGGAGAGGAGGAGGAGAGGAGTTGGGAGGAAGGCCATGTCTTGGCGAGCAGCCTTGCCGTCTGTCCTCCACTGCATGCCCAGATCATGCGAGGATTGTGTGTGAGGAGATCGAGGCGATCTGAATTATGCATGGGGAGATCGGGGCGATCCGGATTTTATACATGGCGGATGGGGATTCTGGCAGGAGGAGAGATGCCTGGTCTGGGGCCGAGGAGCCGAGGGCCTGGGCGGCGAGAGATATTGGGGGGCGGCGCGAGAGAGGAGATTAGGGCTAGGGAGTGGGAGCGCTGTGTAGTGTGGAGTGACAGTGGGTTAGGGGCTGGAGAGTGGGGTCCGCGGAAGAACGGACCGCTGCCACCAACTCGTGCTTTATAATAGTAAGAAATATAAATTTAATTCACTTTATTTTAGTTTATAAGTTTCAGATTTCAAGTGAAACTAAGATCTAAAACTCTACTAAAGCCTAAATCTCGCACAGAGAACGTATGGTCCGAGCACCTACTCTCGTGCGTGCTCAGAGTCCGCATGAAAGTAAACATTGCTTTGCGTGAGAACCACTGCACGAGCACCAGCGTTATTCCGCGAGGGGTACGGACGTACGGTACATGTCATGTACATTGTAGATGCCCCAATGGCACTCCTAATGACAAGATATTCTACATCAATGTCTACTGTTGGATGTTTTGGGCCAAAGCCTATTTAATTGAGAAAATAATCCTAGAAAAACTCAAAGGCCCATCTCATGAGGAGGCATGTGTGCTAACATTAGTCCCATATTACTAGTGGAGGTGGAGGATGACCAATTTATAAGAGAGGGTTCTCTCCACCTTCCTAAAACATGACAAGGGAGAAGAAGAGAAACACACGCGCGCGCTCGCTCGCCTCGCCAGGCGTCGCGTACGCGACATGCGCGTGAATGGTGCAGCGAAATCGAGTCCGATGGGTTGCGCAGGCGCAGCTTCCTTTTGTAGTTTATTCTTTTGTTACTCGGAATCGTCGTAGTATGAGATAAGGATACTGTAACAGAGTCCGTTCGTGGCACGTCTTCGAGTCACATTCGGTCACGATTACCAGACTATCCCTATATATACTGCGCCCTGCCGCCCGTGTAGGAGCAAGAAGAATATCGTGTGCTAAGGTTTGCCAGTTTCTCTTGCTGCGCCGCCATCTAGTCTACTCCGTCCCGAACGCCAGCGTGCACCAGCGAACGGGAGAGCGTGTCTCGAAACCATCCGTCCTCAAGTTCTTGCAGGAGAGGCGAATAAGGTTTTGGGAAGCGCTCGGAGGAGCGCCGCGATCTGCTTCCTCTCCGTTCGTGATCTCGTGACGTCTTCTCGTCGTCATAACGGGTCCTTAGCTTCTCTCCACGTCTTTGGTTACATTCAACCAGATCAGACGCGTTTCAATGCCTCTGCTATTTCCAATCTTGTTGCTACCGTTTTGTAGTATATTAGAGACATATGTGTAGATTGCTTACATGCATATACGCAATATACTTGTGTTTAATCTTGTGAGCTTCACAATCGGTTTGTGTTCATGAATTATCTTCATTCGATTTATACGAAAGTGCTAATTTATTCACAATCCAAAAACCTTATTTTAGGCACTTTGGTTTATCGATGGTGGCTTTGCCGATGCTGCGAGGCGAAAAAATTTACGGTGTGCATTTTAAGAGATGGCGAGTCAAAGTCACTCTGTGGCTTACGACTATGAACGTCTCTTGGGTTCGGTGGTAAACTGAAGGAACCCTTACTCTGAAAAGGAAAAAGAGTTCAAGGATGCCACACTCTTTGTAGGAGCCGTTCTTAGCGTTCTTACCAACCGTCGTGTGATGTGTACATGCACATATGACGCTGTGAAGGAATGTGGGATGCACTGAGTTCTAAATTCGGTGCATCAGACGCTGGCAGTGAACTGTATGTCATGGAACAGTATCACGACTACAAGATGGTTGATAACCGCTCTGTGGTCGAGCAGGCCCATGAAATACAGTGCATTGTGAAGGAACTCGAACTTCTCAAGTGTACCTTACCCGACAAGTTTGTGGCAGGAGGCATTATTGCCAAATTACCTCCTTCATGGAGGAATTTTGCCACTGCTCTGAAACATAAGAGACAAGAAATCTCTGTTGAGAGTTTGATTGTGTCTCTTGATGTTGAGGAGAAAGCTCGGGCTAAGGATGCACCTGCGAAGGGAGTCGAGGGACTGTCACATGCCAATATGGTGCAACAGCACGGTAAGAATAAAGGGAAAAACAACAAAGCCAAACAGACCACAAACTTCAAGAAAAAGAAGATGAACAAAGATGATATGCCTTGCTATGTGTGCGGTGAGACTGGGCATTGGGCCAAGAAGTGTCCTCACCGTAAAGGTAAAAAGGCTGATCAAGGACAGAACTCAAAGTCTGTCAATGTGACCATTGGCAACACTGGATATGGAATTTCTGGGTATGGTAATTTACCTACTGTTCTTTTAGTGAGTCAGTCCACCAATTGGTGGATTGATACTGGTGCTAATGTGCATGTATGTGATGATAGATCAATGTTCTCTTCTTACCAGGTCGTTCGGGATTCCTCCGTCCTAATGGGGAATGGGTCACATGCTTCTGTTCGTGGTGTTGGCACGGTAGATCTGAAGTTTACTTTGGGAAAGATCGTGCAACTGAAGAATGTGCATCATGTCCCTTCAATAAATAAGAACCTGGTCAGCGGTTCCCTTCTCTGTCGAGATGGGTTCAAAGTGGTGTTTGAGTCTAATAAAGTAGTCGTGTCAAAACATGGACTTTTTGTTGGCAAAGGCTATGAGTGCAGAGGCTTGTTCCGCTTTTCCCTTTCTGATTTTTGCAATAAAGTTGTGAACCATATTTGTGACAATTCTAATGGAAGTAAGGCTAATGTTTGGCACTCACGGTTATGTCATATCAATTTTGGTTGTATGTCTCGGCTTGCCAGTATGAATTTAATTCCAAATGTTACTTACATCAAAGGTTCTAAGTGCCAAAGTGTGTGCAATCCAAGCAACCTCGTAAGCCTCACAAGGCGTAGGAGAGACATTTGGCACCATTAGAACTCATACATTCAGATCTCTGTGAAATGAATGGTGTCTTGACGAAGGGTGGAAAAAGATATTTAATGACTCGATTGATGATGCTTCTAGATTCTGCTATGTATATCTGTTGAAATCTAAAGATGAGGCTTTAGACTACTTTAAAATCTATAAGGCAGAGGTTGAAAACCAATTGGAAAGAAAGATCAAAAGACTTAGGTCAGATCGTGGTGGAGAGTATTTCTCTAATGATTTCGATTTATTCTGTAAGAAACATGGGATTATTCATGAGAGGACGCCTCCTATTCACCCCAATCAAATGGGGTTGCGAAAGAAAGAACCGCACTCTAACGATTTGGTTAATGCCATGTTGACACTGCGGGATTATCTAAGGCATGGTGGGGAGGCCTGTTGACCTCGTGTCATGTTATGAATAAAGTTCCTTCCAAGAATAAAGAAAACCCCATATGAAGAATGGGAAGGAGAAACCATCACTCTCTTACTTGCGCACTTGGGGTGCTTGGCGAAAGTCAATGTACGAATAACTAAAAAGCGCAAACTTGGACCTAAGACTGTGGATTGTGTCTTTCTGGGATATGCTCATTGCAGCATTGCCTATAGGTTTTTAGTAGTAAAATTGGAGGTATCTGACGTGCTTGTCGATACAATTATGGAGTCTCGAGATGCAACTTTCTTTGAGAGCATCTTTCCAATGAAAGATGTACATAGCACTTCTAGCCAAACTCCTGAGATAATTCCCGAACCAACTACTTAATCTGAATATCCTGAGCAAATGCATGAGCAAAATCCTGAGGAGGATGACACTGAGGCTCCAAGGAGGAGTAAAAGACAAAGGACAGCTAAATCCTTTGGTGATGACTTCCTTGTATACCTTGTGGATGATACTCCTAAGTGTATTTGAAGCTTTTGCATCTCGAGATCTGCGAACTCTTCGGAAGGAAGCAATCCGTGAAAATGGATTCCATTCTGTGCGAGCGGGACTTGGGAATTCTGAGTTCTACCTCATGGTTGCATACTGTGGGTTGTAAGTGGATATTCAAAAAGAAGCTTAGGCACGATGGTACTATTGAAAAGTATAAGGCTCGGCTTGTGGCCAAGGGTTATACCCAAAAAGAAGGTGAAGATTTCTTTGACACTTATTCACTTGTTGCTAGATTGACTACTATTCGAGTTCTACTTTCCTTGGCTGCCTTGCATGGTCTTCTCGTTCATCAAATGAACGTTAAGACAGCTTTCCTTAATAGAGAATTGGATGAGGAAATTTACATGCAACAGCCCGATGGATTTGTAGTGAAAGGTCAAGAAGGCAAAGTGTGTAAGTTGTTGAAATCTTTGTATGGTCTGAAACAAGCTCCTAAGCAATGGCATGAAAAGTTCGATAGAACTTTAACATCTGCAGGCTTTGTTGTTAATGAGGCTGATAGGTGTGTATATTATCATCATGGTGGGGGTGAGGGAGTTATTCTGTGTTTATATGTTGATGACATATTGATTTTTGGCACAAATCTTGATGTGATTACAGAGGTCAAGTCTTTCCTATCTCATAATTTTGATATGAAAGATCTGGGAGAGGCTGACGTAATTTTGAACATCAAACTAATCAAAGATGAGAGTGGGATTACACTTTCGCAATCTCACTATGTAGAAAAGGTCTTGAACCGCTCTGGTTTCTTAGAGGGCAAACCTTCTCCAACACAGTATGATCCTAGCTTGATTCTTCAAAAGAATAAAAGAATTGCTAAGGATCAATTGAGATACTCTCAGATAATTGGATCTCTCATGTACTTAGCTAGCGCTACAAGGCCAGACATCTCATTTGCTGTGAGTAAATTGAGCCGGTTTACATCTAACCCGGGTGATGATCATTGGCGAGCACTCGAGCGAGTCATGTGCTACCTGGTACCATGAATTATGGGCTTCACTATACCGGGTACCCAGTAGTACTAGAGGGTTATAGTGATTTGAATTGGATATCCGATGCTGATGAGATCAAGGCCACAAGTGGATATGCATTCACACTTGGTGGAGGTGCTGTTTCATGGAGGTCTTGCAAACAGACCATTTTGACGCGGTCAACCATGAAAGCGAACTCACTGCTCTAGACACAGCCATTGTTGAGGCAGAATGGTTGCATGAACTCTTGATGGATCTTCCAGTGGTTGTAAAGTCGATTTCGGCTATTCTTATGAACTATGATAATCAAACAGTTATTATCAAAGTGAACAGTTCTAAGGACAACATGAAGTCATCAAGACATGTAAAGAGACGTTTGAAGTCTGTCAGAAAATTAAGAAACTTCGGAATGATAGCTTTGGATTATATCCAAACAGCTAAGAATCTGGTAGACCCTTTTACAAAGGGTTTATCACGCAATGTGATAGACAATGCGTCGAAGGAGCTGAGTTTGAGACCCATGTGAGTCATACCATAGTGGTAACCCAACCTATGTGATCGGAGATCCCGTGAATTAGGATCTGGGAAGAACAAACTATTGGTTGACTGAAGGAGAGTATTTTTCTAATCCACTCCACTGAAGATGCAATACTCTCTGAATCAGATGACAAAGTTGGCTAGTGCCTTAATGTGTTCTGCTGGCTTTAATTAGCAAAGATGTTGTCCTACAGAGCATACTTGAAAGAACACACCTATATGAACTTGACTGTTGAAAGTCGCAGTCTATGAGACTTGGGTAATCTCTAGTAAGCTCACGAAGAGACCATAGAGTACGACTTATATGCTCCACCCGAGGGGTAGCCTATTGGCAGCCAAGTATCAGCTAAGGCTTTAAGTGAAACTCAGTCGCACAAAACTTGCAATTCAAGACTTAGTCCATTGTTCAAGTTGTGGCTGAGTGTAATTTGGAGTCCTAGGTGCAATTCAAGGCATAGTCCATTGTCACTAAAACGCTGGTATATGAACAACTTTATGAACAAGCAAACTGTCACTTTGAGATCTAGTGGGGGATTGTTGGATGTTTTGGGCCAAAGCCCATTTAATTGAGAAAATAATCCTAGAAAATCTCAAAGGCCCACCTCATGAGGAGGCATATGTGCTAACATTAGTCCCATATTGCTAGTGGAGGTGGAGGATGACCAACTTATAAGGGAGGGTTCTCTCTACCTTCCTAAAGCATGACAAGGGAGAAGAAGAGAAGCGCGCGCGCTCGCTCGCCTCGCCACGCCACGCCGAGCGTAGCGTACACATCTTGGCGTGAATGGTGCAGCGAAATCGAGTCCGATGGCTTTGCGCAGCGCAGCCTAACTTTTTTATTCTTTTGCTACTCGGAATCGTCGCAATATGAGATAAGGATCTGATGAATAAAGTCCGTTCGTAGCACGTCTTGGTCACATTCGGTCACAGTTACAGACTATCCCTATATATATCTGCCTACGCCTGTAGGAGCAAGAAGAATCTGTGTGCTAGGGTTTGCAGGTTTCTCTTCTTTGCCGCCATCTAGTCTACTCCGTCCCGAACAACTTGGCGTGCACCGGCGAGCAGAGAGCGAGGTCTCCAAAACCATCCGTCCTCAAGTTCTTGCACCGGGAGAGGACAAATAAGGTTTTTGGGAAGCGCTCAGCGTGACTGCTCGCGATCTGCTTCCTCTCCATTCATGATCTGCATCATCTTCTACGTTGTCGCAACGGGGTCCTCGTCTTCTCTCCACGTCTCTGGTTCTGTTCAACCAGATCGGTACGTTTCAATGTCTCCGCTATTTCCAATCTTGTTGCTACTGTTTTGTAGTATATTAGAGAGACATATGTGTAGATTGATTACATGCATGTCTGCAATATACTTGTGTTTAATGCGTAGGCTTCATAATTAGTTTGTGTTCATGAATTATCTTCTGTTCGATTTATACCAGAAAGTGCTAATTTATTCAGCATCTACAACATTCACCTTGCATAGGAATAACAATAGGCACAATAACGTGTCAAAAAAAATAAGAAAAACAATAGGCACAATAAACTCTGGTCCATAGTTTCTATGGGTGGACCCAATCAATCAAGACTGACTCTTTTAGTTTTAGCATCAAACTAATAAATTGAAGAACACCTTTTTAGGTGTTATGTGTTATTTTCTCCATCCAACTCCACTTCCTTTTTCCCTACCAACTTCTCCCATCCTTTTCTTTCCTCTCTAACACAAAAATTTAAAATTAGAACATTTAAACTTTGAAAATTTTAAATAAAAGTTTCAAAAAAATCAACTCAAAAATTTAAAACTAGAAAAAATTTAAATAAAAAATTTCAAATCAGAAAGTTTTAACTTAGAGGTTTCAAATTAGAAAGTTTCAACTCGAAAAGTTTCAAATTGAAAAAGTTTTAACTCAAAAAGTTTTAAATAGAAAAGTTTCAACCAGAAAACTTTCAACCCACAAGCTTTCAGTTCCAAAAGTTTCGATTAAAAAACTTTTGGTTTGAAAAGTTTAATTTAATCAAAAAATTTCAGAAAGGAAAGTTTCAACTAGAAAAAAATTTAAATTGAAAATTTTCAAATTAGAAAGTTTCGACTCGAAAATTTTTAAATAAAAAAGTTTCACCTTTGAAAACATTCAATTCAAAAGCTTTCGAATCGAAAAGTTTCTATTCAACAAACTTTCGGTTTGAAAAGTTCACTTAAAAAAATACTTGTTTTCAAAATTTGAGGGTGGAATTTGAAATACAAAAACTATTTTGAGTTTGAGGGAAGGGGAATGGAGGAAGAATGGGATGAAGGAGATGCTGCCACTTTTCACAAGGAGAGGCCTTTTGAGGGGGAAATAAAGTAGGGGAAGGAAGGTGCGGATGTCACTTGGCACAAGGAGAGATCCTTTGAGGGGGAGATGCTGTCACTTGTTACAAGGAGAAGGTATCCTCATCACTTTATCTTCTCTCATATTCTCTGTCCTACCATGTTCTCATCATCGAATTCATCGCCTATCTAGCCCCACCAACCATATTTTTAGCAAATCTAGCTCCCTCCCACACGTATTTGCAAATTTGGCACCCTCCCCGCTCCTTACCGTGCCCAGTGAGCGTGGAAGCTTGCCAGCGCTGTGGCAACTCGTGCGAGTGTGGGAGTAAGAGTTTCCGCATTGCTCGGCCATGGCAACAAGCTGCCGCCAACGCCCATGCGGCCTCCCCAAGCCTACCATACGATCATTGCACCACCCACGCCTGCAAGGTGGCTAGATTTGTAAAAAACGATATCAGGAGAGCTAGATATGAACATTGTTCCTCGTCATCACCCACTTCATGTTATCTCTCTGTCGTGCCCCGAATTTACGGATTTGGACACTCAGGTATTCTCGCACTAGTCCAGATCACGCTTAGTGCACACAAGATAAACAAAGTTGAAGTACCACAATCATACATAGCGGAATTTAATAATAAAGTACTTCAAACATGGATATAAGCGAGTTACACGGCCTTATGGCCACCTTACAATAATTCGCCACGCAGGGCGATAATTATCCAAGTAGCACAAGTTTATCAGCGGAAGCAAAAGTAGAACAATGAACCCTTCATAGCCACAGGCAACCGAAAAGCGGCTCAACCCCTAATCCTCCTGGCATTCGATGAACTCTTCCTCCCAAGCTGGCACGGCTTCTTCTTCTGAGGTTTTGTCGATGCAAGGGTGAGTATACAACATACTCAACAAGTCATGCACAATGCAGTCTTATTACTACATGCATGGCTTATGCCAAAGGAAAGGCTTAATTGGTTATTTTGCATAAAGCGGCACTTCTTTTAAACAAGTAATCCTATTAGATTAAAAGCAGTAAACCATTATTATTAATAATTAATTTCTCAATTTTTTCCAAGAGTTTGGCACATGCACTCTAGTTTGATTCATCGCCTTTGGCACACGTACCATCCATTCCACATTTTATTTTGAAAATCTAACCCTTGACTGTAATCACCGAGCATTGTCCAGTACCGCGGACGCGGCTATTTGAATAGATTTTTACACACACTCTGCAGAGGTTGTACACTTTACCCACAGGATACAGTCGTTCACCACACAAGTGATTGATTGCAACAAAGCCTTTCGGAGACTAATACTTAACCAGTGAACCTCTCCAGTACTGCCTTCCTAACACTTCTCTCACACAGAGCCAAAGCTTAGAACAGGCACATACCGTTAGATGGGTACCAAGCCGCAGCACAGGTACGCTCCCCCATACGGTTACATTTTCGTGTAACTGTCACCCCGAGGTGTCAAAGGAAAGATATTAGGAACCTACTCAACTAGGTCCGTCCCATTCCGGACAAGTGGTTGTACGAGAAACTCAGATCAAAGGCTCGCAAGGTGAAGTCCTTAACTGTCCCGGGCAAGACATCCATTTGATATTTCACGGCACACAGCCTTCACAACTCAATACATCCCGTTGCCACACAGGCCCACCTGGCACAAAGCCTTCTTGCCACTTGCCCCGGTCCAAATCATTTCCCACCCAGGGTTTGCATTTATGCAACACATGCCAATGCCCACGTCATTGCACGAGTAGAACCACACAGGTTGCTACCCTCAATTCCATTTCATGACATCATCGCATTATTCCAAAATGCGTTCCATAAGTGTTTAGTCAGTATTGATTTTCTATTTAAAAGACATTCAACTCATACAAGCAGGCTAAGCGACTAATCACGGTCTAGCCTCCCGTGTTGGCATTAATATAGCAACCAACATAATTTAGCATTCTAGGGTGACAAGGTGTTTAGGGCATACAATAGTATTAACAAGGTGGCATAAGCAAGATAGGTATTTTAACTACTTTTCCCACATGAGCAATATCATTTTTAATTAACATAGCATGCATAACTTGAATCGAGATATATTTGAAAATCTAGGGGCAACATGGTCAAAGCATGACTTGCCTTCAAATAGCAGTTGGTTCTAGTCCGAGATCTGCGACGGGTCTTCGAATTCTCCCTCGGCGACTTCCTAAGAACTTCTGAGTCTATTCGGAACAAACGTGCACACAATAAATATACTAAAACAGACAGCAAGATCATTACCAAAAATAAAATAAAAATTACCATTAAATAGTTTACATTTTTACAAATTTTTGGGCACTGGAATCACCCAAATCCGAGTTAAAATGCAAAAGTTATAGCATTTGCAAGTTTTTCTGAAATTCAAATAAAGAATAATCGAATTATCCTATTTATTTTATACTGAAAATCCGGTTAATTTTCTCGGCGTGACACGTGTCGGCACAGGAGACTGCCACGTCGCCACGGCCATCGATATGGGGCCCGATGACGCTCATGCCGACGCCACCCCACGGTCGTCATCCCACTAACAGGTGGGCCGCATGCACAAGCATAATCGACGAACCGGAGTCGACACGCGGCGACTCAACAAAGATAGATCGCGACGCTGGGCTTTCGGACGGCTACGTGGCAAGATCTCGGCCATAGATCGCAAATCCGACGGGCGTAATCAAGACATCTTCCGAAGCTACGTGGATACACCAGGGCGGTCGGATGGAGATTCAACGGCGTAGGGTACCCGAGCGGTTCACTATACCCAAACCCACGTGGCCTCATCTGAGCCGAACGTCCAAGCATCGATAGTCATGGCTTCACGCGGCTAAACTACCGGAGGCTACGTGGCTCAGTCGTGACCACCGATCTGGGACCCAACGCACATTATCAAATGCAACCTATATGATTACGCGGCCTACAAGAACCTCACGATCACCATCTAACGGACAAGATCTACCCATATCGCTCCAAATTTCATTTCAAAAGAAGGACGATGGCTTTACCTCGACGTGCGATGTGAATCCGACGGTGGCGGTGGGTTGCGAAGCTCCGAAGAAGAGGTGGCGGCGCTTGTCGCCGGACTCGGGGAAGACGATGCGGCTTGAGGCGCTTCAAGGCTTCTCCGGCGTGAAGAAGTGGTCCAGTCGAGGCGGCAGGACACGGCGAACTCAGTGAAGGTCCTAGCTGCGGCGGGGTGCGGCGGACGGCGGTGAATCACGAAGAAAACCGAGGCGGAGGAGAACAGCTACTTCGGTGAGCTCGGTCGAGGTCTACGGTGGACGGCAGAGCGTGGGAGAAGAGGCAAAATGAGTGGAAGGAAGTCACGCATGCAACGAGGTATATCACCTGCTCGGGCGAGTCTTGGAATGCGCGCAAAATCTCTGACATGATCCACGGCAGCCAACGGCGGACGGCGGTGCGGCAGTGCTCTCTCCCGAGACTGCTCGGTCACGTCGCACCGTTTGATCGCGATCCGACGGTGGCGATTGGAAATTGGTTCTGCAAACCAGATTGAGCGATCCGTCCGATCAAGATCCGACGGTCTAGGATGGACGGCGTTAGGGTTTTCTGGCGCGGCACAGTGTTGGGCTCGGCCCGACACTGTAGCAAGGCTATTTTCCAGGTTTTACCAATAAAAATAATTCCAGTAAATCAAAGTATTTATTTGGAGCTCTAAAAATACTCGAAAAATTTTAGAAAAATTCTATAAAATATTTCAGAGCATTTTGAGCCTAAATAAAATATTTTCATTTATTTTTGATAATTACTTTTTCTGATATTTAATTATTCAAGAAAGGATAGTTAAAAAATAATTTCAATTAAATCCAATAAATCCCAGAAAATTCAGATAAATTCAATGAAATGCAAATAAATGTTGATTAATTCACAAAAATTTTAAATAACTCCAAAAATTAATATTGGGCCAAATTTCGGGACGTTACACTCTCCCTCTTCACTGGCACCCCTCCCCCTGTCTCCCTCCTCACTGGTGCCCTTGCTCGTCGTTCGCGTGACTGTCACCACCCAACAGGCACCTATCACCCCGCCCACCTCGGGCACGGCGGCGGGTAGATTTGGTCATGCAACAACGGGTGACGAGCACGGTGGGTATCGAACACTGTCGGTAGGGGCTAGATCCGGTCTCGTGTATGCCATGCTGGGTGGCGGTGACGGCGCACAGAAGCCATGATGGGCAACGGTGACGGCATGCAAAAGCCATGGCGGGTGGGGACGATGATCTTGTAGTGGCCAACATGTGCGGCGGGTGAGTGCGCTAGTGTCGAGCACATGGGCAATGCAGCGGCAAGCATGCAGACGGCCACGGCTAGCACAACAAGACTTTTGGCCTAGTGATTGTACGGTTAAGGCCTTCTTTGGAAGGTTTATTCTCGACCGGGATTCCTGTGGATAAACAAAGTGATATAGACACTATCGGGACTCGAATATACAAATCTAGACCCTCTGTGTATACTACACTAGTCCAGGATCACGCTAGTGCACACAGGCTCAACATCAGTGAATATCACAATCATACACAACACAAATAAGATAAAAGATATTATATATTAAATATTACTAGTTGAATGACCTTATGGTCAACTTACATAACAATGCCTTACAAGGCTGAACAACAAATTGAACTGCAGCGGAATGAAGACATAGATAAACCCCTCAGTATACCACAAGCAACTGACAAGACTCGCACCTTAAACATTCGTCCCTTCATGGTACTCCTCCTTCAGTACTGGTATAAGCTCCTTAACTGGTGATGTGGTTGTAGGCAAGGGTGAATACATGACACACAAGTTTACATCATTGGTTGTAGGCAAGTTTACCTCCTCGTCACCACAACTCAATCTCTTTGTGTGACTACATATGACACACAAGTTTACATCATTGTTCCATATCCGTTAGTCAAGATTAATAATCAATGGTTCATATTCATGTGATGACATGGCATGGCTAAGCAATCTAATCCGGTCTAACCATTCCATGTTGATTTTATTATCAATCAACTATACTAAACCAATCTAGGGTGACAATCAACAGGTATGTTAGCTAACTCCCAATCTAGGTTGAAAACATTTGTACGCATGAAATATTATGCAATATCGTAAAAACAAAATAGCAAATTTATAAACATGGGTTCAATATGATCAAAGCACAACTTGCCTTAGGAAAGCCCTTATTCCTTCTCTGGACCTTGGTCTTGGGTCGATGAATTTTCCTCGAATGCGTCGCACAATTCAACGTCTACGCGAATCGAAAGAGAAAGCTAAATAAATACCAAAACAGAGAGCAAATAAACTTCAAAAATCAAATAAAATTCACCATTAGATAGATCTAAATTTTACAAATTTTTAGAAATTTGAATCACCTCAATCGGAGATCATGTGAGGGAGAACGGGCTCTCGAAAGATTCAAAAATCATAAAAACCTGAAAATTAAAAATCAAATATTAATCCGAATTATTTTTAAATAGAAAACCCAATTTATTGCGTCAGCATCGGGCTGGACTAATCACGCTCTGCCACGTCAATCTGGTTTATGGACCCGGTTCACGGACTTGCACTGGTCTACCGTGGACTCGGTTCATGACTCTTCAACACCAGCATCGCTACGGTACCGCTTCGATTGGTCAGTGACAACGCGATCTAGACCGTGCGATGAGATCGAACGACCAAATCTGTACCTGAGTTGCGGCGACACAGGAGCGGTCCACGCGTCGAATATCCACGACTCCTGGCGAATCGGACGGTTGAAACCTGGTGATGGAGCTCGGCGGCACACGACGACGAAGTCCCACCGGAGACGAGGAAGAAGACCACTCGCGCGGCGTTTTGGCGACTAAAAGGCGTCACAAGCCCACGGATCTGATGCCTCTTAAAGAAGTGTACTCAGATCCGGTACCGGTGCGGTGGAAAATAGTTCAACGGCGAAATAAACGAACAGCGGAATGCACGCGACTACGGTGAGCTCTAACTCCTTGCACAAAGCACCTCGGCGACGAAAACTTGGGGAAAACGGCGCGGCAGGGGATGAGGAACTTTAGAAGGGGTGCGGCTTCACTTAAATACCCTCGATGTCTACGCAAATCTCGAAGACCTAAACCAATACGGCAGCGAAGTCCTTCTCCGACACTGCGGTGGACTCCTCGGGAAAGATAGAATCGAGCCCCGTGTCATAGATCAACAGCTTCGCGCTTCTGCGGACATGATGCGATTTCAGACGTACGATGGTCCGATCCAACGGCCATAGATACTCAAAGATTCACTTACCCTCACTAACCACAACCCCACGATTGCGATCCAACGGCGAACATGATTAGGGTTTCCGGATGACCATCATCAAATCTCAGCCACCGCTATTTGATCCGACGGCCAACACACTTCCTTCTGGAAAACGGGCCGATGGTGGAGATATGGGCTGCGTAGCGCTTGGGCCGAAGGGTACAAGGTCACGTGAATAGTAGTGGGCTTTCTTTTATTTTCTAATGCCTTTTTGATTTAATTTAATTCTCGAAATTAGATCATTTTATTTAAGGCAAAATAAATACCAGGAAAAATCCAATAAAATTCTCAAAAATACTTTGAGACATTTTAAACTCAATTAAAATATTTTTAGCCAAATTTTATATTAACTTTATCTACATATAGCTAGTTTTCTCAAAAGGCCAAAATACTTAATTGAAAATAAATTCAAATAAATTCCGAAAAAATCCAATAAATTCAGAGAAATCACAAAATGCACAAATTGCAATAAAAAATATTAAGGGAGAATTTTTGGGATGTTACAGACACAACAACTTCTGGTCCAAGTTTTTTTCCCAATGTCTTGCCATATCATCTTTCATCCCATATGTCTCCTATGTAAATGGGTAATTAACACTATAGACATTATATAGAGTGAAGCATTAAAAGTACCCTAGGCCTTCTGGACGGATTGTATCCTCTGCCATTCAAATTTCAAACCAAACAAAGGCTCAAACTTCTACACGGTCCGTCTCGGTGCTGCACCTATAAAATTTTGGTTGGAATGCACTTTTCACATGTATAACTCTATAATCTTATACAATGATTTCGTAGCATCATAAATCCAATGTATATATTTGAAATTTACTAAAAGTACAGTATAAATAGTTCTAAGGTCTTGGAAATCACAAATCACTAAAATTGAAACCAATTCGATCAACAAATTTGGTACATTGAAGAGGTGATGTAGCATTTTTTAAATTTTTGGAGACACCGCCCTAGATACACCCCTAGTTCGTACCCCCTGCCATTTCGACACATTTGAAGTATGATTGAGATCGAGAGTAGACCGATGAGAAATCAACGCTTAGGATGGAGCAAGCGGCTAGTTCGGCACATAAACAATTCGGTGTGAACCCCGTGCGCCTTCGCTCACTACTATAGAGAAAGTCATCATGGACGGTTCTAAAAGATCATCACAGACGGTTTTGTGAACCACCCATAAATATGTGTCAGTGATGATAATGGTGTATCACAAACGGTTCTTAAACAGATGGTTCTTTACTACTACCATCTGTAGTATATTATATATCACAGACGGTTCCTTATATAGAACAGTTTGTGATATTATTTTAAACTGCTGAATATTTTTCTGTTTATTGGCTAATACAGATTATGTTACAAGCAGATTACACAGATTATATCGTAAGCATATTACACACAATATAAGCTAATTATATCACAGATTACACAACTATTTCAGAAATTAACTCAAATATTATATTAACCAATAGATCAGAAACTGATTATATCACAGATTACACAATCATTTCAGAAATTAACTCAAATAGTATATTAACCAATGGAATGCACAATTATAATTCAAAAATTAACCAATAGAATGCTCAAGTTTCACAAATTAGACAGTGTGGAATGTGTCTTTTGGATGTATACACTACCACAAAATAGCACATAGGTGACGCCTTATTTGTGACGGTTCTTTTGGAACCGTCACAAATACACTTATCTGTGGCGGTTATAAAGTTTAAAATGGTGGGAAGACTATTTGTGGCGGTTTTTCTTTTCAACCGTCACAAATAAGTGATTATTTGTGGCGGTAATGTCGGGACTATTTGTGGCGGTTTTTGGCTGGAACCGCCACAGATAATCCATTAGCAGTGGCGGTTTTTGGCTGGAACCGCCACAGATAATCCATTATGCGCCTTACATACAGGAACAGAGGGAGTATATTACAAGCATCATTAATAGTCAAAAGTATGAAAAATAAATTTGAAAGTTTTAAATTTTGCTAATTACCTCTATAGTTTGCTAATTTGAAATAATTGAAAATCAGTGTTTGGGTTCTTCACAGGGTTAAGAGGAGCAGGGACACATTATATATCAGATGTTATCATACCACTGAAAGCATTTAGGCCCCCAAAAAGTATTTCGTGGTTTTGGTAATTAATGACAATCTCACTTAGGAGACTAACATGTGTGTTGAGTATATTGAAATAGGTTAGTCTCAAGGATTGGTGATCGTGCAAGCATGGAGATGGAGAAAAAGAGGATCAAAGTGCAAATTCAATCCAAGGTAAATAATCTAAGGACATTTCTCTAGTCATTTTACCAATCTCGGAGTTTGGTGAAAAGATCGGATTGCTAGAAATAGGGCCGTACTACTAAGAGGGGTTTGATGTTTTGATTGGAGTTGTTATTAGTGTCTAAAGGCTCAAATTGGTCAAAAGCACTCATATACAAGCATATAGAACTCCATAAGTTAATGCATTGAAAAATCAAGAAAGGAAGTCTCGAAACTGAAAAAGTGCTACTACCATGGTACCTATTGCACTGGGAGGGGCGAGTACCAACCCTTACCTCAATGTAATATTTCCAGAGGCTCTCCTTTTGAGTCCAGTCAGCGGTGCACTACCATGGTAGCCCGGTGCTACCGGGTGGCGGTAGCACCGACCCTCCACCCGGTGTGTAAATTCTAGAGAATACCCTTACGGTGGAAAAGAAAAATCTGGAAACCCGGTGCTACCGGTCCTACATGGGCGGTAGCACCGGACTTCCAACGCAACGGGTATGTCAGAGCATTAACTGCTCTGACATCCCCTCGGGGTTGAACCCCGGTGCTACCGACCCTACATGGGCGATAGCACCAGAAAATCTGGTTGAGTTCATTTTAAGTGGTTGAATGGCTAGTTTTCGTGGATAGGGCTATAAATACCCTTCCACCTGCCATCTACAGCACTTCTTGGGCACTATTGAACACACTTGAAATGTAGCAAAAGGTTTCTCCTCTTCCTAGAGCATTCAATTCACATTAAGTGCTAGAGAAGAGAGACAATTGAGTGTTGCATTTAGTGTGAGCCTTTAGCCACTCAATTCGACTTCAAGCAAGCGTCATACTTGTTACTCTTGGAGGTTGCCGCCTCCTAGACGGCTTGGAGGCGTGTGGATTTGGAGATCTTTACAAGGAAGCTTGTGTGAAGGCCCGATCGGTGTGAAGGCAAGGAGCTCGCCTACCCGGAGTGGGGAAGAGCTACCACGAGTGATCGAGGAAGGCTCAAGCAAGTGGAGCCGGCTTGAAGAAGTTCAAGCCACCTCAACGTCGAGTAGGGGAGACTGGCAAATCTCCGAGACCACGGGATAAAACCTTCGTGTTCATCATTTGTGGTTTGCGTAGTTTTTCACTCTTGTATTAATTCTAGCAAATTGATTATCTTGGAGCAATACTTGTTTAGTTGTTGATACATTAGAGTAGAGATATCATTCGGTGATCATTAGAATTGGTGGGTATTAGAATTGCTAAAATTGTCATTAGTGCTTAGAAATCATTAATCTTGATTTTGTTACAAAATATTATTTTAAATGGATGTCCATAACCCCTTTTAGGAGAAACTCTCATGTATCAATTAAAGGAGAAACTCCATGCTATTACTATGAAACCTACATAGTATCAATTCTTGTAACTCTTTATTTAGTTCAAACCTCTCATGTTACCTATAAATAGAGGGTTGTATGCATGAAAGAAATGTACAAGAAAGAAAGAAAGAATTCCCTCTACTTCTACATTGTTCATACTTTGAGTAATCCACTATATTGTTCATACTTTGGATAATTCATTAGTTATTTTATATCACGTTATCAGCACGATCGCCTCTAAAAGGCTATCGTAAATTTTACATACTAAAAATACTTTGATCGCTGCTTTTCTAAGGTAAAGTATTCTTTCAATCTCTATTCTATCTTGTTTAATTTACACACTATAATTCATAGTTTGCATTTCTATGTATTGTAGTTTACTATATCGAATCTTGCAAAACTTGAATTCATGGCTTTGGATATTACGGGCAAAAATTATTTGTCTTGGGTGCTTGATGCCGAAATCCATCTAGATGCAAATAGCCTCGGTGAAACAATCAAGGAGGGAAATAAGGCGTCTAACCAAGAAAAGGCTAAAGCCATGATCTTTATTCGCCATCACCTCCATGAAGGGTTAAAAGCTGAATACCTTACGGTGAAAGATCCCCTTGTTCTTTGGAACAAATTAAAGGAAATGTATGATCATCAAAAAACTGTAATTCTCCCTAAAGCTCGGTATAATTGGTTGCACCTGAGGTTGCAAGATTATAAAACTGTTTGTGAGTATAATTCAGCCATGTTCAAAATCACTTCACAACTTTTGTTGTGTGGAGAAAAGGTTACGGATGAGGAAATGTTGGAGAAAACATACTCCACATTCCATGCTTCAAATTTGCTCTCGCAATGCACAATACTGAGAAAAAGGGTTCAAGAAATATTCGAACTTATTTCTTGTTTACTTGTGGTGAACAAAATAATGAGCTTTTGATGAAAAACCATGAGGCTCATCCAATCGGTTCAAGTCCATTCCCCGGCGAATGCGACAAGATATAATAATAACAATAGAGGGCGCGGCCAAGGACGTGGTCGTGGTCATAGATATGGACGAGGTCGTGGTAGAGGAAATTATAATGTTTCCTTCAAAAATACAAATGGTCCCCAGAAGAGGCAAGAAAAGGGAGATACAGGGAAAAATGAAAATTATAAACATGAAAATATATGCTATCGCTGTGGAGGCAAAAATCATTGGTCGCGTAACTGTTGTACGCCAAAGCACCTCGTGGATCTCTATCAACAATCGCTTGAAAGGAAAGAGAAAAGAATAGAGACCAATTTTGCTAATAGTAATGGAGATAATGAATATTTTGGCAAAACTCAAGAAGACAGCGGCCAACATGATACAACTCACCTAGATGTCTCTGATTTTCTTATTCAAGAATAATTTTTTTAAGTAGTTATTTGTACAAGAATAAATTTTATATATTACATCTTTAATAATGCAAACATGTTATGTTTTTGTTCGAGAATAAATATAATATATTATGTATTGAATTATGGTTGTAATGTTTCATGTGTTAATGAATTTTATGTTATAATGTTCATTTATCTTATTAAAATTTTCTTTTGAAGTGAATGGAAAAAATGCTGGTAATGGTGGAGATATATGTGTTGTAGACAATTGTAACAACACATACTATTCTCAAGAATAAAAGGTATTTTCATGATTTAACGATGCATAATGGAAGTATCAATACCGTATTCGGGAGTGCAAATTTGATAGAGGGCTCGGACAGCCATAATATTATTACCCAAGAAGACAAAAATAAGTGTGAAAGAAGCATTGTATTCCCCAAAGTCTCAAAGAAATCTATTGAGTTTTAAAGATATCCGCCAAAATGGATATCACATTGAGACAATTAATGAAGGAAATAGGAATACCTTAACATTACAAATATGTCATCGGGTAGGAAAAATGTATTTGAAAAATTGCCATCATTATTATCTGGTTTGTACTATACAAAGATTGATAAAATTGAATCATATATGGTGGTAGACCGTAAGTTTACCAACCATAACGAATTTATTGTATGGCATGACCGACAATGGGCCATCCGGATCAACAATGATGCGGAAAATTATAAATACTTGTGTGGACATATGTTGAAGAACCGTAAGATTCTTCACCCAATGACTTCTCATGTGGTATGTTCTCAAGGAAAATTGATTGTAAGACCATCACCACTAAAATAGGGGTGAATCCCTTGATTTTCTAGAGCGCATACAAGGAGATATATGCGGACCTATTCATCCAGCAAGTGGTCCATTTAGATATTTTATGGTTTTGATTGACGATCGACTAGATGGTCACATGTCTCTATTATCAACTCGCAACTCGGGCGCTTATGCAGATTGTTAGCCCAATTAATAAAATTACGAGCACAATTTTCAGATTATCCTATTAAATCGATACGCTTGGATAATGTTTGGTGAATTTACCTCAAAAGTTTCATTGATTATTGCATGTCAATTGAATAAATGTTGAGCATCCCAGCACATGTTCATACACGTAATGGTCTTGCGAATCACTTATAAAACGGCTCCAATTAATTGCGAGACCGTTATTTATGAAATCAAAACTCCCAACATTAGCTTGGGGCCATGCTATTTTGCATGCGGCATCATTAATTCAAGATCGTGCCAACAAGTTATCATACTTCTTCTCCATTACGCTTAGTATTTGGAAAAGAGCCGGACATATCCCATCTAAGAATTTTGGTTGTGCAAGATATGTTCCAATTGCTCCACAAAACGCATCAAGATGGGACCACAAAGAAGGTTGGGAATATATGTTGGGTATGAATCTCCTTCTATAATAAAATATCTTTAGCCATTAACGGAGATTTATTTACAAGACTAGATTTGTCGACCGTCATTTTGATGAATCAAATTTCCCAACATTAGGGGAGAAATGAAGCGACTAAATAAGGAAATTGTTTGGAATGAATTATCATTATCTCATTTTGATCCTCAGACAAGACAATGTGAACATGAAGTTCAAAGGATAATTTATTTACAAAATTTAGCGAATAATTTGCTCGATGCTTTTACAGATTTGAAACGAAAGTGACAAAGTCACATATTCCAAATGCTAATGCTCTGAAAAATTGGTGTCCCGTAAGGACAACCACTATTGCAAATGAGACAAAACCTACCATAAAACGTGGTAGACCATTGGGCTCGAAAGATAAAAATCCTCAAGAAGAAAAGGAGCTAAAGATAGTCAAGTTGAGGAAATAATAGCTCAAGGAAAATCTCACAAGAGATGAATGACATGACTAATAATACTATTTCTAAGAAATACAGTACTGATTCTACACAAACCGAGATCTCATTAAACTATGTCATGTCAGAAAACTTTTGAACCGTGATATTGACGCCAATGATGCATTTGCATATAATGTAGCGCTAGAAATTATACAAGGTAATGAGGATCAAGAACCTCGATCAATCGAGGAATGCAAACAAAGAAATGATTGCTAAAATGGAAAGACGCAATTCAGGCAGAATTGAATTCTCTGACAAATAGAGAAGTTTTGCTCAGGCCTGTAGCTCGTACACCTAATGGTGTAAAACCTATTGGTTACAAATGGGTCTTTGTGCGAAAAAGAAATGAGAAAGGAGAAGTTACAAGATACAAGGCACGATTAGTTGCCCAAGGCTTTTCCCAAAGACCTAGTATAGATTATGAAGAAACATACTCTCCGTGATGGATGCAACAACTTTTAGATATCTTATCTGTCTGGCAATGAAGGAATGCCTTGACTTGCGTTTGATGGATGTTGTTACAACGCATACTTATATGGATCACTAGATAGTGATATTTATATGAAAATCCCCGAAGGATTCAAACTGCTAGAAGCAGCAGGTTCTCGAGAACAATATTCAATTAAACTGAGAAAGTCATTATACGGATTAAAGCAATCCGGACGAATGTGGTATAATCGTCTCAGTGAGTATTTGATAAAAGAAGGATACACAAACAATTCTATTTGTCCATGTGTATTCATAAAAAGATCTGGAGATGAATTTGTGATAATCGCTATATATGTTGATGATGTAAATATGATTGGAACAACTAAAGGGATCTCAAATGCAGTTGAATGCTTAAAGAAAGAATTTGAGATGAAGGATCTTGGAAAAACAAAGTTTTGCCTTGGATTGCAAATTGATCATCTTAAGAATGGAATTATTATTCATCAAGCGACTTATCTATACGATAAAATTTTGAAACAATTTTATATGGATAAAGCACACCCTTTAAGTTCCCCAATGGTTGTAAGATCGCTTGATATAACTAAAGATCCTTTTCGACCTCTAGATAATGATGAGGAAATTCTCTACCTAAGTGCTATATTTAAGTGCCATAGGTGCACTTATGTATCTTTCTACTCATACACGACTTCGACATCGTATTTGCAAATAACTTATTAGCAAGATACACTCATGTCCTACGAGAAGACATTGAACGGCGCCAAACATATATTTCGTTATCTTCAAGGTACAAATGATATGGGTTTATATTTTTCGATGCATACAAGAAAGAGTTAGTTGGTTTTGCGTGATGCAGGTATCTATCTGATCCCCATAATGGTCGATCACAAACTGGATATGTTTTTACTTGTGGTGGCACTGCTATATCATGGCGTTCAATGAAACAGACTATAGCGGCAACATCATCTAACCATGCAGAAATTTTGGCAATCCATGAAGCTAGTAGAGAATGTGTTTGGTTAAGAAATATGATAGGGCATATTAAAAGATCATGTGGCTTACTTTTAGAAAAGGAAGAGCCTACAATTATATATGAGGATAATGCAGCATGCATTTCTCAATTGAAGGAGGGATATATCAAAGAGGATAGAGTGAAGCATATATCACCAAAATTTTTCTTCCCTCATGACCTTCAAAAGGATGGTATTTGAAAGTCCAACAAATTCGCTCAAATGAGAATCTCATCAATTTATTCACAAAGGCACTTCCCACTGCAATGTTCAAGAAATTGACTAGTATGATTGAACTTTATCGATTCAGAGATCTTAAGTGATTAGGGGGAGTGAATATGTTATGTACTCTTTTTCCCTTAACCATGGTTTTTTTCCCACTGGGTTTTTCCTTGGTAAGGTTTTTAACGAGGCATACATATTCACAAATTAATGGACATCCAAGGAGGAGTGTTACAAAATATTATTTTAAATGGATGTCCATAACCCCTTTTAGGAGAAACTCTCATGTATCAATTAAAGGAGAAACTCCATGCTATTACTATGAAACCTACATAGTATCAATTCTTGTAACTCTTTATTTAGTTCAAACCTCTCATGTTACCTATAAATAGAGGGTTGTATGCATGAAAGAAATGTACAAGAAAGAAAGAAAGAATTCCCTCTACTTCTACATTGTTCATACTTTGAGTAATCCACTATATTGTTCATACTTTGGGTAATTCATTAGTTATTTTATATCAGATTTTAGTAATCGAAAATTTAAAAACCTCCTATTCACCCTCCTCTAGTCGGTATCCTTGATCCTACAAGTGGTATCAGAGCTTGGTCTCTCTTTATTTTGGCTTCACCGCCTAGAGAGCAAGGATGGCCAACGAGAGGATTTCAATTGGAAAAGCTCCTTTATTTGATGGTACAAATTATGCGTATTGAAAAATACGTATGACGGTTTATCTCAAAGCTATGAGTCCCAACATATGGAAAATTGTTAATGAAGGTTATGTTGTGACTGGTGATCCCGCTTTAACAGCTAAACAAAATGAAAGATATGTTCATCTTAATGCTCAAGCAATGAACGCTATTTTTGGTTCCTTAAATGCGGATAAATTCAATCGTATAAGTAATTTAGAAACCGCACATGAAATTTGGAATACATTGTCAGAAATTCATGAAGGAACATCCACTGTTAAGGAAGCAAAATTACACATGCTTAGAGTAAAATATGAAAGTTTCATTATGTTACCTCATGAGAATATCAATGAAATGTATTCTAGATTAAACAATATTGTTAACGAACTCAAGGGTCTTGGTACGACCTTGAGTGATGTTGATGTTGTCAGAAAAATGCTTAGGGCTCTTCCCGAGAAGTACGAGACATTGGTGACTTTATTCCTCAACTCACCGGAATTGCCAAGGATGATGCCAACCGGACTTCTTTGAAACCTCATCACAAATGAGCTCTACAAGAAGGACAAGGAAGAGCTATTGGAACAAAGCTCCTCGAAGAAAAAGAATATTGCTTTCAAGGCAAAGGCGGAGTCAAGTGATGAGGGATCCGAAGATGAAGACACCGAGGAGGAGATGGCACTCCTCGTGAGAAGAATGAAGAGGTTCATGAGAAGGCGCTCTAGCTCAAACGGTCCGCAAAGGTTCAAGAAAGGGCAACATTCTAGCACCAACCGGTATGCAAATATTCGGTGCTATGAATGTGATGAGAAGGGGCACATTGCCTCACATTGTCCTAAAAAGAAGGAAGACAAGAATAGATCGCCCAAGAAGAAGAAATTCTTTCAAGGAAAGAAGAAGCTCTTCAAGAAGCTTCAAAAGGATGGCAAAGACGAAGCTCATATTGGAGAGTGGGATTCCGAAGAAGAGTACTCGGACTCCGACTCATCCGAAGAAGAAACTCCTTCAAAGAAGAAGGGTCTTGCCGGTATCGCCATCAAGGAGGCTTCATCACCATTCGTCACCCCTTTATGTCTTATGGTTAGAGGAGAAATTAAGGTAAATTCTAATGAAGATGATGAACCCTCATATGATGAATTAATGGATATTCTTGAGGATTTAAATGAATATCTTGGCAAAGAGAAATCAAAATTTAAGGTTTTGAGAAAAGAGTTTCTTTCTTTAAAAAATTCTTATGATGAGCTAAAGGAAGCTCATGAGGTTCTCCTTACCAAGGATTATCCAAAGTCCTCAAATGATATTGGTATAGAATGCAATATTATCAATGATTTGCCTAATTTAGAAATCAACTCATGTTATGTGGCAAAATCAAGCATCGCTACCTCATGTGATGATTTAATTGATATATCATGCTCTAGTGCTAGCTCATGTCACGAAAACTTAATTGTTGAAAATAACGAACTTAAAGAACAAGTAAATAAACTCAATAAAAGTTTAGATAGATGCTTTAAGGGTAAGGATACTGTGGAGTATATAGACCCCGGGTATCTGCATGGCGGACCGTGCTAACCACCCAAGGGGGGATGGGCCAAGCCGACTACATGAAGATGGGTATTGCCCAGGAGGCAGGCCGTCATGCGCAGCAAGGAAACCCCGAAGATGGAAACCAACCCTGCTTAGGGAAGATACAATTGTAATCCTAGCCGCTATCATGTATAACGGATAAGGAAAGAGATACAATTTCCACCTCGTATCCGAGTGGGACTCTTTTTTGTAACCGCCCTCCTCTGCTATATAAAAGGAGGGGCGGGGAGACATAAAGGAGAGGATCTCATTAGCAGTAGCTAGCCACATATAATTCCAGAGCACAGGACTAGGGTATTATCTCCACCGCGGGAGCCCGAACCTGTATACATCCGGTGTCTTGTGCTACCATCAAGTTTGTATCCAGCGCCTAGCCCCCTTTTCATTATTGTCGGTAACAAACGTCGACAGATACCCTAAATAAAATCTTGGGTAGTCAAAGATGTTCTTACAATAAAGAAGGATTAGGTTATGTCCCTAAAAAGAATAAGAAAATAAGTAACAAGGCTCCTCGCTTTGTGAAATCAAATGGTAAATTTTATTATAAATGTCATGATGTAGGACATTTAGCTATTGATTGTTCATTAAGTAAAGCATCAAAAGAAAATATTCATGACTCTTGCTATGTACTTAAAAGAGATAGAAATGGTAAAGTTTTTGCTAAATTTGTTGGGACCCCGATAATTGGCCAAAGAAAAAAACACTAATGATAACATTATCAGTGGCTGTTCTTGGCTAGAACCGCCACTGATAATATTATCGATTTGTTCTAGCCAAGAACCGCCACTAATAATGTTATCAGTGACGGTTCGAAAACCACCACTGATAATCTCCGATTATCAGTGGCACTATATCAGTGACGGTTCGAAAACTACCACTAATAGCATTTATGAACCGTCACTGATGTGCTTTTTCTGGTAGTGATAACCTCACGCATCAAGAAGTCAGCGAGGTGTTCTCGAATTGCCACCAGATGGGCCTTTTTTAACGCAGTTGTATCGTTGATCTTCTTTATACTGATGAAGGTTTGCATGTTATGACTAACGTAAAAGGCACATAGGTTATTTTTCCTATCCTTGTTAGGCACACTGCGAAAATAGAATTGGTTAGTGAAAGCATCTAGGCCCCCAAGTTCGGTTAAGTTTTGGTAATTAATAACAACAAAGTTTTAAGGGCTAACGTTTTTCAATTGAGTGTTTTTGAGTATAGGTTGATTCAAGACATGATGGACAAAAGAGCATCAACTAAATTAATAGAAGATCAACGCAACAAGGCAAGATGACCAAGGTATAAAAGTTAAGGACCTTTTCATAGCTTTTACCGATCTTGGCGTTTGAAGAGAAAAAGATCGGATTGTTAGAATAGGTGCCTTACTATTAAGAGGGGTCATTGTCGTAAGTTTGATGTCGAGAAAAGTGTCGAGGCTCAAAATATATCAATTAGACATCTCAGGAATAAATGGTATTAAAAATGAAATCAAATAGAATCAAAATTTGCATTTTGATGTATATGGGCGGTAGGACCGCAGGGCCTGCGGTAGTACCGGTCGTCGGTGCTACCGCACCCCTCCATGTACCTTTTTTTTCCAGAGAAGATGTTTTCGGTACCTGGAAGGGTGGTAGTACCGCAAGGCATGCGGTATTATCAAGAGCGGTACTACCGCACCTCCTCCCATAGTATCGCCAAGTGACCAACTGGTCCTTGGATCAAGATTAATTGCTCCACAAAGGACCGTTGGAGTCTTGAGGAGCGGTAGTACCAAATTTCTTCAACACGATTTTGATTAACTTTTGAGCAACAGTTACATTTGGTTGGTGGGGGTTATAAATAGCCCCTCACCTACATTCAAGAGTATTCTTTGGTCCTCATTGAATACATTTGAGCTCTTGTTAGTCTCCCAAACTCTTGGAGCATTAAAATTCACACATTGAGAGAATTAGGAGAAAATTGATTGGAGCATTTAGTGTTGAGCCTTAGACACTCAATTTTGACCTCAAGCAAGCCTCAATACTCATTACTCTTGGAGGTTGCCGCCTCCTAGATGGCTTGGAGGCGGGAAATCGGTGATCTTCACAAAGAAGATTGTGTGAAGGCCCGATCGTTGTGAAGGCAAGGAGCTCGCCTACCCGGAGTGGGGAAGAGCTACCCCGAGTGATCGAGGAAGGCTCAAGCGGGTGGAGCCGGCTTGAAGAAGTTCAAGCCACCTCAACGTGGAGTAGGGGAGACCGGCAAGTCTCTGAGACCACGGGATAAAATTCGTGTGTTCATCCATTGTGGTTTGTATTTTCTTATTCCTTAGGGTTACATTGAAATTCTAGCTCATCGAATATATTGTTTAGAATTAATTTGGTGTTTGGAGTACTTGATTAGAAGAGATAACGTATTGATCATTAGAAATTGCTTGATAACAAAAGTGATAAAATTGCGAATAGTGCTTAGTGGACCTTAAAATTGAAATAAGAGTAGAAAAATTTAGAAACCTCCTATTCACCCCCTCTAGTCGGTTATCCTTGATCCTACAGTTAGTTCTAGGGGCACTATTACGGAGTGATATAGGATTATTGTGTACTAGTGGCTACCTAAACGTCAAAATCATATTTCAGTTTCGACGCGTCCTTGTGTCACCCTCCACGAAGTTTGTGCACTTTGAATGCCCTATGTGATTCAAAAAAATTAGCCTCGTCCATTCCACAAGCTACAAAAGAGTTATCTATGGAGGAAACATGATTACCTATCGAGTACTCTTTTGATAGGCCTCAAGTCATGGCTGTCCTTACGTAAGGAACCAAAGTAGCTAGCCCAGTTTTTTCTTGATTCAAACACAATTAGAACTCAATGAAACCTACACAGGAATGTTGCCATGGTTACTCAACCTAACTTTGAGTTACATTTAAAATACAAATCAAAATATTACAGGTAGTGCAACACTTACGATAGGTTATAGGGTAGAAATGTGTACTCTGCATCACGTTGAGCCAGCAATATCTCTATCACATAATCCTCGACATAACGAGAATTTTCGTTCATTGTTTGCCTTGAGACTATGTGTGTGTCGAGGAAACCCACCGGTTCTTTGTTCCTTCTTGCTTCAAGAATCATGTATTACATTTGTTTTGCCCTTCATGTTCAATAAGAAACCAATCAAGCTATTACATATAGGGGTGAAAACGGGTCGGGTAATTCCCGACCCATATCCGTATTCGAAGGAAAAACTATCCGAAACAGACGGGTAGTACCCGTACCGAAAATAAACGGGTAGTATCCGTATCCGTATCCGATCAAATACATCCGGGTATGGGTAGGATACGGGATAAGCAATACCCGGTACTATCCGAGACAAAACGGGTAAAATTCGCACTGATATTTTTGATTTTCGCACCGATTTACATCCAAGAACTGGCGGCCAAGAAGCCAAGACGGCAGCGCCAACAAAGCGCGCCAGTGCAGCGAGCCCAATAGGATAGCTAACCCTAACCCTAAGGGCTCAGTCCCTAACGCCTGGAACTGGAAACCCAACGCCAGTGCTCATCCTGTCATTGCCGCTTCAGTCTGCCCTCGCCGTTGCGCTTGCCTCGTGGCGAATCGGCCCAGATCTCGCTTTCACGACACCGCCACATTTGAGTCAACCCGACGCTCTCTCGTTCTCTCGACGCCTTGACTCGCTGCTCGCCGTGACGGCCGCTTGAACTCAACCCGACGCATGACTCTCTGCTGCTTGACGCCTTGACGCCGCCCTTGACTCTCTACTACTGCCGGCGTCGTTGTCCCACTCTTTGTGGCTTCTTAAGAGCACTAGTTGTTTCATCTTTCATGTTTGGCTAGATCCCGAGACTTGGCTTGGCTACTTGTCAGTAAGTTTTCTCAAATACGTGATTTGCTACTTGTCACTGTGGGATTGAGATTGGTATTGCTCGTGATGAGATTAGGGTTTTGGATGATTCAAACATTTATTCTGTACATAAGGCCTTGAACGGTAGAGTGGTAGAGTAATGTGCTTTAGAAGTATTGAATATTTGAATTATTCACTATCAGATTGTAGTTCTTGTTCAGTTCAATGTTTTAAGCATTAGCCTGCTGTTCTTGTTCAGTTGTATCTTGTATGCTTTGCTCGGCTATGCAGTAAAACTAAAACTTGCTGTTAGAGTTGACATTTGGTAGTGCCAGGTTCTGTCAATTGATTCAATTGTTACTACTGTCATCTAATTACAGTTTAGGTCTGCTGTTTGGTTGGTGTATTTGTCACTGATCTGAATTGATTTAGATACAACTGAACCTAACCGGCAAAAAGAACTTTAGTTTCAATGAATTTCATAATCAATTCTTGCTGTGCATAATAAGGTGGTAAGGGTTTGAGGCCTTATTTGCAAGAGTATTTGTTTCTCCCATTCGTGATTGTAGTTGAAGGTTTGTAACCTTCAAATATACCCTAAATCTGAGAGCAATAAAATTAATTATCTCCCTCTGCCATGGTAGACATGATTCATTTTATGTATGCCACAGTTTTCATACTGTATCTTGTCAGTTTAGTTATGTCACTTTGGTCATCTACTCATCTTTGAATCATGTATGTGCAGTCACATTGCTATATGGATTAAGAAATAAATTCTTGCCCTTATTCTCGCAACTTTTTCAACATTCCATGGCAGTCACATTGCTATATGGATTAAGAGATGTGCTAACATGACTTTTTTCATTGTTAAGGAGACAAAGACAACATTTTACTTCTTGCTGCTTTTAGTATTACTTCATGCTTGGTTGGTTGAGCTCAAACTTGTACTGAAATGACGATGGGGAGAAGTAACAATGAAGGCACAAATGACAATAGCATTAGCCATAATACAACGGAGGTGGAGCAGCCCTTGGCCTTGGTTGCCATAGCGGAAGATGAGCCCATAAGAGAGGAGGAGCATGCTGTTGGATTTGGCAAGAGGAAGGCAGGCCCCTGCAGCCCGCGTCCAAATAAACTCCACAAAATGTCGGACTTCATAAATGTGGAACCGGTTGCCACATCAAGCAAGGGCAGGGGCAAGGCCTTGGTATCAAACAACAGCAAGGCCCCTGCGATATCGAATAAGGGCAAGGGCAAGGCCTTGATATCAAACAAGGCCAAGGACGTTGCAACGAATTTGAGCAAGAGCAAAGTTGATGGAACTACCTCAAACAAGTTGATGGGTTCCTCGCTCAAAGCGGTACGCCTCGATCTCGAGCAAGGTCATGCTATCGTCTAACAAATCGTCCCAAGGTATAGGCTTATGAAATGTTTACTTGTAATATACAATTTGATTTTTTTATTCTATGGCTCTTTATGATAATACATACATTTATGAACTTATATACTGTAGAAATTGTGTAAGTGCAATCTGGTAAAGGGAGTGCAAGTCTAGAGACCAATGAGGAAGGCGAAGAAGATGAAGCTCCAAAGGGAAAGAAGCGCACTTCCTTTGTGTGGCAACACTTTACAAAGTTTGATAAGGAGGTGACATTGGATAATGGTTCAGTCATAAAGGAGTGTTGGGCTAAATGCAATATTTGCTCACATAAAGCAAGGGCTTTAGGAGTAAATGGTACAAAGGCTTTCATTAATCATCTAAAGTTAAAGCACAGTGTTGTCAAAGGTCAGGCGCTCATAAATCAGAATGGCAGTGCTATTGAGACATATCGGTATGATCAAGAAACTAGCTTGAGAAAATTTCACTATGCCATCATTATGCATGAGTACCCATTTAATATTTGTCAGCATGAGTACTTTGTTGATTTCATCAAGTCCTTACGACCTAGCTTTCCTATGAAGTGTCGTATTACTGTTCGTAATAAAATACTTGATCTTTATAAAGAGGAAAGGGACAAGTTGTATGAACATTTCAAACAACTCTCTTGTCGTGTTAGCTTTACTATGGACATGTGGACTTCAATTCAAAACAAAGCATATATGTGTGTCACAGCACATTGGATTGATGATAATTGGAACATGCAGAAAAGAATTATCAATTTTATTCATGTGGAAGGGACTCATTCTGGGCTTAAATTGGGTGATACATTTTTCCAAAAAGTGTTGGATTGGAACCTTGATAAAAAGTTGTTTGATCTCTCATTGGGCAATGCTTCTTCAAATAAAGTTGCCATTGATGTGGTCATTGAGAATGCTAGAAGCTTTCTTGTATGTGGTGGCAAATTCTTTCATGTTAGATGCGCAAATCATATATTAAACCTTGTGGCTAGGGATGGGTTAGCTGTAATTGGAGGTGCTATTGGAAATATTAGAGACTTCATATCAATAGTAAAAAGATCACCACAACAATTGGAGGCATTTGAAAAGTGTGCTAAAGAATGTGATTTGGACAATAAGAAAGCTCTTTCCTTAGATGTTGCCACAAGATGGAACTCTACATATATCATGATAAGAGATGCTATTTATTACAAGGATGCTTTTGGTCGTCTTGCTCTTAAAGAAAAGGCTAGATATGCAAATGTCACCCCTTCAAGTGAAGATTGGTTGAATGCAACAAATATCCACAAATGTTAGAAAAGGTTTTATGATGTCACTTTACTTTTCTCTGGCACATCTTATCCTACTGCCAATCTTTTCTATCGGAAATTTTGTGAGATAAAGATTGCTATTGAAAGATGGTGTGATAGTGATGATGAAATGATTTCTTACATGGCAATGGCTATGAAAGAAAAATTTGAAAAGTATTGGGACATGAGCAATATGGCTTTGGTGGTAGCATGCTTTTTTGATCCTAGGTACAAACACAGGATGGTTGAGTTGTATATGTTGAAAATATATGATAAGCTAGCTGAGTTTGAGATGATGGAATTTATGAATGTGATCAATGAATTATTTGCATTTTATTCATCAACTATGAATGCAAATACAACCGATAAGACATCTACTTTAAAAGAGAGTGGATTGGTCTCCAAGTCAAAGACAAAGAGTTGCTTAAGTGATGATGAGGATGCAGTTAACATTGATGTGTTATATCACACAAGTAAGGCAAGTAAGGTGTCAGAGTTGGATGTGTATAAAAATGAAGACTTGCTGCTCTTTGATGAAAGTGATGGAGAATTTGATGTGCTAGCATGGTGGAAGAATGAAGTGACAAGGTTTCCTATTCTTTCTCACCTTGCTCGTGATGTCTTATCTATGCAAGTGTCTACTGTTGCTTCGGAGTCGGCATTTAGTGCCGGTGGACGTGTTATTGATCCATATCGTTCTCGACTCAATGCTCACATTGTTGAGGCCTTAGTTTGTACCAAGGATTGGATTTCTTCACAAAAAGGTAAAAAAAAACTTTCATCTTTCTTATGCCATCATATATGGTTACTAATTTTTGGTTTTTCAATTGCAGATTCGAAGAATAAAATTGCAACATTATTCGAAGATATGGATGCTTTGGAAATGGAGGACATTCATGAGACTTGATATCTTGATGCATGCATGATGATCCTTGTTTTGTGTGTTCATTTATGTTAAGTAAACTCTATTTGTCACTATGTGTTGGACTATGTTGGACTCTATGCGTTTTTGTTGGACTCTGTTATTGTTGGGTTATGTATTAATTGGAGTATTGGACCCTATGTTGGATTATGTACAAAGTGAACCTTGGGTTTAGAAAGATGGTTATTCAGTTGCACTTGTATTTTGCTTATTCAGCCTCTCCTGCTGTCCAAATACCTCTCATGAATTGGACTATATGTCAATGCATTGGACTGATTTGTATGAATTGAACTATCACTGTGTGTTGGACTATCACTTCCATGATTCCTTTATATGCTTGACTAAGTACAGGTTTGTTTTGTTCAGTTCTACTAGTCAATCTGAGAGGAAATCTACAAATTGTTGTGCAGGTAATCCTGCTCAGTTTCCTTTTAACTTTTCTTTTCTTGTCACAACTCACTTCTTTCTTATTGGTTCTAATAATCACATGGACACCTGTTGGTGCTTAAATCTGTACTCTGTTCCTTTGAGAGTAACATGGACACCTGTTGCTTTGTTTCAGTGATCTGTCCAACAATCACATCGGTGGCTTGATTCCTCAAGAGGTTGGAATGCTGGTCCTGCAGTTGGATCCAATGGTCTGATTGTGGCAGAAGATAGGTGAGTTAAGGATTTAACATACTGGTGCCTTCATATTTGAATACCTCATTTCTTGTTAGATTGGCACGAATATACCATGGAAATAGGAGAGATTTTAAGATGTTTTTGTGAAAAGATCACAGAGAGGGAGGGAGGGAGCCGTATAGGTGATTAACAAATGTAGGGGTTACTCATGTTTGGATTGTTTAGCTTTGCCATTGATTGAAGTAGTGTAAATTATACGATACATAAGAAATTGCTTGCTCATTGGACTTGGTTGTGACAAAACAACCATTTTTGTTTGTTAAAAAACATCTGCTCGCTTTCCACGTTGGAAGGTAACTAGTTTTCTTTTGGAATGATAGTGTAATTTGATTGCTTTCGGTGGTGAATTCATTGAAGTGATAAGGAGTGCGGTGGATGGGTGGAGTCATTTAATCGCTATGGATGTTGGCCTTGTTAACAACTTAACATTGTGTCTTGTTTTGTATTCGGTTTCAATGAGCAAAGTATAAAGAAGGTGTTTGTTGGTGGCATCCCATACTATTCATCCGAGGATGACATTAGATGTTTCTTTGAAGGATGTGGCGAGATCACTTCACCGGATCGCATAAATGCTTCAATTGCTACCAATGCGCGCGGCCGTCGAGAGCCCCTCAACCGCTCGACAGTACATTGAGCATCGACCTATCAACGCTTCGTGTGTATCAAAGTACCTAAGACATTGCTAATGCAATCAACGCTTTATGCTCCTCCTTTGTAACATTTGTTTTGTATATATGCAATATGCTTTGATTCTACGTAGTTTATGCGTGCTATCCGACTAAGTACCAAGTATCCGTATTGTACCGTCAGATAATATACGATCCGCTTTTGTACCCTTAGTAAATACCCGATATCCGTGATCCGTATCCTATTCGATTTTTCACTACCCGTACCCATATCCGAAAAAAATAATTAGGGTAGGATACGGGATGACCTACTACCCGACCGTATCCGACCCATTTTCACCCCTAATTACATACATTCTTCGCTACATGCAAGATGTCGATGATGTGGCGAATTTCTAGGTACTCTCAATAAGGTAGGTCCCAAAATATTAATCTCTTTTTCTATGTGCTCCTCTTATAGGTCCTCAATTTATGTCCCTTTTCAAGTGTAACAACCAAATCTTTAACCATGTCATAAATAGCTCTCCCATTTAAAGGCTTTAGAGCTAAACCGTCCTTATTTCTTCCGTCGAATTGTTTCTTCATCTTGCGGTTTGGGTGATTCCTATGAAGGAACCTACGGTAACGCATGTACACAGTTTTACGTGAGTGATTCAGCTACACACACTCTCAATATCATCTAAGCAATGAGTTCAGACTTTTACTCCTTTTGTCCTCTGGCTCGACAGGTTAGCAAGGGCAAGATAATCATTTATAGTGTAGAACAATAAGTAGTATAAATTGAAGTTCTCTTGCTTGTACGTATCCCATACTTGTATCCCATGAACCCATAGTGTTTCTAGATCTTTCACAAATGATGCTAGGTACACATCAATGTCGTTCATAGGTTGCCTCGGCCTTTGGATAAGTATAGACAGTAAAATATACTTCCACTTCATAGACAACCAAGGAGGAAGGATGTAGATACAGAGATTCACGGGCCAAATGCTATATCGGTTGCTCATATTACCGAAAGGATTCATTCCATCTGTACTCAATCCAAGCCTTATATTCCTCGGTTCCACATCAAATTATGCAAACCTCTTATCGATGTTTCTCCACTGGGAAGAATCATCCAGATGCCTTAATATTCCATCATTTTTATGCTCCTTAAAGTGCCAACGCAGCAGTTTTGCCTCCATTGGGTTGGTAAATAAACACTTCAAATGGAGAATTACAAGTAGATACCATGTCACTTTAGTAGAAGGTCCTTTCTTTACCTCGATGCCCTCGCCGTCGTCATCTGGCTGATTTTTACGCTTGTGACAGGATGTGTTACTCACCGGACATACATGCAAGTCTGTGTATTCTTTATGGTAGAGGATACAGTCATTCGGACATGTATGTATTTTTTCTACTTCTATTCTTAAATGACAAAGAACCTTCTTAGATTTGTAGGTGGTTGTTGGTGACTTGTTTCCCTTTGGAAGCATGCCCGTTAATAGACCTAACAGCGTTGTGAAACTTTTGTTGGGCCAACCGTTGCTTGCCTTTAATTTCAGCATTTTAAGCATGGACGACAACCTTGTTATTTTGACTTGCAGCCCGGGAACAAAGGTTTTTTCGAGTTGTCCATCAAGCCTCATAATTTACCATATTCTCTCTCATCACAGTTCTCTTCTGCATCGCACAATATCTAATGCAGATTGTTATAGTGCAACATGTACTCATCGAAAGCATAATCGATATCATTTGGTATATCGTTGACTTCGTTAGCGATGTTAGTACTGCTTCTTTCCTGTATAATATGCTCTTCAACGTGACTAGTCCAATACATATACCTCTTTTGAAACCCTTTAGAATTAAGTGTGCTTCAATCTGCGTTGAGTCTATCCTCATCTTCTCGTAGTCAATGCACGGACAAGATATAGATTGCGTCCTCTTATTCAATGTATCCTCTGCTGCAGCTTTTCTAATAGTAGGGATGCCATTAATGTAATCGGCACTTGTACGGTTCGTAGCATATATCCAACGTGCGTCCATCTATACTACGTATATAACAATATTAGTATTAAATATTAGAATACACTATAAGTGCACATGTGTACATTTTTATATTGGAGAAAATTAACTACCAACACTCTACCCTAAATCATACTCATACTAGGCTTGTTTGGTTTACTTCCAATGGTTACCAATACTTGTCTTACCAAAATTTAGTACCGTTGATCAAATTTGATAAACATTTGGCTTGCTACCAAATTTTCATAAGATTCCCTTCTCCCTTGGTTCTTTAGTTTAATTTGTTGCCAATCTTTGGCCAAAACATTAGTAGCCATTTTGGTGACCAAATTTTGGTAATGCCAAATATTGGTAAGGTTCAATAGGGCAAATTTATCATCAAACAAAACATACCCACCAAGCTAGCTAGATTTAAACCAAGCAACTTCAATTCTCCCTTTACCAAGCTAGCTACATCTTGATTATAATGCAATTATAATTACTATCTTAGATCATAAAGAACAACTTGATCTATAAGCTAGATCTAAACCCCTCATCAATTCTATGTTTATCAAGCTAGATCTTGAATATAATGCAGTTATAATTAATTATTAACCTTAGATCATTAAGAACAAATAGATCAACAATCACCATTCCAAATAAATGGCCTCCTTGCACCATATCGTCTCACAGCCATAGCCACCTCAAAGTTCTTTCCAAATCCAAAAACACTAAGTGGGTCGAGCTATATATTATATATATTCCCAGATCACATGACAAATGGTTTTATCCAAAAACCATCAATAATGAGGTTCACCAGCCACAAACTGTCTGTGATGTCACCCAGGTAATCACTAACGGTTTCTGGATACCCAAAAACACTAAGTGGGTCGGGCTATATATTATATATATTCCCAGATCACATGACTGATGTGGACTTCTATTAGGATATTAGGGAATCGTTATCTCTAACAAAATATTTGGATATGTTAAAAAAACCATATATTTAACAAACCTCCCTTTGGCTCAAAATCCATAATGAAATTATCTCCGAAAAAATCCTAAAGGGTAAGAAAGACTGAAACAGTTTAATCCAAACGCTTCTCATGAAGCTAAATTGAGCAAACCACCGGTAGATCCAAATAAATAGCTATCAACAAAACTGACGAAGAAATCTATATCTTCAACGATTTATAACTCTAGTAAAGTTTGAGCTATGCAACTGGCATCCTGAAACAAATGTTCTATCATTAAATGGCAAAAGTCAAAACATTTTCTGTGACACTTGATAGGTAGCGAAGAACCCAATACTATGGATATTTGAAATGCTCTATCTAAAACTCAAATTTTGGCAAATAATGTTTATTGAAAGAGTAACTTGCAAGTGTAATCATCACATACAACAAACTGTCGACTTTAAAGATAATTAAATTTCATAATATAGTTGAAACTGCTCCTGTAAAACTGTTAAGATGGAAAAAAACTTTAGTGTCATCAATAGAGTAGAAATTGCAGTAGACCTCTCATATCGAACTATAATAACTGGATAACATTGTAGTATCTATATAAAAACAAACTCCTTGTACTTCAATCCTTCATCTCAAACTGATATTAGAGCAAAACATTTACTTTTAAACAACAAAACTCCGGAAAGTATAATGTTAGCTACCATCGGAGTATCATCAAATTTTGAGAATTAATGTGGCAAAAGTCTTCATAATGATCGCGCAAACGATCTAAGATTTGCATCATATCTAAATGGTGATTGAACATCAAATCCAATTATCTCCTCAACCGACATTGATTTTGTTTATCTGATATAAACAGGCGTTATCATTCAACTCAAAACTCATTGTAAGCCGCCATAGATCCAAGTAGCATGCCATACATTAACAACCATAACAAAAGAATAACTAGGCGGTGATTAATTAGGACGGCACCGTTGAGGCGTTGGGCTGGGTAGTACGGCTCGTGGAACGCGTTGCTCTCCATACTCACGGCGCTGGCCGCTCACTTGGGCTCCGCCATGGATGTCATGGAGAAGTTTGCTGGTACGATGCAAATCTTGTTACTCCGTGGTGATTAGCAAACAAGCCGCTGGCCTCCTTGATCTTCTTTCGGCGACCTTGGAGATGAGCTTGGCCTTGACGACGATGGGCCCTTGTGTATCCGAACTGCATCACATCAACGTCGAGCGCCTCCTTGATGACTCCGTGCGATTGGCCGTCTCTGAGAGTCTCCTCCTAAGGCAGCGGCTAGGGTTTTGAACTCAAAGCTCTGATGCCACTTGTTATGGTTTAGAGATGCACAAGATGAGAGACAGATTTACATGAAAAACCTCACAGAGGAAGAAAAATCATGGGAGACAAATTAATCACTAATTGGTTCTTTCAATTTACATATACATGGGGTGGTTTTATATAGCTGGATGAGTTTGAATCGTAGAAGATTTGAACTTCTGTTAGGATATTGAGGAATAATTATCTTTAGCAAACTATTTGGATATTTGAGGAAACCATATCTCTAACAATTTCTGAAGAGCAAGGGTGGATCTGGCACTGTGATATATAGTGTCGTGCCATTCTTCCATACATGTCCGTTGGATTGGAAACGAAAGGTCTAGATCACCTGAGGAGGACACGAATAGTGTGCTCGATCGATGCTCCGCCATTTCTGAAGAGCAACGCTAACAACAAGAGAATTCATTCGAGGAGCGAGCCTAGCTCACGTGGCAAGCACGCTCGGACGCACGCTGCCCACCAGCGTTCAAACCTTGGTTCAGTGCTGCTTCCCTGTACGTTTTCATTCGGGACTTGGCTTAAGTCCCAGATGAAAATTACATACACATGTGAGTGTGTTCAGTAGTCACAGCATGTGCTCGTGCTCCGTGAGACTCTGGCCTATGCACACCCACATATGTGTGTGGGTGTGACTATGTGCCCTATCATGTAGTCAAAACAGAGAGAGAGAGTTCATTCAATGCATGGGTCGGTCGAGAGCTCATGGTTGGAACAGTGCTAGGTCCAATTTCAAGCCGTCTCTGTGGACAGGAAGGATGAGCGTTGAAGTCTCCATCCATGGCGTTTTCTCGTGTCCATTGATGCGCACAGCAGAGAGCGAGCAAGAGAGAGAGTGATATATGCAGCGGCATGCAGGCTAACTTGCTGCCACTAGCGAAGCCTTTAAGATGCGCGCCGGCCGCTGCTGCCCCCAACCAACTGCACCCATCAATGGCGTTGGACAGGTGGACGGAGGCAGATGACGCGGACGGACGTCGGATCAGAAATCAACGCCGTGGATGGTACCCGTAGCAATGAAGCGAAAACACTTCGTGAAATTGGTCAATTACCAATCTAATCAGCCTATATATGTCCACTTACGTTACGGCGACGGGTTAGAGGCTCAAGGGTATACTACGTACACTGCTGTATGCGAAGTCAATGTTGATTATCTATCTATATCTAGATTGTTCGATAGGTACGGGGAGCGACTTCTGCTGCCACGCGGTGTTTTTGCACTATAGAACTACAGTTTGCTACAGTTCCCCCCCTCTCTGCAATTGAAACGAGAAGTCCAGTTATTTTCCGCTCTCTTCGTATTAAAATGATGAAGTCCAGTTATCCACTTATTTTATGTAACATCCCGAATTTTGAACAGTAAAATGTAAACACCAAATTTTAAATGTGAATATTTTTCTGAGTTTTCTTGGTATTATTTATTTTTATTTTGGATTTCTCTGGATTTATTCTTCGTATGAAAAATCTAGCAAATGGAATTAAGGATTGGATAATGGTAAAAAGGTAAAAAGATAAAAGTATAAATTTGGAAAAATTACCATCTAAACCCTAGGCCTGCAGGAAAATCATTTTTACCCACAAATAAATTTTTATGAACAAAAATGAGACTTAATTATTGAAAAGACAATTACTTTTGACTAAAAACAGTGCAAGGTCAGATTTAATGCAAAATCTGTAGACTTCATGCCGACCTGATAAAATTACCATAGTAACCTCAATGCATTATCTACTCCCAGTAAAAATATTAGAAATTTATCATGTCAAATAAGTCATCTAAAAATTCAAATACAGAAACAAGAAAAATCAACAAAATGGAATGTCAGAATTTTTATAAAATAATGGAGCAATATTTTGAGCTGAAAATTTTACATAAGAATCCTTAGATCAAACAAATATTAAAAACAAAGTTTCACAAATAATAGACTTCATTTACACACAAAAAAATCAAAATCCGAAAATGAAATTTTGAGCAGCTAGTAGTGTCAGAATTTTAATTAATTCCCTGTAGAACTTTTTGACCCAAAGTTTTTACTGGAGGTAGTACATTAACTGGAGACCTTAGTCAAAAATCCTTGGTAAATTGGGCGGTGATTTGATGGCTGTTTTAAGGCAAACTCAGACAACAATCGCTCAGCCAAAATATCCCTTTTTAAAACGACCCAAAGTTTTTGATGGCTGTTTTAAATCTCTTTTTTTCTCCCTCCGCATTGAAACGAGAAGTCCAGTTATTTCCGCCCTCTCTTCGTATTAAAATGATGAAGTTTAGTTATTCACTGATTTTAGAATATTTATAGTCTATGTACATATAGTGTATTTGGATTGAATATCCTCGAGGAGTCGTCCACATCAACGCTCGGAGATGCGCTGTTTTTCCACTGTATAAACTACAGTTGCTGAGGACCTTTTCTTTGTCCCTCACAGTATTTTTTTCGCTTTGTTTTTTCCCGCTCTCACCGTATAATCTACAGTTGCTAAGACCTCTTCGTTTCAGTTTAAATACAACTTCGACTTAAAATAAAAGTGGATTATGCGTCAAACAGGAAGATTCTAGACAGTTTCTCCAAGAATCAGAATCTGATTTGTACACAGAATCAGAAACTGTCACCCACCTGATTATGCGGATTCTGACTCAGATTCTGCGAGTTCCGCCTCCCACGAGTCGTCGCAGGCACAAAGGCTTCCGCCATCGTCCCTAGGCCCCTCCACCACCCTCATCCGCTCATCCGTCACCGACACCGATCAACAATCAACAGAGACAATCAGGATTGCCGAACAACCAGATTTTCCAATCAACGGATTCTTTAGACAGCCGCTTCTCTAGACAACTGATTATAATCCAGAATCTGCATAATCAGAAACTATCCCGAAAGAGGCCTTAGTACCTTTTCTCATAAAGTCTAGTTATCCATGGATTTTAGAACATTTATAGTCAAATTATGTAAAGTGTAATTAGATTCTAATCTTTTCGAGGAGTCGTCCGCCGCAACGTGCGGTGTTCTGCCAGTTAGGAACTAATGTGAGATCAGCAATTGAACGGCTCGCCTGCTCGTCCACGTGTTTGATCCAGATCGTCGATCTCTGCAATCGGATGATCCGGAAATGGTAAATTCCTCTAGCTAGCTACCGTCGCTTCGGTCGAACACAGCCTTCCGCATTCATCGGATGCCGTAATAATCCACAAATGCGCTAGCAATTTTAGTACAGCCATACAAACATCGCTTGATGCAAAATCAATCAATCAATGCGAAAACCCCGCCTCCAGCACGGAAATTTTTAGGAGAAACATTTCAATTCCCGCAAAACTGCAAGATAAATATATTCTTTAGTAATATCATATCCGTTCAAAAATATAAAGTGTATTTTAACTTTCGTATAAGATTAAGGTTATGGTGAAATTGAGAAAGATACGAGAAGAAAATGGCTTAGATACTCTGACCACTTAATTGTCTTAGAGCATCTCCAGCAAGGACTCCTAAAACAGGGCTCTTATTTTGGATTTAGGGACTCCTACTATTTTTTGGGGCTCTATTTTCAGAGCATAAGTCCAGCAACATCCCCTAAATCTCAGCCCCTATTTTACTTTTTCTCCTATTTTGACATATCCGCTATGTATAATCTTCATTTGACACCACTAAAATTCAATCAAAAATATTTGTAATACATAAAACATAAGCATATTAACATTTACAATTTAAAAACATGATATTTAAAATTTAAATTTAAAATTTTCAAAACATGATAAATAGATAAATAGAAACTCCGAACAATGAATCAAACTACGAAGCGCTATGAATTGCCCACAAATGCTCAATAAGATCATCTCGAAGCCTCTCATGTATTTCCCTGTCTTCAATCTCCTGGTGTATCTTTAAGAACTCCCTATTTTAAGGTTTAGGGGCTGGTTTAAGGGCTCCTTGGGAATTGGGGCTGAGGAGGCAAATTTAGGGGCCTCCTAATTTTAGGGGCTGGATTAGAGGCCCCGTTGGATCTGTATTTTTTTACTAAACTCCATATTTTAAGGTTTAGGGGCTCTGCTGGAGATGCTCTTAGAAGATGAGACATAATATTTTGTGTGTGTGGTATTAAACAAATGCATATGTTTATTGAGATGGAATAAATTGAGGTATGGTAAGAAAAACTTCATTAAATCTAAATGCATGTTTTATATATCTAAACAAGGCAATTAAAACTATATATCTTTTACTAACTCTATTTTTGAATAGATAACGTTTTAGGATTTTGGACTTTAACTAAAGTACATATAGAAATGATTGAATCGTCCTCCTTCTTTAACTCATTTATTGCTCTTGAGTGTTGTGCGTTAGTCTATTCTACAATGATAAATAATATTAGGAAAAATAAATGGTAGGGATATGCAAAGAAAAAATATTTAAAAGTTATCTCAAAATTCTAGAATACCATATATTTAAAAATAAAATTTGAAAGTTAGAATGGCATGTACTGTCAGACGGAGGGAGTATCAGGGTGCGTTCGGTTGAGTGTACAAGAATGAATGGATGGGATTACGGTACAGGATGAATAGGATGATCATAGATGAGATGATACAGGAAAGGTGTTTGGTTATCTGAATGAAATGATACAAGATTTTGTTTAGTTGCTTGGATGGAATGATACAGGATGGTACGAGATGATGTTTGGTTGAAGAGATGAGATTAGATTGAGAGATGTGGTTGGTTTGAGGGATGGTACGAGTACGAGTGAACGATCCGGTCCATGACCGATTGATTCGGTCAAATTATCTGTATGAGATGGTGCAACATCTTTTTAAAATGTTTGAAGAATCTGAATCATCTCATATTCTCATCCTGTACCAAATAGTTTCATTTAATCAACCAAACACAAAGATAAAACCAAATCCTATACAAAACGATTTGATTTACCCTTTACACCCCAACCAAAGGCACCCTTAATCAACGGAGTGAGTATAATTCGCATGCAACTCCCAACCACGCCGGCCATTTCAACATTTCATTTCTTTTTTCTAGCGAGAGGGAAGACAAGTGTCCATGACTCACATTTTCATGATTTTTTTATAGAGCCAGCCAGCCCTATATAAGCACACGCCTCAACCTCTTCCCAACCCGGCCATACAAACACGCAACCCTTGTTATCTACTAACTACGAAGAAACCTAGCCAGTTCTCCGATCGGCGGCGGCGACGATGACGCTGACGATCCCCGACGAGGTGCGCGCGAAGGCGGAGGTGTACCTGGGCGACGCGGCGGGGCAGGAGAAGACGCGGCTGCTGCTGGAGGAGACGGGGCTCCCCAACGGGCTCCTCCCGCTCAAGGACATCATCGAGTGCGGCTACGTGGAGGAGACGGGCTTCGTGTGGCTGAAGCAGAGGAAGAAGGTGGACCACTACTTCGCCAAGGCCGGCCGCCACGTGACCTACGGCGCCGAGGTCTCCGCCGTCGCCGAGAAGGGCCGGCTCAAGAAGATCACCGGCGTCAAGGCCAAGGAGCTGCTCATCTGGGTCACGCTCCACGAGATCTGCGTCGACGACCCGCCCACCGGCAAGCTCACCTGCAAGGCCATCGGCGGCATCTCCCGGAGCTTCCCCGTCGAGGCCTTCGAGGTCGACGGGCCGCCCAGGAAGCCCGTCGCCGCCGCCGCCAAGGACGACGTCGGCAGAACCAGCAACTATCAGAATAAGCAGCAGGTGAGTAATGGCGCCGCCGCCGCCGCCTGCACCGCTGAAGGGTCGTCCAAGAAAAACAGCAACACCGAGGAAGAGAAGGAGGACGACAAGGAGGCAGTCGCCGCCATTGACGAGATCGACGAGAAGATGAAGGAGATGAACAAGGAAGTGCTGCACGCAAAGGCAGTGGCGGCCAAGAACTGATCGACGATGGCGCACGATACAACAATAGGTTACTTGTTAATTTCGCTCTGAATAATGCATTTGTATGCATACATCCACCCATCGTTCAACACTAGAATTTGCTATAAAAAAGGAATGATCAATCGATATGTATCATCTCTGATGAGAGTTTAAATTAATTAATTAATGTCGATGCACTATTTTTCCCGGGTTTTATATATTTAAGGAGATTGATTAATCAACTAATGGTTAATGAAATGAGCTACTACTCGTACTGCCTCCTTAAATTTACTTGAGGTGGCACGCAAGCAACCAATTGCATGCAAATAAATTGGAACAGTTGTGGTCAGCTGCTTGCTCAGCCTTCTCGGGTGATCATTGAATAGCATGTGTTCATCTCCGTCATCTTGCTATCGTGCATGTCTTATTGGCAGCTGGTTATGGCGTGCGTTTGGCTGGATCGACCATGGTGGATATCGGATCTTAAATAGATTCTAGCTACCATCTACGTATATCAGCACTGCTATGCGTAGGAGAGCGATTTACTCTACAGAGTACAGACTGCTCCCTCCTGAACAGATATTGTTGTAGATTCTTGCACTTTAATCGAGGCATATCTACCAAAGACTAGATTACCTATCTTTATTGTATCATTGAATAGTGCGTCTTACTCTACTTCATAATAGTACATGATATTAAAAATAACTAAAAAGGAGAGGTATAATAGGGAAAAAATGGTAAAAAGTCATTTCAAAATTATATATTGGTGTATATTTAGGAATAAAATTTAAAAGCCAGAATGATATGTAATTAGAAATGGAGCTAGCAATATATATGAACTACTCCCTCCAATTCACAAAACTTTGACATAGAAGCTCTACCTCTACTTTTATCCTAAATTCGTCACTGGTTGGGGCCATTGGAAGCCGAGTCTGTACCATCTTCCTATCCAAGCAGCGGTGTTTCTGTCCGTCTAGATAGGTGGTTTTTGTTGCGACGCCTGAGTCATTTTGCGCCCCCTGGCCCCTCTTGCTAAAGCCCTCTTCCAATTTGAGCTAGCCTTAGTATGGTGTGTCGCTGGAATCCAGTTGTCGTCTCCGCCTCCGGCCGTTGCCCTTGCTGACATGGAGTTTCTTCTCCGGTGTATCTCTGACCTTGCTGCAGTCATTTTCACAATCCTTGTGCCCCCCCTAAACCCATTCCCATGCTCCTGCAAACCTTTGCAGTTCTCGCCGTCTGTGCTTCGTCGTCACTGTCGCTGCCGCTATTGCTGTTTTATGTGACACCCTAAAAAATTTCAAAATAAATAAAGTGTGAAAATAAGTTTGAATTATGGTTTTACTTTGAATTCCCATTTTTCCTGCATTTTCTTGACTTTTGGTCTTGAGAAAAAACTTTTTGTATGGTTGATTTCCTCTCTTCTAAAATGTAAGGACCAAAAACACATAAGAATAAAATCTGGAAAAATCTTGTTTAAATCTCAGGATAACACCAGAACACTCTCAAAAAGTTTCAAAGGAATTTGAAAGAATTTACTGCTAATGTAAAATCAAAAACAGTGATGGATGACTATGAATAGTAACAATGTTAGAATTAATTAAAAATGTACGAATAATATTATCTTTCAAAATTTTTATGACATATCTACAGAATGAAAATACCCTATAAAAAAATTCAAAAATATTAAAATTCATTTGATGCATTTAGAAAATAAAAATAGAAACTATAATTAATCACCACCACGCCCCTTGTCTTCATCCTCCAATCATCACTAAGGGTGCGTTTGGTTGGGTGTACAAGGGTGAACCGAACCGTCTCGTATAGGATTTGATTTTGTCTTTGCGTTTGGTTGGTTGAACGGAACTATTTGATACAGGATGAGATGGTACAGATTCTTGGAATATTCCAAAAAGATACTGCACCATCCCGTACGGGAAATTTAGCCAAACCAATTAGTCCAAGACAGGATCGTTCACTCACATCATCCCTCAAACAAATCTCATCTCTCAATCCGATCTCATCCCTTCAACCAAACATCATCTCGTACCATCCTGTATCATTTCATCCAAGTAACCAAACAAAATCTTATATCGTTTCATTCAGGCAACCAAATACCTTCCTTGTACCATCTCATCCATCCTGTACCATCATATCCCATTTATTCTTGTACACCCAACTAAACGCACCCTAAAACCACATGGGCCCTATTTAGCTGCTATACAGGAGCATCTTCATCATTCTAAAATATAGAACCGGAAAAAAACAGAGGAGGCTGCATGGGAGCTCTAGTCGAGCTCAGCACCACCAGGGAAGGCAACGGCAGCAACCGGAGAGCAGCAAAATGGGATCCCCGGCCCTTACCTCATAGGTGGTGAAGGTGCACTAGGAGGTGCCCTGCAGCTATCGGCCGGCTGCACGCGTAGCGGCGGCGTATAGTCTGCTACGGCGATGATTCAACATCAACTAAAGGCAAAAATAGAGTGTCACGAGCATCCACATGGCGAGGGCAACTCATTAACTCGGACAGCAAAGGCGGAGATAAGCTGAGGTAGGCTTGCACATTGAGCCAGGGGAGGCGCCGGTAGCTCGACATGGCGGCGGCGTTGCACAAGGAGAGGACACAATTAGGGGTTGGGAAAGATATGGGGTGTCTAGGAGATCTTGTAGGGAGGAATCCAACGGGAGCTCACCAGGTGATGCATGGCGGTGGATTTCAGTCAAATTCAAGGATGGCGGAGGTATCGGCAGGCTCCTGTGGGTGAATCCCGAAATTGGTTGAGGGCTCTATAGGGCAGTGGCGAATTCAAAATGAAAATAGAGGTGTGATTTTTACGTCGAAATTCGAACTTAATATAAGCATACTAATGTTATATCTACTGATTTATTACCAACCAAATTCCAAATTCATACATATTAAATCAGAGAGACAAAAATATCAATCAGTCAATAGAATATAGACTTGGGACAATAGAATACGAAAATCAGACATCAGTTATCACAACAAAAGGTATTCAGGCATGAGGCATTGCATTGGGGTTTGAGGCAATTTTTTTATACCGAGCAAAGCAATCAATGGCGCTAGCGAATTAGTCTAACTTTAGTGTGATCGTCCTAGCGATCCATATGAAGCTAAGAGGCTCCTCGTCCTCAGTCACTCCTCCTTGTCGATTGTCTCGGTTCCTATCTGGGCTCTGGCGATCCGCGTTCGGCCACCAGCTGGACGGAGCGAGCCTCGATTCCTCTTTGGGTTTTGGAGATGCGTGTTCGGCCGCCGACTAGATGGCGCTCCGAGCGGCCAATTCCTCTCCTCTAGTAATGAGTATTCCGCTCAACTCTCGACAATGCATGTTCCACCCAGCGCTACCGGTGATGCGCTGTTCGCCTTGTGCTCCTCGGCGATGCGATTCTTCCTCGCTGCGTGGTCACACCCGCCAGGCTTCGCCGTCCGCAATCGTCTGTGCGGCTGTTTCGCCGCTGCGAGACGACACCGACATTGTTCGCTCTCGGACTCCGGTGCTACGCCACAAGAAAAGATGTCGAGTATCGCACTGTGAAACCCCATGAAAGCAAGGGAGCCCGTGACAAATTTTGATAGCCCATTTGCCTAGCAGTATTGTTTTTTTACTTTTTTTCCTTACATCTTACTCCCAGTTGCTAGTTTCTAAATCTACCAATTTGCCGCTATAGCGTTGGAGATACTAGGAGGAGAGGGGTTCAGCCGATCGGAGGTGAGGCGCCCTAGCCAGCCCTAATGGTGGATCCGCCACTGCTGTAGAGGACAACCTGGAACATAAAGTGACGAGCAAAAATGGAAGGAGCTCAACGGGTTGAATGGAAAAGCGAGGTTAATGCTGCAGTCAGAAGATGAGGGTGTTCTTGGTGCCCTGGCTGCCAAGAGAGGAAAGGAAGGTGAGCGTGGGGAAGCGAACACCAATGTGAAGGAATGGACTCGGCGGATACGGCTGGAGCTCGACTGAGTGGTTGATGCTGCTCGGCGAACACTGCGACTGGGAACAAGCCGATCGAGCTCTCCTCATGCTCTTTCTGTTCTTCTCCGTTGAGGGAGGAGGAGAGGATGGGGAGATGAGGCGCTGTAACCAGTGGAAAGCTTGGCAGTGAGACGCAGCTGTGAGAGGCGACGGCGGAAGGCTACAGCGAGGGGAGGGAACAAGGCAGATAAAGAGGAAAGCGATACAAGAGACTAGGGATGGTAATCAGGTACGGTAGGTACAGATAGTGCTCATTCATATCTATACATGTGAACTAAAATCTCCTACACGGGTATATCTACGAAGGGTCACGGGCGAAGAATCTCGCCTATACCCGTCGCCCACGGGTACCTGATACCCACGGGTATACCCGTTTACCCACCACCATCAACAATCTTTTCAACCAAATGTCACTAGGAACTAATGAGTTATGGTACTAATACAATCTTTTTGATGAAATTGTGGATATTAACTACATTCTGTGGATTGAGAAATGATTATTAATAATTCAAAATTTCAAATGTACATAAGAATAATAATTAAAATAATATATGCAGACAAATAACATACAGATACTCAAATTCAACAATTACTGAAATATAGTACCACAAATTGGGGATCAGAGGGCCAACTGAACGCCTGTTCTATCTCATATGTCAATAGAAAGTGGCTGGTAATCGGGCGAAACAGGTACAGGTGAAGCTCCCCTATACCTATATCCGTTTGCCCGTCAGGTAGAGTTTGGCCCCCATAAACATGCCCGCGGGTAATAAAAGAGAAACATACTCACCTCTATTAGGATTTTTACTCACGGTACACGGATAATCAGGTAAGATTGTCATCCCTAACAGAGAGAGACTGATAGATAGGACCAATATGTTTTTCCTTTTATTTGCTAACTCAAATAGATGATGTAAAATAATTGGTTAAAACCATCTTCGAGAGGTTATTTGTTCTGGCTTTTAACATAGATGATGTAAAATAATTGGTTTTAAAATAGAGATCTAACTTGGACCAACTGCAAAGTAAAAGGACTAAATATGGGTTATTCCTGCTTAAAATTACTTGTATGTTCCTGTCCTGATGTCGACGATGATCGTCTTCTTGTCCTTCGCCGGCATAGCCTTGACGGCGCCTGCGATGGTCCTGAACCGGCCCTTACTGTCGGGGCTCACCACCTACCTCACTATGTCTGCGTGTACCATCTTGCCTGCAACATTCTAAAATTTTAATTTTAATTTGTTTTATTTATTTTATTCAGTTTGGAATTTATTTGGAGTTTTACGGATTTTATTAAAACTCTTTTCGCAATTCTCAGTTGTACAAAATAAATTTCTGCAGAAAATTTAAAAACTTAAAAATTCCTAAAATAATTTTATTTGGTTCCAAATATTTCAAAGTATTTTTAAGAATTTTTCTCGAATTTTTAGAATCATTTTACTATATTTACCATCTCGCTTTTCTTCTCAAATAAAATAATTTCGAAAATGACAAGTGGGACTGGACCCCACCTGTCATTCCTAAATTCTAGCTTCGGCCATATCCAGAGAGCTCATTTCTCCATCCTCCATTGAAGCCAAGCAAGGAAACTCCATTTTCAACTCCAAATCTACATCAAGCTTTCCAAAAATTTGGGCAAATCAATCCCCGTCGCATCCTCAAACTTCCATAGCATTTTCCCCCATCAAATCCCCCTTATTTTGCCCAAAATTTCGCGAAAACTTCCTTTTCCGGCCGCTGCCATTCTCGCCACGATTGTGCCCTCTCCGGTCCTCCTCCCACCCAATAAAAGGGAGCACCGGGTGCCGCTCCTCTTGGCCAACCCATTTTGCTTCTTCTCCCGAGTTAATTCGTCTTCATTTCGCCGGATTTCGTGAGGTAAAGTGTTTCCGGCCGAACTGTGTTCATCACATTGTTGCACCACCATCCATGCCTACCTGCCATCATCATAGCCGTCATTGAGTTCGCCGCGTCGAGAGCTTTCTGTTGCTCCCCTCAGTTTAGCCGAAGCCCCTCCCTTGCTGTTTGTCTTGCTTGAGTTGCTCCATGCTGTTGCTCGATCTCCTGCGCTGTGCATGGTGCTCTTCGGTAAACAGTACCCCTGAAGGTATTGTAGCAATGCCTATGAGAATGTCCAAAGAGTTGCTATCTTCGGAGTGAACTGTATCCGAGCTACAATGCCATTTTTTCCCTTTTTTTCTTTGATCTTGATCTTCCGAGAGCCGTTTTCGCCCGTTTGAACTCCGTTTGGCTCTATTTTTCTTAAATCCATCTAAATTCAAGACCTATCTTCCAGACTATTCTTTTCTATTTTTAAATTTTGTTGAATTTTTTTATTTATTTACCCTAGTTTCACATGTAGACGACGCAGTCGAAGCTCAATCGAATCAATGGTCAGAGGTAGAACCAGCAGGAGGCAACAAAGGCAAGTCTTCTTTGAATATGTTAATTCCAAATTTTATGAAAAGCTTATGTTGTTTTAAATTATGCATGTTTACTTTTACTCAATGTACTTTAAATGTAGTTTTAAGGTTTAGTTAAATTTAAAATTTGTTATACACATTAATCATGACGAACTCTTGTCACCCTAGATGATATTTAGTTATTTTATTTGATGATATCCAATAGAGTAGTATGGAACAGTAGAATTGCTTAATCCAGTTTATGCGTTTCGGTATTATGCCATTATGGAAATCTTTTCAAACATTGTTTAATCTTATTTGTAAAATTGTGGCAATTGGTGTTCCTGCTATGATTTAATTGAAATAATGTGGAAAATGGTTTAGACTATGAAAGTGAATGTTTCACCCTAGTCAATTAAGACCGAAGCATGTGTTATCATGGACTGAGCACTACCGTACAACCATAAGTCTATATGGGTATAACCTGACTAATTAATTTGTGCGTCTTGTTATTGGCCTTGCCAGTCGGTAGATGTGGGTGTCGGATAGAGACAAGTTTTCCCCACATAGCGCAAGAGGGGGCTTTCTGACTGGGTGGATGTAACCCTTCAGTGGTGAAACTTTAGTGAGCGAGGTTAATAGCGGGATTATACATTGTAAAGGCCTTGTCATGATCTCTCTGCCGACACACCAAAGGAAGTGTGTTAAGTGTATGGCAACAAGAGTCAATCATGTCTTGTGGGTAAAGTTATACACACTTTGCATAATTAAAACTACTTAAGTAGCTGTACCCATGGTTAAGGATAGGCGAGGTACGCTTGCATATTGTAGATCTTATGGTTTTGTTTTAAATAAAAATAATGGTTTGAGAATCCGTGAGTAGATAGAACTTTCGGATTATGGTTAGGTGGTTGGAGTTAGTTAGGTGGTTGGAACCTATTTAGTTGTTATATCAAATGCAATTACTATTTAATTACATTTTGATCAACTGATGCTTTATGAAATTACTATTGGTATTTAAATTTAAACTTTGCTTTTTGCTAAAAGAGCCATATTATGCCTTCAATTGTTCAGCCATGCATATAATTATCATGCATTATGTTTTCAAGACTTACTGAGTACATTTTGTGCTCACTCTTGCAATATCCCAACTTTCCATGGAGGAGTGTGCAGAATCTGAAGGTGATTACGAGTTTTATGCTTGTGGTTATGACGAAGGTGGTCCGGATTACTAGGACGCGTACCCCAGTTGATTGCATGTTGGGCAAATAGATGGGCTTACTCTACTACTATTATTACATTTCCGCTGTTTCTTATTGAACTCAAGTTATGAGACTGCTTATTTATAATAATTGGTCATAAGGCTAACACATTCTTGCTTAATTAATTAATACTAAGTGATTCGTGATATGATTGCGTTATCATCATTGTTTCTACTGTGTATGTTAGTTTTTTCTAAATTAGCATGGTTATACATAGAGGATTCAAATTTAGAAATCCGATCCCGATATTACCGGTCTTCACCATTTTCTCGTAGATCTGCTTGTTGACAATGTAGTTCTTGACGTTCTCGACGATGAACTGGTCGAAGCTGGCGGCCTTGCTGCTGCCACCGGAACTCAGCTTCTTCCCGGTGCCGACGTTGACGATGAAGCTGGCTTGCTGTTGTGAAGAGGAGGAAGAGGCTGGGAAGAACGATACTACGAGTAGTACGAGAACAACAATGGCAACAACATGTGAAGTATTGCTACTATATATTATGATGCCCCATGGAACCGAGACAGAGAGAAGAACTATTAACTATTTTCTAGCTCTTAAGTTTTATATTTTTTGTTTAGTATGTTTTTGGTTTATTGACTGATGAATTTCTGATGATCGAGGGAATGGTTAATTTGGAGAGGGGTTGCACGCATTATATTGTAGTATATACTAGATGTGTGGGCACGATGCACGCTGGGCCAGTCGCCACGCGAGCATGAGAAAAAATCAGGTGGCTCGCCAAAAAAAAAATCAGTTCTAGTTTTCTTAGGATTTCTCAAAAAAAAGGACCTGATGAAACAACGGATGTAATCCTAGAATTCTTCAGATGGGTTTGTCACAAAAAAGCAGATCAGGATGGAATTTTGGGAATTTAGGGGGGACTGTTCACAAAAAACGAATCTAGATGTAATCTCGGGAATTTTCGAGAGGGTTTGTTTTGAAAAGTGGACCTGCATAATTTTGGGATTTTAGAGGGTCTGCAAGAAAATGAACCTCAGGTTTTTTAGGCCTTTCTAAAAAAAACATGGATGTAATTTTGGGAATTCCTGAGGGTCTTTGCGCAAAAAAAATGGATGCTAAAATGGATCTAGATGTAATATCAATAATTTTTGAGAGGGTCTTCTAAGAGAAGAGTGGACTCGACCATAATTCAGAAATTTTTGGAGGGACTACAAAAAAACATATTTTGGTTTTTCGCCGGGGGGAGGGGGGCTTTTCATGAAAAATAGACATGGACTTCGGAATTTTTGGATGGCCTGTACGGGTTAAAATGAATTTGATGATTTTTTAGGCCTTTTCGGGGGAAAAAAAGGACCTCGATGTATTTTTTTGGGCTTTTGGGGGCCTTTTCATAGAAAATCAGGCTCTAAAATGGACTTAGCTGTAATTTCCAAAATTTCTGAGTGGATTTGTTGGGGAAAGTGGACCCGGATGTAATTTCATAAATTGACCTAGATTTCGGAATTTTTGGACATCATGTGTGGGTCAAAACAAATTTTGGGATTTTTTTAGGGACTTTCCAGAGGGAAAAAAGGACATGGATATATTTTTGGAATTTTGGGCGGCCTTTTGGCAAAAAATCGGGCTCTAAAATGGACTTAATGAAATTTAAAAATTATTTGAGGGGGTTTGTTTGAAAAAAGGATCTAGATGTAATTCATATTTTTGGAGGTCCTATGCGAAAAAGAGACGAATTTCGGGTTTTTAGAAAAGAATTTGTACGTAATTTTAGAAATTGTCGGGAGCCTTTTTGTGAAAAACGTGCAGCCGTGCGGCCATGCCACATGTCACGCTAGGAAAATCGGCCAGGCGAGGCCGCGAGGGGCTCGAACGTGGGCCTGGACGTTGTGGCGAGCGCCGCTCTCGTTGCGCTGCGTGGACCGTGGTGACTGAGCGGGAAAAAATTGTTTAAACCTTATCAAAGTGCGGCGAAGCCATGCAACATGGCTACATGTGGAGCGAATGCGTCGATGAAAATCGATGTGGCTCATATGGGCGGTCGAAATCCCCCGAGGTCTAAGGGCTTGTTTGTCGGCTTTCGATTATCTAAAAGCTGATTCTGGATTATAGTTGTAGAGAAGCTGATTCTCCAAAAGTTGAAATCCAAAAGCACATATGAGGTAGATTGTGGGTTCTAGTGTATATGAGTGGGCTGGATTATAAGAATCGGATTCTAGAATCAGCTGTTTGTTTCTGATTCTGCTTTTAGGATCAGAATCCAGAATCAAAAGCTAAAACTAACAAGACCTAATATAAGGATTATATAAGTTTGGATGGGGACAGGAGGATGCATATAAAAGCAGCGTGTAGTTGAGTCTTGTGTAGGCTTTTTCATCAACTTAAAAGGTAAAAGCTAAAGTCTAAATAAATAGATGGGTTTTTTATGTGGGTTTTTCTAAAAACTATAAGTTTTTATATAACTAAAAGTCAAAAGGCACTAGAGATGTATCTTTTTTGCTTATTAAGGATTGTTATTAAACTAATGATACCGAAGTTTGAGCAAAATTATCCGCATCTAGTACGTATAAAAATAGATTGCTTTTAAACTGTTTAAACCTAAAAGCTACCTTTAAAACTAGTAGGTCTTAATCCTCGTCGGAGCTGCCTTGCCGCTAGCTTTTCTTTTGGCATTTTTTAGGTTCTATTTGGAAGGCGGGATTCTTTTTACGCACTACTATAGAAAACTTCATCACAGACGGTTCGCAAACGTCATCAGAGACGGTTTTGTGAACCGTCAGTAACAATAAGTCTGCGTGATGAAGGAGATCATCGAGACGGTTCTATACCCGCTCGAGAAAATATATATCATGACGGTTGTATTAATAAACCGCTCATGGAATTTAATTATCACAAACGGTTCTTATTTGAAACCGCTCAGGATAATTAAATATCACGATTTGTTTCAAATTACAACCGCCTGTGATAATTCAAATATTTCGATTTGTTTCAAATCATAACCGTCTCGGATATGAACTTATCACGCACGGTTTCAAATAAGAATCGCTCAGGATGACCTTTTTTCACACCCCAGAGAACCTCCATTAGTTATGGTGTTGTTCAAATTTCCATCAATATTTCTACAACGAACTATAGATGATCTTTATGGACTTACGAAGAAGACAAATTTGCTTATAGATAAGGCCGCCTTCTTCCGCTGCACTCACCGCCCATCGCCTTCCGCCTCCTTTCTTTCCATTCAAGTCTGTGTTCCAAAGTCCTTCCGTATGGAAGACCCGACTTGCAATCACATTTGTTCAATCTTTAATTACCCTACCTAAAGTAATCTATCAAGTACATCTACAATTTTTACCAAAGTACTATGTTCGATCTCCCACCGCGGCACGACGGTGACGCAAGATAAGAGCATGCCGTCCGCCATTTCGCGACCGTGGCACTACGGTGATCTCTGCAAAGCCACTTCAGATGGCATGAAGCAAATCACACACTCTAGTGTGTCCGGCTCGATGGAGAAGACCGGGTTGCCGCCGCCGCCATGCCGCTCATGCTCTTGGTTGATTTATTAGTCGAGTTCCATCAACATTATCATAAGAACGAGAAAAAGCGCTACAAATGTTTATATTTTAAGTCTATCCCGATCGGACAAACTGCTGCCTCAATGCATATAGGAAGTGCAAATATTCAATTACAACATCTATAATCGCCGTGGTCTCAGAATATTGATGCAGAATACCTAAGTAGATGGAAATTTCAACAACAAACCATAAATAATGGAGGTTCTCACGAGGGTGTAGGAAAACATCTACTTCCAACAAGCAAGACATTGTTAAGTTGTTGCATTCAAGATGAGCAAATATGTATTAAGGATAATATCATGTGACAATACAATGAATCGCATAAACAAGAATAACCGCAAGTTTTGGACATATTTTCCAATTAATGAATACCATTTGACAATTGTACAACTCAGAAGTTATCAAAGCGTGGAACGCCTGCCTTTATGTATTACTCCGTGAGCAGAAGAAACAAACTTTCCTCTAATGTTGCTCAAATCGACCGATTCAACGCAGCTTTAACCATATCGCTATTTTTTAGCGATTTATGGTTTGCATGTTGTGGCAAACATAAAATCCACATAGGTTATTTCCTAACCTTGCCGGTGGCAATCGCAAATAAAACATACTGCTAGTTCTAGAGTCACTATTAGGGGTTTGAAATAGAATTGTTGTGTATAGCTGATACCGGAAAGTTCAAATCATGTGTAGTTTAGTCCAATCTTTCACATGTTTGAACGCTTCTACAAGATTGCAAAAGGTTAGCCTAAGCCATTCCAATAGCAATATAAACTCGAACAACTTACACGACCATGTACGGAGGAAACGTGATTGCTCACGAGTAATTTTGCGATAGGTACTAAGTCGTGGTTTCCGCCACGCATGAATCAAGGTACTTAACCCGGTTTGTGGCTGGTTCAATTACAATTAGAACCCAAAGAAACCTACACAGTATATCACAATGGACAATGAATGAAACAGAGTTGTGTGCACAAGATGCACTAAAGTATAGTATGTGGTAGCACTTACCCGGGTTATGGGGTATAAGTATGAGTTCTTTATCTTTTGTGCTAGCAATGCCTCTCGGACGATTCCCACCATGTTTATATCATCATCCATTGTTTGCTTTGAGACTATATGTGGGTCGAGGAAACCGATCGATAGTTTCTTCCGTGTCGCTTCAAGTTGCATGTATCTATATATACAAAGGCTAATTATATATATATTGGAGGACATTTATCACTATTAGACTAATGTAGACCGTGATAGCACACACTTACAAGGTCCAAAGATCTTATGAGTGCGGCGCCGATGGCGCCGAGGTTGTAGAGATGGAACAAGTCCGTAAAATCGACCGTGAAGAAGCCCCCACGAGTCGTTGAATAGATGTTCATACTTGAACTTAACGCCGATACTTGTTGTACGCTCACGCCTCGCTTTCCAAATTCTTGGGTGTACCACTTATGCAATTGTTGGCAAGATATACTATGAAGTTACGCTGCCTTTCGTTAGTAACGCTCTCCTAGCTTGTATTGTTTAGCCAACTCAGCAGATGGATAGTCGATTTGTTCTTGCTTTTCTTTCTTCTTCGCTTGCCCTTGCCTTTTTTTGTTTTGTATGAACCCTTCACGGAGAGGAATGGGCAGGAAAGAGGTCAACGTTATGTACATCAAGTGGAGTCTGCTTCTACGATCGCTGATTTGGTAGCCAACCGACGACGGCGATACAATAGGCGTAATCGATCGTCATGTTGTTGCATGACGTATGGGACGAGCAGGAGATGTCGCCGCTAGGCCATTGGATGAATGTGCCAATGGCATCCCCAAGTTTCACGATCTCGCTGCTTACGGCTTCAGAGATCGACAATTTTGAAACTATCAAATACCCCGCCCACATTGACCTTGGTGAAACCCGCGCTATGATGGTACTGCACCATGGTCCCTTTGGGGATGGATACGCCATGCCCCAAGCAGCCGCCGAGGAACGGTGCCATTGCTAATTTCACTTGGAGATTGCAATCTGCGGCCACCTTAATGTCACATACAAGATAAGTCCCGCTATGTTCATCTATGTCACTTGGAGGAACGGATGCACAAATGCTTCTTACTAAGCAAGTAATGACTTATGACATACTGGGCTTGTGCAAGATTTCTTTCTTGATTGGTGAGCCTTTCCTCGAGGATTCAGATCCTTTCATAAAATTCTTCTCTCGCCTCCCTTAACTCTTCTCTCAACTCTCCTATCAACTTGTCCTCCAAATTCTTTATAAGATTTGACTCAAGGCCGCTTTTAGTTCTCTTCTTACTTCAGATATGTGGAAATCGTCTCGAATCCAGTTTTCCATGGAACAAAAATCCTTTGCCTCTTGTACGACTGTGGTGTTCTTGTTTCCCAAGGCTATGGACAAGCTGCATCTTTCTCTCGTCTCGGGAAAAAGAGCCATCGCACGATTGTGTACTCAACGCCACCGCAAGATCCGACAAGTTATTTCACTTATGAAGTCATGGACTAATTACGAAAATTGGTAGTTCGACGAGTATATTACCAGCGCTATGCACTTTCGTCTGCTGGGTTTACGGCGGAGACGGCTATGAGGACGGGCATCCGACCGCTTCTTAGCCGCCTCCGCACGTTAACTGCGGATCGGCGGAAATGGCGCGATACCCTCCTCGCCTCCCCGCCCCATTGCGCCTCTTCCCCGCCAGAGCGCAGCGTCGAGTCTGGGGTGAGTGTTCCTTGCTTGCAAGGCCTTGTTTGTTTCAATCGGACGCACTTAATTCGCTCGTGGTCTTCATCCCAACAAAACGCCCCACGTGTCCTCATCAATGAACCCATACTTCGAGTATGGAACCAGATCCTTCTTGACGAGTCTACTAAAAGCGATGCTTGAAGGTCTTCCATGCCTTTCTCGCCGCTAGCAAAGGCATACCGTCGCACTAGGGGAGCGGATTCTTCCGAATGTTGAACGATGAAAGAATTTCCGCTAGCAAGGCATTGCGAGCCTCAATAGTCACCAACCTCCAGAAGATAGCGTGATCGAACCCGCTCCTGCCACTATCCCACACATACTCAAATGCATTCGCCGCTTTTTTGGCTTTCTAGGGCCCCATCATTTGGATCGATCTCGTAATGGTATATCGGTCTGTTGGCCTTTTGTTTGGTCCTTGCAACATGGCCCATTCTTCTTTTGAGGGCACATCATGTCCTTCGCACGATGGATTAGAGGACTACATCTTCTTTACAAGTTAAAATAGTTTCAAAGTAACTAAAAGTGAAGAACAAATAAAATCACATTAGAGTGAATGAGTTTGTGGATACCATGGCTTGTTATTAGCCTTTTAAAAGAACTAGCCTAAATGGCTTGTTATTAGCCTTTTAGCAAAAGAAGCGAACTCAGGAGGTTGCCGAACTTAATAAAAATTTCGCAAAGACTCTCCCCTAAAACTAGGACATCCACACAATGCATAAGCGTAAGAATACATATGGATTCAACCATTTGACAGCTAATGTAATAATAGAATGTAAGCTCAGATCTCACATATGAACATGTACAAGATACTTAATAAAGCAATTAGCATAAAGCTCATATTGATTGTTTGAATGTTCTCAGATGTCAAGTTGCCTTAAAAGGCCCTCCTCGCCACAATGGACAAGTAATAGACTAGATTGTGACAACTTTATCTCAATAATGATTTAATATTTGATAGGTTAAGTATAAATCTACTAATTGGTTATCTTATATGCATATTCACTAACTAAGCATATAAAGACAGTTTGCAATAGAGCTAATCAAATATATATATATATATTTTAGATCAAAGGTTTCGCTTTTATTCCAGAATAAAACGATTTCAACAAAGTCTAGCGATTCGAGGCGCCCACCACCATCAAGATCCGCACAACCAAAGTAAATCAAACTCCACTAAACCACCACCTAAGGCACCTCCAAACTAATTATCGGGCACCAAAACAACCACAAAGACCATCGCTTCCTAGCCAACCGTAACAAAGACATTTTAACTAGTTATTGGCATCGGGCTCTAAACAACTAGAAAACAAACATCATCCTTGATCACCAAAGAAAAGACCTTTTCAACCAACATCAAAACTCGATTCTCGATCAACCACTCTTCCAAAGAACCTCAATCATCGCCGAACTCACACTAATCAAATATATATATATGAAAGTGAAATTGATCGCTAAGATTTGTTGTCACAATTAGTCTATTCCATCCCCTAAATCATCATCGAACATTAAGCCCACACGCAAGGTCCCTAAGCCGCAGACGACCGCCCTTTGCAAGACCGAGAATAATCACGTAAAGTGTCCTGTAACTCACTAACTAGCAGAGCAACACCGAAAAATAGAGCAAATGGCAGCAAAGGCTTCCAGACGAGAAACGGCTCTCTAGCTCGATGGCTAGTCCCCGTAAATACTCACGGTTGAAGCCCGAGATGCACAAGAACACAACCGAGGCGAGCACGCCGAGGGGAGCACGCTGCAGCAGGGGAGGACGCCGAGGCCGGGAGGAAGCCGAGGCGGGAGGACGCCGAGGGGAGGACGCCGAGGGGAGGCCGCCATGAGGCAAAACGCCTCAAAGGGTTAGGGTTTGGCGGCCAGAATGAGCTCACAAGGAGAGATATATAGGAGAGCACATCATGCATTTGTTCTATAATATAACGGTTCAGATGATATCACAGACGTTCTATAATAGAACCGCTCAGGATGTTGGTGACATCACGACGGTTCTATAATAGAACAACAGGATGTTGAGATATCGCTGCATTTCGTTCTATTATAGAACCGCTCAGGATGTTGGTGATATCACGACGGTTATATTATATAACCGCTTCGATGTTGAGATATCACAGCATTGTTAGGTAACATAACCGTCAGGACAAATAACTTCACTGCATCGTTATGTTAAAGAACCGCTCGTGATATATACTATTCATCGACATTCACTTGTCGGCCTCGGCCAACGACTTTGTCTGCGCACTTTGTTGTATCTTCCGGGAAAGTTGTCTTTAACAGTAATATCGATCAGATCAGGTTGAAGTGGAGATTCTAATCCTCAATTCAAACCCTAAAATCTGAGAGCAATCACATACAACTATTTCCATATTGCCAAAGTAGACATGATTCTATTCTTGTTCGCCATAGTCTACATAATTTATTTCTTGTCATCAATTATGTCCGAATGGCCATCTTTGAATCATGTATTTGGAATCATATTGATATTAAGGAATAAATACGTGTTTTATACTTGCATCTTTTCCATCAATCCAGATGCTTCACAAGCTACTTACAAAGATCATCACAATCCTATATACATAATTCAGATGTTTCACAAGCTACTTACAAAGATCATCACAATCATATGTACAAAGCATGATGGGTCGATCATCTTTACAATAGCATTAATGTAATATTATTACACATGAAAATTAGTAAGCATGATGACAATGCACCCTTCTCATAACTACGCCACCACATGCTTATTCTTTTGTATGAAAATTAGCCCTTCATGATGATCGACGCTGTGTAGCTTGCTTCTCATGTTGTTCTTTCCGGGACCGTGGATGTCATTTCCGATAGGTGGCAACTCATCAAATTGATTGTACTCTTCCTCATCTACTACATTCTCAACTCCGACAATTCTCCTTTTTCCTTGAAGAACTACGTGACGCTTCTTGTTGGACGGGTCGGTTACATAGAAGACTTGAACAACTTGGTTAGCGAGTACGAATGGTTCATCTTGGTATCCGACACGTTCGAGGTCCACAGTAGTGATGCCATTCTTGTCAACCTTCATGTGCTGGAGGTGGACCCAACGGCACCGAAATAGGGGAATCTTGAAAAGTACGTAGTCGAGCTCCCATATCTCCTCTATGAACCCATAGTAGGAGCTCCTCGTCAACCCAGCGGTATTATTGAATGCATCTATGCGACACCGCTATTCCGGTTTGTGCTCTTCATGTCCTCGATCTCTCGTAAAATGTGTACCCATTTAAGTCATATCCTTTCCATGTGACAACCGTAAAGTTGGTCCTTTGCCAACCATGCCAACGCAGTCATCCGACGAGCTCCCAAAGGATAGGTCGCCCTTCAACCATTTGTTGAATTGAAGGTTATGTTGTCTCGTGATCCAAGACTCGCCCGGCCGGATTATCTTGCCTTAGCCATTGCTTGTGCTCGACGATATAGGCGACACTACATGCATGTGTTGCAAAACCGTGAAATGGGCTCGAGCATACGCAACCGAATCAGCGTGATTGCTTTCTTCCGATGGTCCCGACACTCGAGCCTCCTCATGGCGCAGATCGAGGCACACCTATTGGTTCGACTCGCCATGTAATCGACGCAGAACTCGACGGCTTCTTCATTGTATAACCTTCGATAATGCTACCATCCCGACGAGATCGATTCCAGACGAAGACTTGAGAATTCCCATGTACCTCTCGAACGGTACATGCTACGAGAACACCGCCCAGATATCTTTATCTCTCACAAGGTGAACAATGAGATGGACCATGATATCGAAAAATGATGGAGGGAAATACATCTCAAGATTACATAGAGTCATCACCACCTCACCTTGCAGAGCATCTAGTCCTTCGATCGATGACCTTCGAGCGATTGTGTTAAAGAAATAACACAAACTTAGTGATTGTCTCTGACCTTGACCGCAAAATACTTCTAATTGCATAGGAGCATCCGTGGTCATCAAGACATGACAATCATGAGACTTCATGCCTTAATTTCAAATCTTCCAACTAAACAAGTCTCTTCATGTTGGAGGAGTAACCTGACGAACTTTCACACTATGCAAGCAATCGCACGCTCAGCTTTTTCGCCTTTGACAGAGTATAACAAGGTGTTCCAAGCACGCACGGCCTTTATCAGCCTTTTCGTGCTAACTCGTGTCTTATGCCCATATCGACCAAGTCAAGTCGCATGCTGATACCATCCTTTGTTTTACCCTTAATGTTGAGTAAGAGACCAATCACGCCGTCACGCACATTCTTCTCACGCATGACATCGATGCAAAGGGCTAACTTCTAGGTGCTCCCAAAGAAGGTAGGTCCTGCATTATTGATCTCTTCTTCCACATGCTCTTTTCACGGTACTTGATTTACGCCCCTTTCCATACGCAACATCCAAATCCTTAACAATGTCATGAACATATCTCCCGCTTAAACGCTTTGAGCTGAACCATTTTCGCCTTTCCATCGAAAAGTTGCTTCATCTTGCGATATGGGTGATTCCTCCAAGGAACCTACATGGACGCATGTACACGGTTTTATGGAGTGATTCACCATAAACTCTCAGATCATCTACAAAGGAGTGCGTGCTTTGGTTCCTTTTGTACTGCCCCGACAGTTAGCAAGGGCAGTGGTAATCATTTATGGTGCGTAACAACAAGCAAAGGTAAAGTAAAGTTCTCTCGCTTGTAATGATCCCATACGCGCAACCCCAGAACTCCACAAGGTTTTTAGATCTTCCACCAATGGAGCTAGGTACACATCAATATCGCTCCTGTGTTGTTTCGGTCCTTGGATAAGCATGCATAACATAATGTACTTCCGCTTCATACACAACCAAGGAGGAAGGTTGTAGATACAGAGATTTACGCCAAGTGCTATACCGCCGCTCATGTTACCGAAAGGATTCATTCCATCCAGACTAATCCAAACCTTATATTTCTGATCCGCACCGAATTCTTGAAAGCTCCTCGCCGATGTTTCTCCATCGATGGAATCAGCAGGTGCCTTAGCATTCCATCATTCTTACGCCTCAAAGTGCCAACGCAATGCTTTTGCCTCCTTTGGGTTCGCAAACAAACGCTTCAAACGGGAATTACAGTGCAGATACCATGCCACCTTAGTAGGAGGACCTTTTTCACCCTCAATGCTCTCGCCATCATCATCCTAATGACTTACGCTTGTACCGGATGCGCTGCACACCGACATCTATGCAAGTTTGTGTACTCTTTATGTACAGATACGCTACTGCTTGGACATGCATGTATTCTTTCTACTTCCATTCCCAAGGGACAAAGAACCCGCTGGCTTTGTAGGTGCTTGTCGGCAACTCGCTTCTCCGAAGCATGTCCGCCAATAGACGAATAAATACCAGGAAACTCTTTGTCGACCAACCGCTGCTTGCCTCCAATTTGAGTAGTTGAAGCACGGATGATAACCTTGTGTATTTCAACTTGCATCCTCGCGAACAAAGGTTTCTCCGAGTCCTCCATTAAGCCCTCGAACTGCCCATATTCCCTCGTTATCAAGGTTTCTTCGTGATCGCGTAGCATCCGATCCAAATTGTCATCGCGGCAACCTCGTTCTCATCGGAAGCACAATCGATATGATCATCCGACATATCATTGACATCGCCGATTTATATTAACACTACTTGTCGCTTCCTCAGATATTATGCTCTTCGCCATGACCGGTCCAACATGTATAGCCCTTTGAAACCCCTTCAATCAAGTGTGCTTCGATCTCATACTGAAGTTTCAAAACATCTTCAGATTTTCGCAATCAATGCACGGACATGACATGAATTGCACCCCTTATTAAACATATCCTCCTCTCGCACTCTTTTGAAAGTGGAGACGCCATTAAGGTACTCAAGACTCAGACGGTTCTCAACAGACATCCAAATTCGATCCATCTACGCTACACATGTAACACTTTGTGTTAAATATTATGCACTGTGTAGGGCGATGCACACATTCTTAAACTAATTATGCAATTACATACCTTAATTACATCACAAAGAAATAATTAACACAATTCAAATTAATCTTCAATATAATAATGAAATTAGAACCCATTACTACCCTTACATCACCAAAAGACTTGAATTGATCTATAAGCTAGATCTAAACAATATTTAAATTCTATCCTTAACAAGCTAGATAGCTACATCATGATCGAATATTATATTATGCAAATAGAACCATTACTAGCTAACCTTATACATCAAACAACCAACACATGGTTCTACAAGTTAGATCTAAAAAATCATCAAATTCCTTCCTTATCAAGATAGATGTTGAATATAATACAATTAAAACACATTACTAACCAAATATCACAAACAATATATGGATCCAGCCACAATTAAACTAGATCTAATCAAACAATCTTTAAATTAATTTCGCCCTAACAAACCTAGATATTGAATTCGGCGCATGCAATTAGAGAACTCATTACTAACCTTAGATCACCAAAATCAAATGAATCTAATATCACCCTTCAAATCAATGGTTTTTCACGTAATCGCCACTTCCACAAACGCCACTTAGCATAGAAACCAAACCCTATAAACGGCGTGATGAATCGAGGCTCGCTTTTTACGGAGACGGTATTATCACAGACGGTTTTATATTACGACGCTCTGTGATAACTAAATATCGCAGACGGTTTCTAAATATAACCGCTCAGTAATGATTATCAGAGATATTACAGACGGTTGTAGAGATATAACCGCCTCAGGAAAGCACGTACGGTTTTATCAAACCGCTCAGTAATGAGTATCGAGCTATCACAGCATTTGCTATATTTAGAAACCGCTCTGTGATATTTCTTGTATCACAGACGGCTGTAATATAAAACCGCTCTATGATATACGACCGACGGTTTGAGTACATAACCGCTCGTGATGTTTCATATTACGACGGTTTTTCAAAACCGCTCGCGATCGTAAGGCCCGATATAAGCCTCGCCAGTAGTAGTGACGGTTCTTGTAAGAATCAAATTGTTAGCAGCTCATGGTATGCGGGTACATGATATTCAGAGGCGAAGCAAATTAAGCAAGAAAATTTCCCGCTGCAAGCTAGCTATGAGTGTCAGAATTAGTAAGAGAAGAAGAAGAAGAAGAAGAATCCTATACATGTAGAAAAAGAAACGCATGCTAATTAATTGTTGCTGCTTGTCTCTGTCCTCCTTACGGACTGGAGCTTTCGGTGAGTCGGTGGCGGGGGTCGTAGTCGGAGAAGACAACCGGATTGGCGCCCGGCCGGACGCGCACAGGGCGGCGCGCGGCAGCGCTCATTAATTTTTTTTGCTGCAGGTGGCGGAGGTGAAGCAACGCAATAAGATTTTCATCTGCAGGCTAGGAATCCTATACGTATGAAAAAGAAGGCTACGAATTTGAAAAGCGTCTGCATCAGTATCTGTACAATGACTCGAGCTTGTGGCGGGTGGCGAAGGCCGTAGCCGGAAAAGACGATTTAAATGGCGCCCGGAGGCGGACAGGGCGGCGGCGGCGGCGGAGGTCATTAGCTTGTGGGATACTGACCGTCTATCAGCAAATCATATCATATATATATATATATATATACTATATATTATAGCTTTAGACATTGCCGGCCGGAGGGAGGTGCCACGTCGCCTCCCTCGCGGCTAGGTCCTTTAAAAATTAAAAATTGTGTTTAAGTCCTTTTGTCACGTTTAAGTCCTTCTATCGGTTTTTTAATAGAAAAGGTCTGAAAAAAAATTAAGATTACATTTAGGTCCCTCTGCGGTTTGTGTTTATGTCCTCCTCGTGATTTTTAGCGAAACGGACCCAAAAAAAATATATTTCTTTAAGTCCTTTTATGGTTTACGTTTGATTCCTTTTAGCAATTTTTTTAGAAACGGATTCAAAAACAAAAAAACATGCCAACAAAAAAAAAACAGATTCGTCGAATGTTTATAGCGACCCATGGATTCGTCAACGGGTCCGAGCGACCTTTAAAAAAACGGAAATACATAAAAAAAATGTGGCCGCACTTTTCTTAAAAACACAGATTCAATCGTGATTTCTCAAAAAAACACACCGATAAAAAAACACAGATTTATCGAAGGTTTATAGCGAATGACTTTTAAAAAAACGGAAATACATAAAAGGGTTTATAGCGAACGACCTTTAAAAAACGGAAATACATAAAAAAAAATATAACTGCGCTTTTCTACGAAAAACATAGATTCAACCGCTATTTTCTAAAAAAATACACAGGTTCGTCGAAAGTTTATAGCAATCTATATATTTGCCGACGTGTCCTAGCCGCTGTTTTCTAAAAAAAACACAGATTCGTCAAAGGTTTATAGCAGCCCACGGATTCGCCGACGGGTCCTAACGACCTAATTTTTTTAAAAAATACGAAAACCGAAAATACAACCAGATTTCACAAATTACGTAAAAAAACAACCACGTTTTCTAAAAAAAAACACAGATTTATCGAAAGTTTATAGCAACGTATAGGTTTGTCGACAGATCCTAACGCAAAAAATAAAAATAAAAACAAAATTACATTTATATCCCTCCACGGATTCCTCTCAAAAACAAAAAATACAAATTCATCGACGATTTATAGTGGTCCTCAGGTTCGCCGACGGGACCTAGCAACCATTTTTTTTACAAAAACAAGAAGATTAGAATTACGCAAAAAAAATGAAAATACGTTTGCTTTCTCCCAAAAATAGGAACCACAGATTCGTAGATGGTTTATAACAGTCCACAGATTCGCCGATGGGTCCTAACGACCTATTTTTAAAAAAGAAACACAGTAAACCGGAATTACGCCAAAAAAACGAAAATATATTTGGGTCTCTCTGTGTTTTTCTCTAAAAAAACACAGATTCACCGACGGCTCTAACAATCCAGAAATTCGCCAATAACTTCTTGCAATCCATTTTTTTAAAAAAAAAAGAAAATCGAAATTACGTAGGAATTATGCCAAAAAAAACGAGAATACGTTTAGATTCCTCTACGTTTTTCTTTAAAAAAATACAGATTCACCGATGGCTCCTAGCAATCCAAAGATTTACCGACGGCTTTTAGCAGACCATTTTTTTTAAAAAAAACAAGAAAACCGAGATTACCTCTTTTTTACAAAAATATCCGGCGAACAAAATTTCACGCGAAGCAAAAATGCGAATCGAATTTCCGATTTCAGATGACACGAATGCGACTACAAAATTTCGCGATGACGCGTGTAGCGATGGCATCGCTAGACATTACTAATAAGTCCTTTCCTAAACTTTGAAACATCGCCATTTGAACGATTTGAGCCGAAGTCGCATGGCTCTACTCAAAAATTATTTTCGCGATTTAGTCCTTTTGTAAATTACTTAATAGGTCCTTCGCGATTTTTGTTAGAGGAAGATTTTTCCTCTAAATTCGCTCGGGTCCTCGTAAGGCCATTTTACTAAAAGAACCTCCCTTAAATTCAAATCGCGAACAAGCCCTTTTCTAATTTTTAAGGATATGACAGTCCAAAACGTAACATTCTGTGTCCTTACTCTTACATCTAGGTCCTTTCTCCGCTTTTTCTCAAAAAATGTTTTTGTCGCTAGAAATATATGTGCAAATTTATCTCTAGACTTTTTTTCCCACCTCGATTTCCCATCTCGATCTCTAATATTTTTAAAGCATGTATTATTACTCTACCTGATGCGCTTCTCGATATTTTTTAAAACATGTATTATTACTCCGTGAACGCCAGAGAGTGTTAAGCTCCATAAAAGAAGGTTGTCATCTCTAATAATTTTTCGCTTTTTTCCTCTAGACTTTTTTTCCCACCCTCGGTTTTCTAGCTCTGGTCTTTAATATTTTCCAAATAGTTCGTCGAAAGAGATATTTCTACAGCTCTATCCCCCTACTTTTCCCTGCTTTCCATTATTTCGACGATTTAAAGGATAAAACGTCAAAAAAAAGAAATCCTTACGGTAAATGACACGCGCAAGTGTTACGCCATGAGTCTCTAATATTTTTAAAACATGTTCTTTCTCCGCTTTCCGAAAAAATTTTGTCGCCGTAAATATTTGTGCAGCTCTATCTCTAGATTTTTTTCCCAAATTTCGATTTCCATCTCGATCTCTCGATTTTTTAAACATGTATTATTACTCCGCTAACGCTACGATCTCTAATATTTTTAAAACATGTATTATTACTCCGCTAACGCCAGAGAGTTTTAAGCTCGACAAAAGAAGGTTGTCATCTCTAATAATTTTCACCCTTTTCTCTCTAGACTTTTTCCCCGCCGCGGTTTTCCAGCTCGGCCTCCAATATTTTTCAAATAATTCGTCGAAAGAGATATTTCTACAACTCTATCTCTCTATTTTTCCCCGTTTCGCTCATTATTTCGATGATTTAAAAAACTAAACACCACCAAAAAAACATTTTTTCTTCGGAAGAATAACACGCCGTGAAAAATTTCCTAGTAATTCCTAAGGCCGGTGCGGCTCCATCAGCGAACGCCATCCGGTCCGTCGAGAAACTGGATTAGAGAGATACTTGTGGGCCACAAGCACTAGGATTAACTGCGTAATTACCCAGAGTTGGAAGCTGCTTTCCACCATAAACAGCACGACTCTTGATGCAAGGTCAAGGCATGCATGAACCATGGTTCTCTTTAATCGTATGTTTAGGTAACTAGAATCTTTTCGCGACGTGATACGTCGTGTACGTTGTTTTTTTAAGAAATAATTTTGATTTTTTTATGGTTTTTTTTAAATCGTCAAGGAAACACGTGAAACGGTTGAAAGGATACAAATGCAATCATGTTTTTTTTCGCATCTATCTGGGGTTCTCTCACGAAGGATCCGCGATTGTGCTAAATCGAAAGGTCTTTTTCGTGAAAAACAGCTGAAATGATCCAAAGATAACTACGCTATTTTTTGGTATTTATTTAGGGTTCTTTCACAAAAGATACGCGAATTTTCTGAACCAAAAAGACTTTTTTTTGTAAAAAACAACGGAAAGGATCTACACGTAATTATATATTTTTTGAGAAGCTAAACATGAAAAAAAAAAAGAGCCGAACCGGCCGGCTGCACGCGGCTCAGCGCGACGTGGCCGGCCTGCCCGGTGCGGAAGTCTGCATTATTTCCTTCTCAGAAGAAAGCTCAGCAGCGTATATGTTTAATTATTTCCTTTTCAGAATTGCTATGTTTAGTTCTTTCTCTGTGATGTCTTAGAATATGTAGAGGTAAGTAGAGACGTAGAGTTCTGTCTTACTTTCAGTCAACAAAACGTCATCGTGCATATTCGATTGACCATATATACACTATATAATAGCGTCTAGAATTGCTGAGCGCCAGGCAATACCACATCATCGGCGCGCCCACCCCCGCGCTGTTCCGTCCACGCTGGCCATGCCGTTCCTCGTCGTGGCGCATCCTTGCCCGTCCGCCATTGCAATGGCTGGTAACGCAGCCTGTATTCGCACCACACCTGCCGTTCGCGCCTCTGGAATGTTCCATACCCTTTTTGCCTTCCTCTTCGACGGGCCTTGATCGGAACTCCCGCAATCCACCTAGTCCTCATCTCGCCGCTCGCCGCTTCTCCTTCGAGCGCTGCCTTGCATCATCTCTCGCCGGCCTCCGCCTCCCCCCTCCCTCCCCGTCCCTTCCTGTACTGTGCCTCCCGCCGCTTTCTTCTTTTTCCCGAACGGCATCCCACTTTTTGTAGAAAGAACCCCGCACCCGATTCCCTACTCTCCCTCCCGGCCGGCCCACATCTCTCTCGTATAAATAATACTAGTAGGCTCAGTCCAATAATAACTAGTCTATTAAAGCGGAAGAAATCGGCGCGCAGCCACACCGGCCACGTCGTCCGGATTTCGCACCGTCCGATCTCGAGACGACGCGATCCGTCATTCCACTGGCTAGCCCTTCTCCCATCGCAAACCCCGCCACGCCACGCCCATCCACTCCTCCTCCCTCCGCTCCTCTCCCTCAATCCTCTTCATACCTCGCCACAACACGCCTCCCATCCCCACCATTCTTTTCTCACGCCCTCTTTATGTCCGCCTCGCCACTCTCCGCTTTCAAGCAAGGCGACGATGTGTCTCCTACCGCCTCAGAAACAACCCCACATGAACCCCCGCCGGCCGGCTGGTCCCTGCCCTTCTTCGATGTTTTTCAATTTCAGAGACGCTCTTGTTTGTTTGATTGTTCACTGTTTGTGAGATTCTCGTCTCGATTTTGGATTCTAGGGTTTGTTAGTTTGTTCCCGTGTTCACGATTGAGCTATTCAAGATAGATTTCCATGTAGAGTGGCATATCTCGTAGCAACTATCTTATAAGAGGCGGTATTGGCATCAAGATCACCGATGTCGCCCATGCCTCCTCGCCCCCCTCGCCTTCCCAACGGCTTCAAGATTTTCAGAGAACTTCCTATCAAGAAAATTTAAGAGCAAAGTTTATTTTCACGAGTGAATACAGAGCATATTTGCAGGATATTCTCCAGGTATAACCGAATCCTTTGGGTAGTGGCCGTTTTTGGTGCCAGTCTTATCGCTTATGATTTAGGGTTTGAATTTTACATTTGGTTCATGGACAAAATTGAGTATAACGTTGAATTTGATCGTTAGAAATTTTTCGAGTGCTCCGCTTCACGGTGAGTGTTCCAAATCGCGGATCGCGGTGATCCATGGAAGGCAATTTAAAGTTTCATGTCTTCATGAGAAGATCATAGAACATTTGTTGTCCCGATGCAATATTTTTAATTGGACAGCCCTTTTTCTTTCATCATTTGGTCATTTGCTCTTAAGATTCCACAGCCTTATTTGTCATCTTAATCGCCATGGGAAGGCAAATGGTTGTTTTAACCTATGCGTTATTCAACAGATGAATTCATATTATTTGCGCTTATCTGCAGGAAATACGGAGTATCGTATATGAACATCCGTGATGATGATCGCAGTATTGTAAATGACAGAGTTAAGGGCCGCCTAAAAGTTACCCGAGCATTTGGTGTCAAGCTATCTCAAATAAATAACTATGATACTGTTTGGTTGGATGTTCTTTAACACGATTCTCATTATGCAATCAGATTCTCTTTAAATGTATTGGTGAGGTAGAATATTCCTTGCAGTATCATGGTATTTGTTCTGCTAAAATAGAGTTTCCAATTTAATTCCATGATTTATTAAATGGTGAGCAAAGTATGCATCCATCCAAGTGACTTGAAAAGCAACTGAGCATGCCTTTTTCTCTAGAGATTTAAGATTGGTTACAGATGATGGACATGATATTTCCATATATAATACATAATTGGGTTTGGATTACTATAAAAAAATTGGTTGTCTCAGATATAACCCTATTAGGTAACAATTTCCATCCATGTGCTGTGGTTAAGGATGATAAATTAGATTACCATGCTAACAAGAAAAAATTGATTGCTAAACTTTCTGGTCATATATAGAGTTATAGACATATTGTTTCTTCAAACAAAGAGAAACCATAACCACTTAACAGAAGACACAATGATTTTATTTACAATTCTGAACTATTGGGATCACAATGTACCACATAGTTTTTGAGATCATTAGCTTCTCAGAGTGTGGAGGAATTGAGATCGAGGAGAATCGGGACAAGGTGAAGATAATCTTTCTTCCCACCAAGAAGCCAATACTTGCATGTGCTCCCTTGATTGCTACCCTTCCATTGGAGGTACTTATATTGTGGCATTATATTGTGGCAATACTTGCCTCCTTACCTCATACAGTTGATCTTCTTTCCCGCATGTTCATAATTGTTGCGTGCTCTCGCTTGAACATCGACGGTGGAAAGATTTGGTGATTTCAAGTAAAGAAGTGTTTGTTGCCTTCCAAGGCATCTGTGGATTTGGAGGAAATCGCCTATTGCCATTTGTAGTAATTTTGTTTTGTTTGTTGGTAGCTTTTTTACTTGCCATGGGTTAATTAAAATTCAAAAATGAAAACCAAAAGTTTTAAAAAATAAAATTTAAGAAAATTTAAACAAAAAAGAAACCCCCCCAAAAAAAAACCCCTTTAAAAAAAATCCCGAAAAAAGCCCCAACCCCTTTGAGGCCCCTTAAAAACCCCCTTGGCAAAGGGACCAAAAGGACCGGGTCTCCTGGGAGGGAAAAGGGTTTCCCTAAGGTGGGGTTTGAAAGGGGACGGGAACCCCTGGGGGCCAAGGCCGGGGGAGGTCCCTTTTGAGGGGGAAACCCTTGGGGGTATGCCCTCTTGAAAGGTCCCGGGTTTAAAAAAGGGGGAAAGGGGCCCGGGCCGGGGGAAGGAGGGAAATGGGGAGCCCCCGGGGCCCAAAACAAAGGGGGCCGGGGGCACCTGGGGGTTCCAATTTGGGGCAAAAGGGCAAAGGTAAAAGATTGGAAAGGGGCCCAGGGTTTTTTATTTCCCCCAAAAAACCCAAAAAAGGGGTCTTTTAAAATAATTTGGCACAATTTGCGACATGCCATCGACATTTGTTCAAATGTCTTGCCTCATAAACTGCACATAGGTTCTTTTTCTTTTGTGATCCACACAGACAACATACAAAGCCAAACTTTAAAATCAGTGGAATTAATGTGCAAACTAATCTGTGTGAAAGGATTGATTTATGTAATACCTGTTCTTACAGGGAAAGCATGCATAAAAAAGGTATTGCTGGGCAATTGTCTTCAGGAACTAATGGAACCACATCAGTTAGTAAAAACAAGGATTGCATGGTTTATAATACAATATTTGTTCACCTTGTACTTTTACAATATAATCTTGTTGTGTCCACTCTTTGTACTCAGTTGATTCTTATCAACTATATTTTCGGAAGAGTGAGGAAGAGGTAATCGATACCGAGCGAAGATGAAAATTGGTTTTCCTTGACCTCACTCAACGCATATATGGTATGTCTCTCTGTTGCCTTTTTGCTAAAAATGTTTTTTTAAATATAATCTTGTTGCGTCCGCTCTTTGTACTCGATTGATTCTTATCAACTATATTTTCGAGAGTGAGGAAGAGGTAAGCGTCTGAGCAAGCGTGAAAATTGGTTTTCCTTGACCTCATTTCGATGCATATATGGTATGTCTTCATTGCCTTTTCGGTAAATTTTTTTGGTAGTATGGTGGCGGTGACTTAATGTTTTGCAAAAAGCTACCTTTTGTTGTTTTGAGTGCAATATATACTCTGTGTTTGATTGTTAACTCATGCTTATGCAGATATGTTCCTTGCACTACATAAAGATACAAATGGCACATTGAGCAAACAATAGCTTAAGGAATATGCAGATGGCACATTGACAGAGATCTTCATCGAAAGAGGTTAAAATCTGTTGTTTGTTCTCATGATTCTATCATTGTTTCCTCTAAACCACCTTAAGCAAAAAAGAAACAGAAAATCTCAATATGTTACTCCAAAGTTTTTGTGTATTTAACACATAGATCATGGATGGCTTCGATGAATCTGTAATAATAAATAGAGAGTAACAATGTTGCTCTACTTTTCAGTATTTGATGAACATGTGACGTTATACGATGAACTGTCGCCAAAAGAAACTTTTATTCCTCATGCCTTTGAAATTCCACTTCTCTTGATTTTCCTTAGCCTACACCAAGAATTACAACAAACTTTTGATTGCTTTCTTGGTCTATTGATTCTGGAACAACAGTTAGCACTGTTTCATCCATACCTTATGTTCTGTTCTACTGAATCAGCAGTTGCTAATGTTTGAACCACGCAAAGCTTTACTTTTCTTTCTCATAGTATGTCTTGGGACAATAAGTAGAGACGTTTCTTATATATACTACGTTTACTGGATCACCAAATAATTGGCCTGGATCCTCACAACAGTTTTGACCAAATGCCTTAACAACTAATATACAGTAATTATACTTAGATAGAATCTTTGTGTTCCTGAGCTATGACTCCGGTTTTTACTTACCTAGGAACATGTTGCCCTCTTAACATATGAACGAGTGAGCTTAGAAGAAAATAAAACAGAGCCTATGTAAATCATGAAGAATAGTCTGCAGGAATCAAATAAACCCAGTAAAATCTATGTCATTCTTATAGATGTCACTCGGACGTTATAGATCTTGCTTATATGTAAGCTCTCCTTATTATTTACCTCCGAACAGAATCCTATCAATTTCTGTTATGGGTCTAATTCATATGTGCATAATAGAGTAGACCTTTCAGGCCGTGCGCACCTGTTTCCACAATTTTTTTGTACATTTAAGCTGATTCGCGAATTAAAACATAATTTCCACTGTAATATGTTTTGACTATTCAAGCAGTTAGAGAACAATGAATTGATCAAGGATATAAAAAGCGATGAATTTTGCAAACGAGTGCCCTTCCTAGCTATAGGACTGTAGATGTTGAGATCTTTTAGCGACCCTCTATGCAAATGTCCATGTGTTTCCCTATCCGATCATCCATCTCTGATTGATCATGAGTTCTTTCTATCCGTCTTGTGGCGGCAGAACTACTAGTATAACTCTTAAGCCCGAGAGATTTCAGAGGCAATCCAATCGCCACATCATCGGGTTTTTGAAAAAGCGCTCAAAAATTTAAAATTACAAACGGGTCCTTTTCACGATAAATTAGAAATCGTGAACGGGTCCTTCTACAGGTTATTTTGCTAAAAAAGACCCTGTAGTCCGGTTCTTTCGACCCGGGAGATGGCAATCCAGCCGCCACGTCATCGGGTTTCCGGAAAAGCGATCTGAAAAATTCGAAATTACGAACGGGTCCTTTTCGCGGTAAATTAGAAATCGCGAACGGGTCCTTCTACAGGTTATTTTGCAAAAAAGATCCTGTAGTCCGGTTCTTTTGACCCGGGAGATTTAAAAAAAATAAAATCGCGAACAAGTCCTTCCACCGATTATTTTGCGAAAAGGACCCTTTTGTTCCGCGAATTCAATGCGGTCGCCGGTTCTTTCGGTCCGGAAGATTTTTAAAAAATAGAATCACGAGCATGTCTTTCCGCCGGTTATTTTGAAAAAAAAACGGTTCTTTCGACCCGAAAAATATACAAAAAAATTAGATCGTAAATAGGTTCTTTCACCAGTTATTTTGAAAAAAAAAGACCCATAGTTCTGCAAATTCAGTTTACAAAAAACTCAGACCAAATTTTTTTCTCGCGTTCAGCGTTTGTAGTATTGTGTTACTGATTCTTATAAACACAGCTAGCGTCAACGGCGCGGCGTAGCGCGCTATTTTACCTAGTTGTAATTATATTTGAACACTTAAAAATACTCTATCCGTTTTTTTATAAGGTGTATTTTGATTTTGCATAAGGATTAATGTTGCGTTGAAATTGAGAAAGATACTAGAGAAAATGACTTAAATGCCCCCACTTAATTGTCTTGGAAAATGAAAGATATACTTTGTGTGGGTGGCAATGAATAAATGCATATGGATGAGAGGAAATAAATAAAGGTATAGAAGAAAAAGTCTTATTAAATCTTCATGCAAACCTTATATTTGTGAATAAGACTACTAAAAAAATAAGTCTTATAAAAATAAACGGAGAGAGTACGTCGGAAAATAAATTAGTCATTAAAGCTGTGTTTAAATTAGAAATGGCTCCGATGATCTGGAGGTAGTGCGTACATTAATTCAGGTACACCTGTGGTCATTGTACAAACCAGCTAGCTAAAAACTCCCTGCGATAAAGGGAAGAGAAAGCAACAATATCACATTACAATTGACAAGCTCTTAGTTACAAAAGTAGCATCGCTAGCTACTCGATACTGCCTGTTCAAATTTATAAGTCGTAATTTTTAATAATCTTATCTATAAATATAGAATATATTTTATATTTTAATATAAAATTAATATGATGTTCTCTATATACCTTTAATAAATATTCATCTTAATTTCATATTCTCTACATATATGTACTAAATATAGTGCTTAGTTATAATAATTAAAGGTAATTTTGTTATTTTCAATATCTTCTTGATGTATATGCTAAAACAAAAACGCCCGTAGACTTATACAGAGAGTAATCACCTACTTATCGTACGGCGACGCTGCCGCCGACCAAATAGACAGTAGATGGATCAACGACGCGGAGACCGTGCCACCGATTAGTCCTAATTAATCGAGTTTAACTAATGATTACCATTTCTAAATTTAGAAGTACTCCACTATACGCTCCTACCACTTAATTAAGCTTTCATAACCCTTACTTAAGTACTAACTATAGATAGTAGTTATCTCTTTGACCGTCGTACGTACCGCACTACGTACCATGGCGTGGCAGCCGGGGTGGGGTTCCCCGATGACTTGCTCAAGCTAGTGCATTAAGAATTCTAGTTTAAGCACGTGTTGTTCTTTTTATGGCCTTCGTGGGCCCATCCGTCTCAATCTCCGAGCAAACGACTTCACTCCTTCGTTAGTTTATTTTTGCTTTGGATTCTCTGAAAATTGATTTTGAATTGTGGTAGTAGAAAAACCGATTTTTCAATTCTAGAATCTAAAAGCACATATAAAATGGATTATGTATTCTAGTGTATATAAATGGGTTGGATTGTGATAATCGATTCCTAAAATTAGGCTGTTTGTTTTTTATTATGTTTTTAGAGTCGAATCTAAAATTAAAAGCAAAACAAAAGGCCCTTAGAAGCGGTAAGGATTTAGGGTATGCACGGTGCTAGATATTTATGATGAGTGTTTAAAGAGAGAATATATCTGTATCATCAAGCATTTGTATAAAAGTTTTTTTCTCCTATGCACCTGCTAATTAAGCATCGATGCTTCAAAATAAGTACTCATCTATCTATGTGGCAATAAAAATTAGTTTTTCAATAGTAATTAAGCACCTCTCTAAGCATCTGTATTGTATACGCTCCTATACCGTCTATTGTAAAGGCATCATGTCGAGATTTAAACTGATATCCTGCTGAAATTTGATCGATTAACACGATACATGATTCCAAGTTACAAATCGGCGATGCTTGTAATTAATTAACATGGAGAGATCGATCGAAGACAAGCGCATGACATCCCGTACGTGTGACCACAACCGTCTTTCAGCAAGCAAAGCGCATGCATGCATTCATGCTCTCTCCATATACTGTAGCTTAATTAGGGTGTTGTTGCCCAAGCCTTTAAGTAGGCCATAAAAAAGTGAGCTTTATTGCTTCCAAATCTGCCGATGGCTTGGTATCATTAGTGGAGATGTGAGCAAAGAAGCAAAGCTTATTCTCGTTGTTGTATGTACCACATGCCTAATTCCTTGCACAAATTGGCAAAGACTTCAGACAGAAGATAAGGCTGAGGATTGCTCCACGTGGTTGGAGAATTGCAGGTAGTGGAGATTGAACAAAAGATTTGAAGAATCTAGCTAGCTTGGAACTACAAGTCATGCATATGTATGCAGTATATGCAATGTGGTTGTGAGCTAGCTGAGTGTTTGTTTGATTCAAATTAAGGCCAAGCACTCTTATTGCACCTAGCTTACTCTCTCCTTACTTAGTGGTATGCTACTATTCCTTTCTTCTTCTTCTTCTTCTTCTTCTTCTTCTTCTTCTTCTTCTTTTGGAATAAGCAAGGCAACTTAGCTCTCCATATATAACAGATTGCTAGCTAATCCAAACTTCTCCTAGCTAGATTGAATGCATGCTGGGAACTAAAACACATGTGACTCCTGTACAAGTACAAACATCAATCAATTTGAATAGTTGACTAGATCATATCTTATGTTGGGGGAGTAAGAGAACGAGAGAAGTGCTCGAAGGTAGTTGACAAGACATTTGGACACATAGAGAAGTGCCAAAAAGTTTCAATACCAATCATCCATACACTTGCACATTGTATATGACAGCAAAATATATCTACATAGTGCTCCGCCTTTTTTCAACCTCTAGAAGAATGAGTCCTTAAGAGGCAAAAATCAACATCGTCCCATGCATATTTCCCACCAAATAAAAATTACAAGGGGAAGATATATAAACTTTACTTTTCTATGATAACTTTTGAAGTTAGAATAAACTAACTCTAACTTTTCTTCCTTGAGTTATCTATCAACACCATAAACTGCGTATATATATATATGTAGCCATTTTAGGGCATAAAATTCACTGAATCCTCCAAATGTCCTCCAAGCTCCAGAAATTCTCAGGGAGGCCCTCAGAAAAGCCTTGCACCCATCCAGTGAGCTCTGGGTCGATGTTATTAGCATGTGTTGACTCAGGCCACAACCCTTGATTTGCCTCCTGCATCCAATCCCCACCGTTCACCACCATCTCTCCTTCAAGCACATTTGCATAAAGGCCCCCGTCATACGACTCCGACGCGAGCGAGTCCGACGGCGACGGCGTCACCATGCTAGAGTTCTCCATGTAGCCGGCCATCGATGCCAATCCAGGCATGGCATGAACATCTGCGGCGGAGCCATGGTCGCCGAGCCCAACCTGCTGGAGTCGCTGGTCCACGAGGCAAGGCATCCATAGGTACCTCATGGCGTCCTTGAACCTCTTGCTGTTGGCGTCGCAGTTGAGCTGCTTGGCCTGCTTTTGCACCCTGGTCCTCCAGTAGTTCTTGATCTCGTTGTCGGTCCTCCCCGGCAGGTGGTGAGCTATCTTTGACCACCTGCGTTCGCGAACACGAGGAAGCAAATGCAAATAGAAAGAATCCATGGTAAGGAATCAGAAAGAAACAAAAGGCTAGCTAGTGCTAGAGATCGAGCGAGGAGGGGGATTAAGGAAGAGGCGTGCAGCTTTAAAACTCGTGCAGCTTTCATGAAAGTGAAAGGCATGCATCTAATGCTATCTGCCTATCTGCTAGATATCTTTCCCCCATGCCTGCAGCGAAGAGCCTGTCAGCTTTTCTAATTTTTCTTGCAAATATACCTCTATATGAATTAAATTGCAAAAAATGTCTTCCTCCTCAACTGTGGAGGCAGCGATAGATGACACGTGTCACCAACTACGCTCCTATACTGTGGCAGATGGTTAGCCCGCGGCACCTGGCCAACCATGACACTGGTATTAGCCCAATGCAACAGGTGAGGTGCTGCAGCAACCTGGATTTTTTTTTTTTTTTGAAAAAAGCATGCAAACGGGCTAAAAAAGGCTATAGCTTCTATAGTTTGGAAGACTTGTACCATCTGAACTGTGACTTGTGTGTTATGTGCATGTCACGCGTGTGGCATCGATCCAAGCCTTTTAAGCGTGCGTGTTTGACGTGCAAGTCCACATCGAGCTAGCTAGCAGCTTGGAGTAGTACGGTACAATATGTATATGTGCTTACAAATACATGTACACACGTGGTCCATTGGTGGCCACTCGTGTTCGATCCTCAAGCGTATGTGTGCGGTGTGCCCACTGCTTGTCATGTCTCACTGGCGACGACGACCGCATGTACCGACTCTCTAACGTGGCTGAAATGAGAAGTAATAGTTGAGGGTTTGATTACCGGTTGCCCCATCGGGAGTGGAGGTCGAGGATGAGCAGCTGCTCGTCGGCGGTGAAGTTGCCGCGTTTCACGTCCGGCCGGAGGTAGTTCAGCCACCGCAGCCGGCAGCTCTTCCCCGTCCGCTTCAGCCCTGCGCGCATGCACCCATGCATATGTATATGCAGTTTATTTCCAAAGAACTAATCGATTGCATGACCGATCAAAACTCGATCATGCACGTTGTGGGATCGGTGGGCGCCGGAGATCTAGATGCATGGGCGTCGGCGGCGGGCGTATGTACGTACCGGCGGCGCGGGCGAGAGAGTTCCAGCGACCCTCGCCGTGGTTGGCGATGTAGTTGACGAGGTGCGGTCCTCGTCGACGGTCCACGGGCCCCGCCGGAGCTCAGCCTCCTCTTGCAGTACTCCATGGTGCAGGTCCTCGTCAAGCAGCGCCGGAGACCACGCCATGGTAGTGCTGCTGTCGCCGCCACTGCTCCTGCTCCTCTGCGATGACGAGGCCATATGTTTTATTTCTTTTGTAGGTGTGAGGAGAGAGAGTAGCTAGCTATATGCGGCTATCCTATTTGAGAAGTCGGAGAGAGAAAGAGAAGAAGAAGTTGGAGAAAGAGAGGGAAAGAGGTTGGATTGGTGGGAGAGGGATGGCAAATCCTTTTATAGCAGCGATGGTGTGAGAAAGAAAGAGTTGAATAGTGACACATGGAGAGAGAATAAGCATGTGATGCAAACGTGAGAGGATAGAGGCCGTGCGGAGACGATCGATGGGTCGCAGAAGCTATCCGTGCGTACTTACAGGGTTACACCAACAAATTAGGTCATTAGTATACCGCCTTTCGGGTTTTGTATGATCTCTATATCCTTCGTAGCCGCACGGGATTAGTTAACGTCTGATTATGGAATCATTACTTTGTAACTCTCCTCGTTTAGTTGACCATCGATTATACATATTCTCCCCTTGCCGTGCATTTTCTGACATATATACGTCCTAGCCCCAGATCCAGCGGTTCTCTCCATATAAGAGATTACCTATTTGCCTTTAATAAATTCGATATATATATATATATATATATATATATATATGAAAAATATCTTTTACACCGTGTAGTTACTCCCACATCTGAAATACTATCTAAACAAAATTGAAATACTCCTTTATCACTTTGGATACACTTATATACTAATTATAAGATATTCCAATGTGAACCACACGAAAAAATTGCAAGAGATTACATAGTTTTTAGCATATTTTACAAATACCTTTATATGTAGACATAAAAAAGGAGTATGTTCAAAAAATATGCATACCACCTCTAAAAAAATGTAAATACTACCTAACTAGTCTTATATACTCGTATACTACATGTACATACTCTCCGTTATACGAGATACTCCCTACGTTGAGATACAACGTAGGGAGTAATTACTCCGGGAGTAGAAAAGAGGCTTCATATATATATATATATATAGGAAAAATATTTTTTACTCCCAGGTGTAGTTACTCCCACCTCTGAAATACTACCTAAACGAACTTGAAATACTCCTTTATCACTTTGGATAGTACTTATACACTAATTATAAGATACTCCAATGTGAGCCACATAAAAAAATTGCAAGTGAGTCCATGATTTTTAACGTATTTTGCAAATACCTTCATATACGCATATAAAAAGGAGTATGTCCAAAAAATATACATACCACCTCTGGAAAAAAATGCACATACTACCTAGATGATCTTATATACTCGTATACTACGCGTACATACCCTCCGTCGCACGAGATATCCCATACGTTGTGAGATACGGCATAGGGAGTAATTACTCCCGGGAGTAGAAAAGAGGCTTCATATATATATATATATGAAAATGATTCCATACTCCTGGGTATATATACTCCCACACTCCCACCTCCAGTATACCGTTTAAATGATGTTGTTATACCTCTTTATCTTTTTGAGTATACTCTAATACTGATTATAAAATACTCCAATGTGAGTTCCACGAAAAATTTCATCAAAGTCCACCCTTTATAGCATAATTTGTTTATATATTCCTTTTACATATGGAAAAGGGTATGTAGCAAAAAAATAAAGGACTCTGATGAAATTTTGTCAATCATGTCGCATTGGAGTATTTTCGAATTATTATTGGAGTATACGAAAGTGATAAAGGAGTATAAAACAATAATTTAAATGGTATATTAGAAAGTGTGGAGTATGCTCCACATCTGAAATACCACCTAAATGAACTTGAAATACTCGTTTATCACTTTGGAGTCTTGGCGTGGACTAGGAAAATCTCGAGAAGTCAACGTATGGTCAAAGGGGCCCCCGGCTCCAGATGTTGCAGCAGGCCCTCGACCACGGCCTAGCGACGTCCATTCCCGCACGACCTTGAGCTCGGGCGGCGGGGTCCTGTTCCCGCTCGACCTCGACCTTGGCTCGGGGGCGTGCATTTACTCGGCGATTACCAAGACCTGTACGATGGCATTAAGGTGGACGTGGGCGGTGTATCCGGGGCGGTTACAGCCTACTTTCAATGCGCACGAGGCCACCACTCCGGGAATCTCTCCCGTCCGTTACAGACAGTTTCCAGGAGGATATAAGATCTCGCAAGGCATGCATATCAGGGGGAGAAGCATACCAGCCGTAGACCAGTAAACGCAACAGAGTGCTCAAGCTCGAGCTGTAATCCACTCTTTGTACTCGTAATTAGTGAATTCCTCCACCTCTAGAGAAGATTGGACGTAGGGCTGTTACCCTTGTGGGGGCTCGAACCAGTATAATCCGCTGTCCTCTGCTCTCTGACGTCTCACCCCGACCTACATCCGCACCATTGTTGAGCGAATCGCTTCTTGGGTCCCTCATTAACATCAACGCCCTCTCCACTTTTGCGGTCAGGCGATCCTGATCATCGACAGGTACACTCATACATTAATTATAAGATACTCCAATGTGAGCCATATGAAAAAATTGCATGGGAGTCCATAATTTTTAGCGTATTTTGCAAATACCTTTATATATACATATAAAAAGGAGTATGTCTAAAAAATGTGCATACCACCTCTGAAAAAATGTACATACCACCTAAATGATCTTATATACTCATATACTACGCGTACATATACTCTGCGTCACACGAGATACCACATACGTTGCGAGATACGATATAGGGAGTAATTACTCACAGGAGTAGAAAAGAGGCTTCCTCTATATATATATATATATATATATATATATATATATATATATATATATATATATTACTTGAATGAATCGTTTTGGTAATTGTAAAAGATTACTCACTTGGCTGGTTTGCATGTGGGTCCTGTCCAAACCATTTTGGAAAGATATTCATGGCAACAACCTTCGCAGGCACAACCACACAAAAGGAGGCTAGTTATGCTTGCTTGTGCATCAACACCTGCCCATGTGAGCAACCATGGCATGCATATTCACAAACTACCTACACACAAACTCTCTCTCACCCCACTACTACAGAGAAGGTTATTACAGACTGTTTGAAAATATCATTACAGATGGTTTTCTAACAGTTTGTAAGCAGTCTGTAAGCATATGTTAGTGATATTACGACACATATCACAGACAGTTTCCATACCGACTATGAAAACACATATCACAGATGGTTTTTAACTAAAACCGTCTCATGATATATGTTGATCCTGAGCGTTTTTAGGTAGAATCGTTTGTGATATGAGTTTATCACAGATGGTTTTTAAATAGAACCATGTGATATGTTTTTCCCTAGCCCTCTTAGTGTAACTTCATGATTAATACCTATTGTTCGAAATTTTATTCTCCTTAGATATTTCTACACAACATTTATAAGGCATAACAAACTATAGATTTTGTAATTGAATATCAAAACATCCTAGATACATCAGCATAGCAGTTTATCTGATGAGGATGACCTTAAAATATGAACATTTGTAACACTTTCGTGCCCTTTCTTATTCTAATATATGTTGATGGATTGCAAGGCAAAATCCAATTCCATCTATAGCTCATCCTAAAAATTATCATGTTCTGATTTATCTTCCACTCTATCATCATCCCCGAATAAAAATACTATAGATAATCTATTTTCACTCTGGTCATAGAACAGGACAGCATCATCCTTTGCTGGCACATTATGTACATGCTTGTCAAATGCCGTGTATATATATATATATGATGTACTGAAACGTACATAGAGTACCCATATGGCCCATGGGCAGCCATACATCATCGATCACTTCATCTCACATCACCTCTCTTGGAGATGTGCATGTTCCAACTTAGCTTGTTTGAGTACATCGGTGCCACGTGAACAACACGAGCGAGCCTTCGTCACCTTTCTATATATATATCTTTCTCTTCTGATGATGCACACAAAAGTAGCTCCTGTAATCAGTTAGAAGGCCATGTCAGATCGATGAGATGCTTAACTAGCTTCCATGCATTCTCTGCAGAGCCGCTTTCTAATTGCCCAGAGGAGAGCATGTTGGATGGACACTACCACGACGCATGGAAAGCTAGGTTTTGGAGATGCTACAAATAGGAGGCAGCAACTTAGTGTTGTAGGATTGGGATAACAACTCAACTTTGTGGATGACACAAGGCTGGCTAGATTGTAGGATGTAACCACAACATGTACATCGAGTACAGCTAGTTGCAACAACAGGAAAAAAAACCAATTGATGTAGTCGTATAGCGTGTGTAGCTTTTTCTTGCAGATATTGCCCTCATGGTTGTGACTGGCCAGTTACAAATGGTAGTATATGAAAAAAGGCGAGGTAGTTATAGTTTTGAATGGAAACTTGAATTTTCAACATTAATTCTAAATGCTCTTATTGGCGGCAACCATCCAAAAAGCAGTATCCAATGCCAAGATCAGCCGAATAACACGATTTTACAGCGTGTTCTAGCAAACGACATCAAGCTAATGTTATGTCCAGGAGCCAATTTTGTGCTGAATCACGGTTCTGCAGCGTGTTGTAGTCAATTAACGCCACCCAAGTGTGATGTCCAGGGCCAATTTATCCAAGCCTTGAAATTTCAAAACCCAAAAGCTCCTTACTTTCGTGGATATAAACACGACAAATTAACTAATAGATATGTTTAGTGTGAAAAATAAAACTAGAAATATATAGTCCAATATACATAAAGGTGTGGAATTAATTTGCATCTCACATCGCGAAGGAGTATAATATAATGCCCTCAACTTTTGATATGGGAAGGCACGTGGTATTGCTTCGATCCAGTCGTCCAATTAAGGTTTGCAACTCCCTTTGCTTTCTTAATTTGATGTAGCGAGGTGTTATATATCTACAAGGAGCATATGTGTACAAGTCACGTACATATCACTCGATCTCGATATGTATGTAGATGGATTCCATTGGTGCATTATGCATTCCATCATTAATTGGACAACTTGGACATCATTACGTACGGAGTGCAAGGTTGCAACAAACAACTAAGGCCATTCCCAGTGGAGGTTTCATGAGGGTTTCATTCCCATTAAATGATGTGACACATCAGCAATTTGGATGACATGGCATGATAATTATGAAGAGAGAGAGGGAATGAGTTTCATCAGATGAAATCGGGTGTATCTTGTTTCCAAAACTATGAAACTGTTGAAACTAGCATTTGGGGCTATAGAGTTTCATTTCATCCAACTTCGCCCAATCTTGTGCCTTGCAATTAAATACGATGGTTAGCGTATGAAACCGTGAAATGAAACTGTACATTGTGGCCCTTGTTTCATTCATCTACTCAAATCTCTTTAGATGATATGGCAATCTTGGAAACCGTGAAATGAAACTCTCCACTGGGAAGTCCCAACCCTCCACCTCAGCTGATGTCCATAGAATTAATTATGCTGCCAACTAAGCAAAAATCTGATGTGGCATAGGAATTAAAGAAGGGAGAGAAGGAAAAACAAAGAAACCATGTCTCATGCAAGAAACTGGGTCGGCGTGGGAATCAAGACGCAAGAAATGAGCAAAATCGGGGTTGGACGTTTCTGCGCGCTGATCAAGGTGTGTTTGTGGTGCGTGCATTGGTTTATTGCTCTCTCTCTCCTCTAGACACTACTCATAGAAACAATGGGTTGGGAAACTATGCATTGGTTTATTACTCTCTCTCTCTTCTTTAGACACTGCTTATGGAAATCATGGGTTGGGACTACCCTAAGGCCAGTCACAGTGAGAGTTTCATTATCATTTAATGAGGTGACACATCAGTAAAAATGGTAACATGGCAAATAAATTATGAGGAGAGAGGAGACGAGTTTCATCTGGTTGAAACTGGGTGCACACCGTTTCCAACACATTGGAAACCAAATGAAACTGCATTGAGAGCGCATCGTTTCATCCCACGCACTGAAACCGAATGAAAATGCACCAAATGGAACATTTGATCACAACACCATGTAACAATTAAATGTTATGGCTAGCCTATAAAACCGTGAAATGAAACTGTGCATTGGAAAGGCTTGTTTCATTTATCAACCCAAACCTCTTTAGATGATGTGGCACTCCTGAAAACCGTAAAATAAAACTTGCCACTGGGAATGGCCTAAAAAACTTGATCCTTGGCTCCTTGCACAAGTCAGTTGATCAATTCCTATAGTGCGTGTTTGGTTGTCTGTATGGTGTCTGAATCGTATGAGTAGATGCAACTGTATCTGTTAAATATGTGTTTAGTTTTATGTTCATCCAAGCCAAGTGAATGCAATTGCACCCACTCATACATGATGGAGGAAACAAAAAAATTGGGCTTCTTTCCAATGCAGGCATGTGAGATGCATAAACAAGTAACGAAACAACTCAACTTACATCCACTCATGCAGACCAAGAGTAGTCTGGATGGCTCATACAGGACAGGCTAGAGTGGTACAGACAATCAAACACACCCATAGCTACCCTAGGCTCAAGGAAACTCTTGGAATTCCCCTATTAGTATTTTTCCATTTTCATCGAAATAAATTAATATTGCGCACATTATATCTCACTACCGATAATACTCCCTCCGGTCATAAGGAATGTTGTTTTTTTTTGACACGTGTGTGAAAGGACCGGTGATGTCGCCTAGAGGGGGGTGAATAGGCAGATTAAAAATTTGCAACAAAATAAAATCTCCCGAGGGTCAAAGCCCGGAATGTCCGGAGTTTTTGTCCGGATACTCCGGTATGTCCGGACTATCCGGGGAATTTGTCCGGATACTCCAGACTGGGAACCTCGAAGTGAGATTTTAAATCTCTGCAAATTTTCAACAATCTAAATGAATGCAAATACTCTAAATGATATCAATTTTTGAGGATTATGTAGATCTAGAGCCAAACACAAAAATAGAGTAGATCGGGGCTCCGAAAGGTTCAAGAATAACAAACCCTAGCACAAGCAAATGAAGAACAAGAAGGCAACGATTTTTACCCGAAGTTCGGATTTTTGAAGGGAATCCTCGTCTCTGTTGAGGAGGCACAAAGCCGGGTCCCTCTTGACCACTTTCCTCCGGTGTTGCACAAAGCACTCATGGTCTTCACTTCTTACCTCTTTCCTTTTGGAGGCGAGACTTGCCTTCACAAACTTCCGGGGCTCACCACACCAAGATTGGAGGCTCCCAGTGACTCCTTGCCTTCTAGGAGCCCTTAAAACTCCAAGAGTAACAAATACGCCGCTAAATCGTCTTGAAGGATGAAACTTGTGCTCAAGAATCAAAGATGCAAGCTCAAGGCACTTAAATCCACTCCTTTCTCCCCAAAGATTCAAATCAAATCCAAGATTCAAGTGGGGGAAGGAGACTAGGGCTCAAGAGAGTGAGAGTGAGAGCTTGAGTATTGAATGCTGCAATGAATGATGTCTCTAACGGGTAGATTTTGAGTGAGGGCTTAAATAGGCTCATCAAAATCCAACCGTTATATTTATCTTCGCAAACCCCGGAGTATCCGGACAAATACTCCGGAGTATCCGAAGTGAAGAGGTTTTAGCTTGTACCGAGAAGATTAACCCGGAGTATCCGGACTTAATCCCCGGATACTCCGGACTCATTTATCCCGGAGTGTCCGGACTTAATGTCCGGATACTCCGAACTAACCCACTCGGCTAGAAATGCATATTTTGAGGAAATGCAATGTATTAAATTCTTTTGCTATGCAATTTTCATCCTTTGAGCACAAGCATATCCTAGAAGCGATTTCTCGTCGTATCCCCCTTAATAGTACGGCTATCCTTAGACTCAATTAAATAAAAAGATTATGACTAAAGTTTTTATGCCGCCTTTTCAAATTTTGAATACGGTAGGGGTCTCCAATCGCTTTCTTACGATGATACCTTCTCGATTTTTGCATGAATTCTCACATGAACCATTAGTATACTTAAATGTGTTGCCATTAATCACCAAAACTCTTGAGGGGCCTAGATGCACTTTCAATCTCCCCCTTTTTGGTGTATTGATGACAACACAATTTTGAGGCTTTAAATGAAATGAAGGATATTTAAATTTTTCGTTTTGAATGCAAAACACATAGTAGAGCTCCCCCTAAGTGTGTGCATTAGAGAACAAATGCACATATTTAGTGAGAATTTTTGCAAGGGCTCCCCCTATATCTTTGCATTCGAGAGGTCAAATAATAAGGATATATCAAAATGTAAACAACATGATACTATATTAAGCAATGAACATTAAGTAATGAACTTTAAGCAAAGAACATGATAAGCAAGCTTTCAACGACTATAAATGTTCACACACCAATCAAAAAAACAAGATCAACCAAGACAACAAGCAACTAAACAACCCAACACAACGACGCTAAAGACTATAAACACTCCTCCTTTGGCATCAAGACACCGAAAAAGGGAAAGCGCTCGGAGCAGAAGATCACTCGTTGTCGCCGGAAGGCTGAAAGTCGTCCTCCTCGCTATCTTCATCGCTGCCATTGACACTGGCCTGAGACGCTAAGGGCTGAAGGCCAAAGAGCTGCTGAGTGGCAGAGTCCACTGTAGGTGCATCAGATGATTCCTCGGACTCGCTGGCAGGAATACCTTGCTGGCGGCGGTAGGCACGGAACTCCCTGCGATGCTCACGAAGCTCTCGACGGGTCTCCTTGACTTGAGAAGAAACGTCTTGGCAAACGCAGAACAGGCACTTAAGCATCCTCTTGATTGTGTCTCTGCTAGAAGGAGGAGAACCTGGAGGAGAGACTGGAGCTGCAGGAGGAGCTGGAGGAGCTGAAGGAGTGGCACGGGATGGACGACCCCTGGGACGCTTCTCAACTGGGGCACTAGGAGCGGTAGGGGCTGCGGAAGCTGAAGAGGTGGAAGGGGGTCGAACCTTGTAGGATAGGTGTTCCACATCCTTGACAAAGTCAAGACCAGTGACATGATCAATTAGAGCCATGATGAAAGGGGCATACCATGTTGCTGAAGTTGTTCATCGAGTTATGGCGGATGCCCTCCCATAAGAAATCCACAATATCAAAGCCATGGGTCTTCTCCACCAAATGAAAAAGCAGATTCCGTCCATATGAGCTGATGGCTGACGCATCTCCCTCCTTGGGCCAAAGAGTGACCCGAAGCATCCTGAGAAGAACTGCAGGCACAGGCTTCAGATCCTTTATGGTGCCAACCACAAAGTGCTGAGAAGGATCATATAGAGCTTCAAGTTGTTCCGGAGTCAAAGCTTTCTTATTATGCAGCTTGGCATCACCATCAACTGACCTCAGGTGCAAGACTCTGGCAAACGTTCTTCTGGTGGCCACATACCACAATTCATCTGACATCCACCAAATGGCATCCTCTTTCTTGTCAAAGTACATAGTGGAGAAGAATTGCATGATAAGCTCATCATTCCAGGGATAAAGAAAGCTCATTATATCCTTCACCTGGTGACGCTCACAGATTTGGATGATTTCATTAAAGATTGGATTTTGGAGCTCTGACATGTACACCCAGTCAATCCTCTTCATTCTCATCATGGGACGCTCCATTGGGAGAAGAACAGTCTCATAAAAATCTGACTGGAACCTGTTCCAGAACCGCTTGTCCACGTACTCATCCTGATGAAACTCAAGCGGGTCCTTGTTCCTTTGCTCCACAATGGCTTTTCCCTTTCCAGAACCCACTCTGTAATCAACCACACAAAGTCTGCTCACTGTCCAGGGTACCTCCACACAGGACGAAACTTCTCAAGAGGTCCAATCGCAACCCTCGACTCCTGAAACTGCTTCTTCTTCCGCTCACGAAGACGTGCATGAACATCAGCGGGATGTTCTTTGGTAGGTTGAGGAGACGGAGCAGCTGGAGGTGTTGGGAGATTGCCACGGCCCTGGCTAACCTTCCTCACAGTGTGCCTCTGTTTCTTAGACGAACTAGGCACAGGAGGTGAGGGAGGAAAGTCAACGGAAGGGCGCTTGCTTACCTAACCTCCACAGGAAGAAGCCATCGAGAGGAACAAGGAATAGAGTGAAAAGAGTTCGCAAAAAGTGAATTACACAATTTAAATTTTTGGGCCGAGAGGTATAGCCCGGATACTCCGGGGCATTTGATCCAGAGTGTCCGGATACTCCGAATACTCCGGATAAAATATCCGGAGAGTCCGGATAGTTCAGACTACAACCCAAAAACCTAACTTGCAAACAATCCACAATCTATAAGAGCACATTCGAGGATTAATCAAGGGGATGAATAGACTCTAGCAAGGCAACTCTTTCCAAGACAATTCAAGGCGCAAAGATTTGACAAGAGGAGGGCTTACCGAGGAAAAGCAACCAAAGAGAAGAATGCCGAGAGGAGAGTCCTTCCCCCAACCTCCGAGGATGATTCGGAGACTTCGAAAGGTGAGGAACACGCCGGGGATGGAGGAGAAACCAAGGGTGGCGGCTAGGGCACCAATTTGAAGCAGATGCGGTTGAGGAAAATGGCAAAGGAGAGAGAAATGAAACCCCCCGCATGGGCTTTATAGGACAGCCGCCTCAACCCGGATACTCCGGACAATTAGTCCGGATACTCCGGACTATCCGGATAGTCCGGACATAAAACCCCAAAATGTCCGGGTTGATGTCCTCGGAAGACAAAAGGGATTTCGCAAGGAATGAAGTGGAAGATTGGCTTGCAGCAAAAAGATAAGAGACCCTCGAGGCCCCATTCACTTTGTGACTAGAGAACACTCAATCAAACAAGCTATAGTCACATAGCATAAGGCCGGATCCGAAGATCAAAGATCTCAATTAACACAAGAAAATCAGAGTAATAGACCAAATAAAGTTTTCAAAACATTTTGCAATCATCAATCAATTGCATGCGCTTTTCAAGCCAAATTTCGCGAATCTAGAATATCTAGCCCACTCCTCAAATCACAAAATCTCTTTTAATCTAGAGGCTTGGTGAAAATATCGGCTAATTGATCATTTGTGCTTACATGTTGGATATCAATATCGCCTTTAGTGGAATGATTTCTCAAGAAATGGTGGCGAATATCGATATGCTTGGTACGGGAGTGTTGGACGGGATTGTTGGCAATTTTTATGGCGCTCTCATTGTCACACAAAAGTGGAACATGGTTATAGGTTAGGCCATAATCATTTAGGGTTTGGCTCATCCAAAGCAATTGAGCACAACAACTCCCGGTGGCAATGTATTCTGCTTCGGCTGTGGATAGGGCTATGGAATTTTGTTTCTTAGAGGACCAAGAAACAAGCGATCTATCTAAGAATTGACAAGTTCCCGAGATACTCTTCATATCCACCTTACATCCAGCATAATCCGCATCGGAATACCCAACTAACTCAAAAGACGAACCTTTTGGATACCAAAGCCCAAAATGAGGAGTGTGCACTAAATATCTCAAGATTCTCTTTACGGCCACCATGTGGCACTCTTTGGGAGCGACTTGAAATCGTGCACACATGCACACACTAAGCATGATATCAGGCCTAGATGCACAAAGATAAAATAGAGAGCCGATCATCGAACGATATACCTTTTGGACGACCGGTTTACCTTCTTTGTCGAGGTCTAGATGCCCGTTGGCTTGCATTGGCGTCTTGATTGGCTTGGCGTTCTCCATACCGAATTTCTTGAGCATGTCCTTGATGTATTTGGTTTGGCATATGAAGGTCCCTTCCTTAAGTTGCTTGACTTGAAAACCGAGGAAGAACTTTAATTCGCCCATCATGAACATCTCAAATCTTTTGGTCATTATCCTGCTAAACTCCTTGCACAGTTGTTCATTAGTAGACCCAAATATAATATCATCAACATATATTTGACAAACAAATAAATCATTGTCAATGTGCTTAGTGAAGAGAGTAGGGTCGGCCTTTCCGACTACAAAACCTTGATCGAGAAGGAAATCTCGAAGACACTCGAACCATGCTCTTGGTGCTTGCTTAAGTTCGTAAAGAGCCTTGTGTAGGAAGTAGACATGGTCCGGGTGATTTGGGTCTTCGAAGTCGGGTGGTTGCTCAACGTAGACCATCTCGGAGAGTGGTCCATTTAGGAAGGCACTTTTCACGTCCATTTGGTACAACTTAAAATCATGGTGAGTAGCAAAGGCAAGTAATATTCTAATAGATTCAAGCCTGGCTACGGGAGTATAAGTTTCATCGAAATCCAAACCTTCGATTTGCGTGAAGCCTTGAGCAACTAACCGGGCTTTGTTTCTAGTCACTACTCCATGCTCGTCTTGCTTGTTCTGAAATACCCATTTGGTTCCAATCACATTTTGCTTGGGCCTTTCGACAAGCTTCCATACTTGGTTCCGCTCGAAGTTGTTTAGCTCTTCTTGTATAGCCATCACCCAATCCGAATCTTGGAGTGCTTCTTCTACCTTAAGAGGTTCAAGAGAAGAAACAAAAGAGTAAAATTCACAAAAACTTGCAACTCGAGATCTAGTGGATACTCCTTGTTAATGTCTCCAAGTATGTTGTCGTAGGGTGATCTCGTTATGCGCTTTGATGAACTCTTGGGTGAGGGACAGTTGCATTTAAGCGTTGGATAGGGCCTCCATCATCTTGAGTGGTGTTCGAGCCATCTTGAGCTTGCATGGATGAGGAAGGAGCATCGCGGTCCGGAATATCCGAGTTGAGCCGAACACTCGGTCATCCGGATACTCGGACATTTTCCGAGATACTCCGGGTTGGGGTGCTCGGATTTCATCTTGCTCCACCGGTTTTACTTCCCCAATGGTCATTCTCTTGATTGCTTCGCATGGAGGTTCTTCCCTGTCAATCACAGCACGATCGACTAGTTCTACTTGAGAACCGTTAGTTTCATCAAATGTTACATCACGCGAGATTTCAACTACACCGGTGGTGTTGTTGAAAACTCGGTATGCATAAGCATTCGACCCATAACCAATTAAGAAACTTTCATCTACTTTAGGAGCAAATTTAGAAGACTTAGCTCTCTTGTTGAGGATATAACACTTGCTTCCGAAGACTCGAAAGTAGGAGACATTTGGTTTCTTCCCGGTGAGAAGCTCGTCGCCATCTTCTTTAGAATTTTGTGAAGATATAAGCGGTTGGTGCTATGACACTTGAGTGTTGATGGCCTCCGCCCAAAAGATGTCGAGACCTTGTACTCACCAAGCATCGTCTGCGCCATCTCGATGAGGGTACAATTCTTCCTTTCGGCTACCCTATTTTGTTGAGGAGAATAGGGGCCGAAAACTCATGCTAATGCCTTCTTCATTGAGATACTCCTCCACAGGTGTTCTTAAATTCGGTACCGTTGTCACTCGAATTCTCTTGATCTTCACCTCAAACTCATTTTGAGCCCTTCTCATGAATTTCTTTAGAGTTCCTTGGGCTTCACCTTTATCATGCAAGAAAAATACCCAAGTGAAACGAGAAAAGTCATCAACGATAACTAAACCATGCTTGTTTCCTCCAATGCTTATATATGTGACCGGACCGAACAAATCCATGTGTAGCATCTCCAATGGTCTTGAGGTAGTCATCACGTTCTTCGCGGGATGAGGAGCTCCAACTTGCTTTCCGGCTTGACACGCACTACACACCCTATTTTTCTCAAAGACAATATTTATTAGTCCAAGAATGTGATTGCCTTTAATGAGTTTGTGAAGGTTCCTCATACCAACATGAGCAAGTCGGCGATGCCATAACCAACCCATGCTAGATTTAGCCATTAAGCACGTTTCAAGGTTAATTCTATCCGTAGTGAAGTCTATGAGATAGAGATTTCCCTTTAAACGACCCTTAACAGCTATTGAACCATCATCCCTCTTAACGAGATCCACACCCTTATCACTAAACACACAATTGTAGCCCGCTTCACATAATTGAGCAACGGACAACAAATTGTAGCTTAGCGATTCGACAAGTAAAACATTGTTTATATGAAAATCATTTGTAATGAGAATCTTACCTAAACCTACCACTTCACCTTTTCCATTGTCGCCAAAGATTATGCTTTCACTATTTGCTCCATTTATTTCCAATTGTGCGAACATCGCCCTTTCTCCGGTCATATGATGTGTACATCCGCTATCCAAGATCCAACTTGATCCACCGGAGATGTAGGCCTACAAAATGAAATTTAGATTTTGCTCTTTGGTACCCAAACTTGTTTAAGTCCGCGCACGTTAGTGACAAGTGACTTTGGGACCCAAATTGATTGCACATTAGAAGCATTTTTGGGCTTACCCCCAATATGATGAGCAACTACTCTATCTAGACTAGTTCTCTTGAGTACATAAGAAGCAAAGAAGGTAGAGTGAGCCTTATACTTAGAGCTTCCTTCGGCCTTAACGAAGTGGATGGGCTTGTTCAAAGGAGCGACCACAATGTGGCTTCCTTTGCCCTTGGGTGGAACATACCCAAGCCCATGTTTCATGAGGTTACCTTGACGCTTACCAAGGAATTCCTCTAATCCTTTGCTAGCCTTATAGGACTTTTGAAGTCCATCTTCAATCATTCCCTTGAGCTTCTCATTTTCATGAGCTAATACTTGCAAAGTCTCAAGGTTAGTGGCACAAGTATCAATATTGACATTATAGCATCTAGCACATCCATTACTAGAAGATGGTAATGAGGAATTGGAGTTAACTTTTGAGGAGATAGAAGAGCTATTCGAGAGATCAACAAGCTTCACCTCAAGAGTCCTGCAAGCATCCTTTGCTTTGGCAAGTTCCTCTACGAGTGAAGCATTGGTGATCTCAAGACTAGTTAACTTGGATTTGGTCATTTTTGAACTTTCGACCAACTCCTCGTACTTTCTCCTCTCATAGATTAGACTCTTCTCTAGCTCAATATTTTTCTCTTTCTCAAGAATAAGTAAGTCTTCTTGAGCTTCGAGAGTAGTCTCCTTTTGCTCAATAGTTTTCTCCAATTTCTCAATATCTTTTAAAAGTAAATCTAATTTTTGAATGTCAAAGTCCTTAATTGACTTAATTATACAATCATCGTCACTATCGTCATCACTATCATCTAAGCATGAATTAATAATAGAAGAGGATGAAGCTTTGATCGATACCTTGCGCCCCTTAACCATAAGGCACATTGGAGCGTTTTCGTCGTCATCGCTCAAGTTGTCGAAGAGGCCCTTCGACGTTGTCATAGTAGAGGACACGGCGATGGCGGCGGAGGCGATTCCTTCTTCATCGAGTCGGAGTTTGAATCCCTCTTCTCCAATGTGAGCTTGTCCCTTGTGCTTGTAATGCTTGAACTTTTTGCTTCTTTCTTTGTCCTTGCCCCGGTACTTGTCCTTCTTATAAGGCTTATCTTCTTTCTTTTCTCGTTGTGGACATTCAGCGATGAAATGGCCGGGCTCTCCACACTCATAGCATTTCCTCGTTAAGTGTCGTCCTCTTGACTTACTCCATTGATTCTTGGAGTGACTTCCCGGTTTGTAGCCCTTCTTCTTAAGAAATTTATTGAACCTTCTTACGAGCAAAGCCATGTCGTCATTGGTTAGGGGGCCACTTGGTTCCTCATCTTCACTTGTACTTTCTTCAACTTCCCTCACTGTCTTCACGACCTTCAGGGCAATACCTTTCTTCTTACTCGACTTGAGTTCTTCAACAACTTCGGCCTCCTTTATCATCATCTCGTCCATCATTAGCCGACCGATAACATCATGAGGTGTCAATGTGTCAAGTTGGGCGATCTCGGATTAATTGAACAAGGTTGCGGTTGGTAGGAATGATTACACGAAGAATAATCTTCACCACGGCCTTATCAGAAAGATCGGTGCACCCAAGACCCTTAGCTTGATTCACAAGCACCATCAAGCGGTCAAACATTTTTATGTAGGACTCTCCTTCCTCCAGGGTGAACCGGCTTAGCTCACCAATAATGAGTTCTATCTTTGATTCGCGGACACTTGAAACCCCTTCAAGACTAACCATGAGTCTATCCCAAATTGCTTTTGCTTCTTCAAGTCCATCGACTCGGTTGAACTCGGAATCACTTAAAGTATTAAACAAGGCATTGACGGCCAAGTCATTGAAATGTTGAGCTTTGTCGTCTTCGGAAGTGAGATTGTTGGGATCAATGGGCTTGAAACCTGTTTCTACAATCTTCCAAATAGAAGGGTGAAGCGATCTCAAATGCATCTTCATCTTGTGTTTCCATGCGGCATAGTGAGTGCCATCGAAATGAGGCGCTCTGCCGGAGGGCACGGAGACATAAGATGAAGAGCTTGAGACACCAAGGGAAGTGTAATCATATGGAATTGCAACCCCACTGCCGGAGCCCGTAGCCTTAGTTTGGTTACGGTCTTCAGTAAGCTTCTCTATTTCTGACATCCTAGATTCTCCAAGCGGTTAAGCCAAACTACGGAGATTTGGCTCTGATACCAATTGAAAGGACCGGTGATGTCGCCTAGAGGGGGGTGAATAGGCGGATTAAAAATTTGCAACAAAATAAAATCTCCCGAGGGTCAGAGCCCGGAATGTCCGGAGTTTTTGTCCAGATACTCCGGTATGTCTGGACTATCCGGGGAATTTGTTCGGATACTCCGGACTGGGAACCTCGAAGTGAGATTTTAAATCTCTGCAAATTTTCAACAATCTAAATGAATGCAAATACTCTAAATGATATCAGGTACCTAAGGATTATGTAGATCTAGAGCCAAACACAAAAATAGAGTAGATCGGGGCTCCGAAAGGTTCAAGAACAACAAACCCTAGCACAAGCAAATGAAGAACAAGAAGGCAACGATTTTTACCCGAAGTTCGGATTCTTGAAGGGAATCCTACGTCTCCGTTGAGGAGGCACAAAGCCCGGGTCCCTCTTGACCACTTTCCTTCCGGTGTTGCACAAAGCACTCACCGGTCTTCACTTCTTGCCTCTTTCCTTTGGAGGCTAGATTTGCCTTCACAAACTTTCGGGCTCACCACACCAAGATTGGAGGCTCGGTGACTCCTTGCCGTCTAGGAGCCCTTCAAACTCCAAGAGTAACAAATCGCCGCTAAATCGTCTTGGGGATGAAACTTGTGCTCAAGAATCAAAGATGCAAGCTCAAGGCACTTAAATCCACCTTTCTCCCCAAAGATTCAAATCAAATCCAAGATTCAAGTGGGGAAGGAGACTAGGCTCAAGAGAGTGAGAGCTTGAGTATTGAATCTCAATGAATGAGGTCTCTAACTGGTAGATTTTGAGTGAGGGCTTAAATAGGCTCCTCAAAATCCAACCGTATATGATCATCTTCGCAAACCCAGAGTATCGGACAAATACTCCGGAGTGTTCGGAGTGAAGAGGTTTTAGCTTGTACCGAGAAGATTAACCCGGAGTATCCGGACTTAATCCTCGGATACTCCGGACTCATTTATCCCGGAGTGTCCGGACTTAATGTCCGGATACTCCGGACTAATTTAGACAGCAGCTATCTGAGGGGTGTAACCTGGAGTGTCCGGACTTAATGTCCGGATACTCCGGACTAACCCACTTGACCAGAAATGCATATTTTGAGGAAATGCAATGTATTAAATTCTTTTGCTATGCAATTTTCATCCTTTGAGCACAAGCATATCCTAGAAGCGATTTCTCATCTTATCCCCCTTAATAGTACGGCTATCCTTAGACTCAATTAAATAAAAAGATTATGACTAAAGTCTTTATGCCGCCTTTTCAAATTTTGAATACGGTAGGGGTCTCCAATCGCTTTCTTACGATGATACCTTCTCGATTTCTGCATGAATTCTCACATGAACCATTAGTATACTTAAATGTGTTGCCATTAATTACCAAAACTCCTGAGGGGCCTAGATGCGCTTTCAGTGTGATCATACTTTCTAAACTTTGGAACGAACCAATATATATCTTTCTTAAAATATTTAGATTGGATTTGTAAAAATCATATACACAGATTTGTAACAAAATTACTTTCATAATATTATAATTTTATTAGGTTTTACAAATATATCACAATGAAAATTAGTGATCAAGGTTGCTTGACGACCTTGTATAGTTGATATCTAAAGCAGCATTCCTTTGTGACTAGAGGGAATATGGTTTGGGGCACGCCATCTAGTAATAAATCAATGCTTAGTAAATATGGGCGATCATAATTTTTTACTAATCTTATTGGTCGTAATGGTGGAGAATCCGGATCCAACATCCAGTTGTAAAGCATTCTTTTTTGTGAAAATTTCTATTGGCCGTCAAGGACGGTTTCAGAAAGGAAGATCAAAAAATGATGGCAACAGTACTTATCTAACTTGAAACTTCCAACAATCAACCTGATGGATCGGAATTAACCGTCAGGCTCATCTGACGACGGTGAATAAAGATAGTGTCACTCGAACGTATATGTTCGTAAATAATCCAGTGTTTTTGCTAGTGGAAAAGCTTTTACCTTTTAAGGAACATCCTCTTATTTTATTCACCATCCAATTTGTCTTGATATTCACACTTTTTTTTACTCTAGCTGTATTCTCAAATCATCAAAGTATGCATGCATCGATCTCGCGAGGTAAAAAGGAAACAAATTGAACACCGGATGATACAGGGATGCTCCTCCGTCCATGAATGTAGGCCGTTTTTTTTCACATTTTATAGTTTCCAATGCAAGACTTTGAGTATAATTTATTATCATAATATATTAGCAAAATAATAAAAAAATTATGTATTGTGAAAATATTTTGCAAGGCAAATATTCCAATAACATTATTTTCATATAGTTAATCTATATATTTTAACATTTATTAACGATCAAAGTTTTAATTAAAAGCTTGATATATCGTGCAGATCCAGGGCTATCTATGTTTGTGCACTTCCTTTGGCTAGCTTAATTTTTTGCAACGTGCATGAATGGTTGAAGAAGCAAACTCATCGAGTCCTCTTGAACCTGAAACGCGAAGCAGGCATATATATCAGCTTGTGTTGCTTGTTTCAGTGCCGCGCTGGAGTTGTGTGCATGTACTGTACGTACATGCATTTGTAGGATCTCCTCTTTTCTAGGGAAAGAGAAAGGTATTTCTATGCTTTTTGCTTTTTTAAAAATTACTTAAATATTAAAGTATGAGCGAAAAGGTAGATAATAATTACTCTTTCGCTTGCTTGTAACTTATATTAGAAGAGAAATATGAAAACACTCATCTTTTCGTTAATATTGTGTATCGATGCACAAGGGTTTCTACATGTCTCTTCTTCTGTGTAATGATAACACTACTACGAATAGGTCATCACTTGCCGGTTCGTCACGCCATTACGCGGTTATGGGCGCCGCGTGATTGGTCGAAGAGTGATATCTGGGGTTATCCTTGCCGGCTCGCTCAGAACCGGCATGATAATAGATATCACCGCCGTTAATTATACAACCGCGATGATATTCGACTATCTCGCGGTTTACACTAGAATCGGCGGTGGATACTCGACTATCTCTCTCGGTTCAACATAGAATCCGGCAGTGATATGTGTATATCTTTGCCGCTTATACGAAGAACCGACAGTGATATGTAGATATCACCGCTAGCCTCGGACGAACCGGCAAGGACAACCAAGAATTACGAAAAAATTTGTAGATGTATTTCATAGATTACTCTACCTATGTATAAAATTGTAGGTTCAAATTTGAACCTGCAATTTTATACATAGGTAGAGTAATCTATAAGTACATCTACAAATTTTTTCAGAGTTTTCTGACTTTTATTAGTTGGTGCACGATGTGTACACGGAAGGCTGTGTGCACATGATATGTTGCCTTCAAATATATAGTATATAAAGCGTCGTTAGATCATAATTAAAATATATTAAAGCATCACAATATTTAGTTTTACAATAGTCTGCTCACAAATGTAGTGTGAGTACATCTCGCTCACTTTGGATCGAGGTCGCCGTCGTGGAACTCGCCCCTTTGGATCGATGACCGTTAGTCAATGAATCCAATGATATGTCTTGAATTGCTAAAATTTCTCTTGGCAAGAATCGATTGGTTCTCATCTTGAGCGCTGTTATTGAAGAAAAGAGAAATTTAATTAATGATGATAGATGTTAAATGAAAGAAAAGTAGGCATGAATGTGTAATTATATACCATGGCTTCGTTATAGCCGATACTCTTCGTGACAATTGCATGTAAATTTGTACATACGTAGTATGCGATAAACTATTTCCACAGTCCTGCCTCATGCATGGAAAGTCTGTTATTATTTTGAAAGTTTTCTGAAGGAAGATGCGGACCACCTTTTTGCAATACGTGTGAATCTTGGCTGTGAATGATTTTAAATAGTAATTAATTAACCTTAAATACAATAGAATAAAATATTACTAGAGCAATAACGCAACGATCGAGTTTACTGTTCATCATCTTCCAAAATTATGTTCATACTCATCAAGTGCTTTTCTCATCGAAGTTCAAGACAAAAACCAACGCTAGCTTCTAACTCGATGACGAGGAGGACCCAAAGTGAAAACTAGACATATATGTTAACATAGCCTATTAGTCCCACACCGTGTCACGCAAAAATAGTAAAACAATATTAGAAGTAGGGTAATACGACTTGAAAGTTATAGGGCACAAGTACGGAGGTTTTCTTTTTCAGCTTGAAAGTCTTAAATAAATAGTCTTCAACAAACTTTGGGTCATCACGACGAGTTTCTCGTTGACAAGCCCCGGATCGAGAAATCCTAAAGCTTCATCCTTATTTCTTCTACGTGTCTCTATCTCCATTCTACATATATAAAAAAGAAGTTAAACATACAGGTTGAATGGTAGAAGAATATACAATAATATAAATAGAGACTTACAAAGTCCACAATCGACCAAAGGACGCGTCCAGAGCATCCGGCCATACAACATATACAATTCGCAGAACTCTAGCTGTAACATGCCATCCCCATTGTGAAAATCCGAATCTTTGTATTTCACTCGACCGCCACATACCTTGTAACCGCTGCATGTATAATCGATGGACGCGCCGCAATTTTGTTGTTAGGTTCTCTAAATCTTCCGGGAGCCAGCTGTTGCCCCAAAAAGTACTTCCCAGTTAGACCTAGCTCGTAATTACGTTGTTCAGAAGATCTTTTTGAGCTTGCGACATCGACGCCTCAAAGACTAGCCATCTTCAAGTTTTGCTTTCGGAGATGCGCCAGCGTAGTCCACATTTCGAAGGTTGAAGCCCGCCTCTATCTCTTTGGCTTTTGCCATACTCAAGAAAAACTCCTGCGCGATTAGCATCGACTTTAGTCTTCTCGGTGATGGCACATTTTGGAAGTGAGATGTTACCGCGGCCTTCGCTTTGCTCTTTGCGTTCTTTCTTCACCATATCGGCATAATTTCTTCGAGGTCACGCCTTCAGAGATGACCGAGATTTGGTACAAGACGATCACGAACTTCCGAGATGGTGCCGATGTTCGATTCTTCTTATGTGCCTACCGAGGAGTTGGACTTTTCTCGGCTGGTGCCGAGGAGGAGTTGGACTTTTTCGGATGGTGCCGGCGGAGGAGTTGGACTTTTCTCGTGGTGCCGCGGAGGAGTTGGACTTCTCCTAACCGGTGCCAACGAGGAGTTGCACTTTTCAGAGGCTATGTGTCCAGGTGTGAGAGTGCGCTCATCATCATCGCCGCCGTTGTCGGCCTCATCGTCCGAGCTGAACATAATCAAGCTCTTGCGCCACGCGAGGAAGCCATGCACGCTTCTCCAAGTTTGTTTTTTCGTCCTCGCCAGGAATCTCTACCTCCATTTTGCGATATTGTCGGACTACACTGTCTACTTCGACCTTGGTGAATCCCAGCAGTATTGGGCGGCAGTGCAGAACCTGCGAGGAGGCGCATGGCCAAGCCCTGCCATCAGCCACCTTGATGGTAATGCCATATACGGACAAATGCAGCTTGCACGGTGTCGGTTCTGTGATGTCATCCATCGAAAATGGAGTCGATGCTCTCCGGAATCGCTAGGACGCGCAATGCTTCTAAGAACACCGTGGATCGAGGTTCCGAGGGTCGTCATCGAGTGGCGGTCGTGAGCTTTCGTCTTTCGCTTGCTCCACAACTTGATCCAGCTTCGCTTCTCTTCCTCTAGCGCTTTTGCCACAAAGAAGTTGTATTGACGCTTGCAGTTCATCTTCTCTTAGTGCGATAATTAATTTGGAAACCTTCTTTCCACGGACCAAACCAACTCCTCGGGTGCCAGGATGCTCCTTGTTACCAGAACAGTCGGCTCATCATTCTCCTTTGTAAAAAGCCCTTGGGAAAGAACTCCGTCATTTCTTGACACCTCCGAGCTCAAGCTGCCATCTTCGAGCCAGCCCTCCCAAGCAACCCGATTAACGTTGATCTGGATGAACTTTGGCGTCAAAGTAAGCCTGAGGTTAGCTCTTGTTCTGCATTATTTTTCTTCACGTAGCCACGATTGCCTGGTGTGAGGTACATATTCTTATCTGCGTTAGCCTTGTTCTTGACTCATTTGTCAGGCTTCTTCAGAATCCTGTACTCCACAAAGTCCTTCCAAAATTTCCTTATCTTTGGAAACATGTTAAAATTTAGTGACATTCTTCTTCACATAGTTCTTATTAAATAGTCTTCCTTTTCCAAAGGTCACTGATACTTTGCCCTTTGCAACCAACTGGGGAAAGGAATAAAAAGCTTCCCCATGCAGCCTTTCATGGGAACCTCCAATTTCACCTTCCGGGGTCCATGTCTTAATTAGTTTATTAAAACCCGGTTGTTTCCCAATTTTAAATATATTCCCGATTAGGGGACTTTTTAACCTTACATCTTTACCCAACAAATTTTTTTTCACAATTTTAGCCAAATTATTTTTTTTAAACCCTAAATTTTTGGGAACCCACTAAATTTATCCATTTAAACCTACAAAAATTCCAATTTCCAAACGTCCAAATCCTTTTGCTCCATATAATGTCTATTCGTAGTCCTTGGGAAAATTCTGGCTATATGAAACTTCGCATTGCCTTTTGAAATTCTGAATTAAATGATTAAGTTAATTATATTTAGGGCACATGACATCAAACTTGTGAATTCAACTGGTATTTTGAATTGAAAAATCAATGATTTGTGACTCTGCTACAAAAAATGTCAAAGTAACTTTAAAATGATACTTTCATTGAAAAAATTTCTAAAATACATTTATTTAAAAAAATTTTTTGAAAAAATTCCCCTTTTCTTAAGATTTTTGAAAAAATAAAAACAATCCCAAATTTTTAAAAAATTTTTGGTTTTAAAACCCTATCCACAAGGTTTTTTTAAAAACAATTTGAAAGAAAATCTTTTATTAAAAAACTTAAAATTTTTGTTTTTAATACCCTTTTTGGGTTTTGTTCCTTTTAAACACCAAATTTTAAAACCAACAAAATAAAGGAAATACAAATCCTTTAATTAATTTTTTTCCCCTTTTTTTGGGAACAAATTAATTTTTTTTTTAAAATATTTTAGGTTTAAAAAATTTCCCAATTTAACAAATAACTTTTTTAATTTTTTAATATTCAAATTTCAAAACAATTTTTACCAAAATTTTTACAAAAAAAAAATTTTAACCCATACTCTTTAAAATATAAAAAAACCAAAATTTTTTTAAAAAATTAAATAAAAAATTAAATCAAACAAAAAAGAGAAAAAAGAAAACCAGTTTAAAATTTAAACTTTTTATTTTTTTTAATCTTAAAGTCTGAAACAAATAAAATTTTAAATAAGGTTTAAACATTAAAAAATTAAAAAAGAAAATTTTCAAGTTTAAGACAAAACCCATTAGAAAATTAAATATTTAAGGAATCAAAAGAAAATTGGGAAATTTAGTTTTAAACTTTTCGAAAAACCTTTTAAAACCAATAAATGAAAATTGAAATAATAAGGTAGGAAAATCCCAATTCCACAAGATCTTTTGAATCAAAATTTAAACTTAGGGTAAATATCCCTTAATGTATCCCCAAAAATACCCATACTCCTAAGAAAATCAAATATTTAAAAGAAACCATACAAATATTTAAAATTGATGCACCCAATCCCTTAATTATCCCCCGTCCCCCAAAGTCCCCATAAACCCTTGGGCATAAATATTTAAAAACCTCAAAAAAGGACTTAATGACACCCATTCCACTTAAGGATGCCAAACGGCACCCCAAAACCCAAAATTAAAAGCCCAAATATTTAAAATTGGGGGAACCCAAATTTTTACCATTTTCCACCCACCCAATACCCTTTGAAGAACACAAACCCTATTTTTAAAAAACTTAAAAAAAAGCTTAAAAAGGGAAAACCCCTTTCATTTAAGTGTTGTTTTTAAACAACCGGGTTAAAAACCCTCCTGCAAACCCGGGAAATATAATTTCCCCATTTCAACCTTAAACTTAAAAAAAAATCCCTTAAGATTTTTTCACCCCTTTTTCCCCGGGTTTTAAAATTTCTTTAATAAAAAATTCTTTTGGGGAAAACAAAAAACTAAATAACAAAAAACCCTTTTTACAAAAATGAACATCCAAGTTTTTAACCCAAAATGTTTTTCCAAATTAACCTTTAAAAATTTCCAAACGAAAAAAGGGAAAAAATAAGGCCTTTTATTTTAAAAGGTTTAAAGATTAAAAGGGTTGAAACAAATTTAAAATTTTTTGGGGTAAACCCCGCCCTTACCAAACCAACTAAAAAAATTGAAATTTAAGTTCTACAAAAATTTAAAACAACAAACATAAAAAATTAAAATCAAGTGAATTAATTGAAACAACTTTTCCAAGAATTTAAAGGCGAAAAGGGGTAAAGGGAACCGAAAAGGAAAAGGGAGAAGAACGGGGGACCCCCAAAAAGGGGAGGGTAAAAGGGGATAATGACCGGGGGAGGGAAACCCAAGGGTTTCCCCTGGGAAAAAGGGTCTTTAAAGGAAACCAAGGAGGAAATAAAAGGGGCCCCTTTTTAAAACCCCGGGCCGGGAAATAAATTCCCCTTTGAAACCCGGAATTAAAACCCAAATTTTGCCCCAAAGGGATTGGGGAAAAAAAAATTCCTTGAAAATAAAACCCCATCTTCCCCCTTTTGGGCCCCCTAATGCCCAACAAATCCCAATTCCAAAATTTAAACCCAAAAATTTCCTGCCAAATTCCTTTTTCCCACCCAGCCATTTAATTAAAAACCCCAAAATTTTTTAAAAGGCTGGGGTAAAACGGGTATTTACATTTGGGGTGGGGGGGGAAAAGGGCGGGAAATCTGGGGGGAAAAGGGATAAGGGGGATGGGTTTTTTGGGAAAGGGTTGCCCAAGGGCTTTAAGGGCCCTTAAATTTGGGAAAACCCAATTAGAAAAAAACCCCAATTTTCCTTTTAAATTAATGGGTTTTGGGGAAAAAAAGGTTTTCCCCTTGAACCCAAAATTTAAAAGGGGTACCGGGGCCTAAACAACCGGGAATTTTGGAAAAAAAGGGGGGGGTTTTTAAATTTTATTTTTGGGGGAAATTTTAAAATTTAAACCCCAAAATTGTATCTTGGGGAAAATTGGACCCAACGGGGAAAATTAAAAAAATTTTTTTTCCCGAGGGAAAAAGGGTTTTTTGGGTTTTAAAAAAAATAGAGACTTACAAAGTCCACACCGACCAAAGGACGCGTCCGAGCATCCGCCGCAGACAACATATACAATTCGCAGAACTCTAGCTGTAACATGCCATCCCCATTGTGAAAATCCGAATCTTTGTATTTCATCGACCGCCCACATACCTGCTGGCACCGCTGCATGTAATAATCGATGGACGCGCCGCAATTTTGTTGTTAGGTTCTCTAAATCTTCCGGGGAGCCAAATGTTGCCCCAAAAAGTACTTCCGAGTTAGACCTAGCTCGAATTACGACGTTGTTCAAGAACATCTTTTTGAGCTTGCGACATCGACGCCAAAGACTAGCCATCTTCAAGTTTTGCTTTCTAGAGATGCGCCAGTAGTCCGACATTTCGAAGGTTGAAGCCCGCCTATCTCTTTGGCTTTTGCCATACTCAAGAAAAACTCCTGCGCAGATTAGCATCGACTTTAGTCTTCTCGTGATGGCACATTTTGGAAGTGAGATGTTACCTCGCCTTCGCTTGCTCTTTTGCGTTCTTCTTCACCATATCGGCGGTAATTTCTTCCGAGGTCAGGCCGCCTTCACAGATGACCGAGATTTGGTACAAGACGATGCGAACTTCCGAGATGGTGCCGATGTTCGATTCTTCTTATGTGCCTACCGAGGAGTTGGACTTTTCTGGCCGGTGCCGAGGAGGAGTTGGACTTTTTCTCGGATGGTGCCAGGAGGAGTTGGACTTTTCTGGCCGGTGCCGCGCGAGGAGTTGGACTTCTCCTAATCGGTGCCATGAGGAGTTGCACTTTTCGTGGCGGCAGTGTCCGCGGTGGAGAGTGCGGCTCATCATCATCGCTGCCGTTGTCGGCCTCATCGTCCGAGCCTAACATAATCAAGCTCTTGCGCCACGCGAGGAAGCCATGCACGCTTTCTCCAAGTTTGTTTTTTCCGTCCTCGCCAGAATCTCTACCTCCATTTTGCGATATTGTCGGACTACACCGTTTACTTCGACCTCGGTGAATCCCACAATGTATTGGGCGGCAAGCAGTAACCCGCGAGGAGGCGATGGCCAAGCCCCGCCATCGGCCACCTTGATGGTAATGCCATATGCGGACAAATGCAGCTTGCACGGTGTCGGTTCTTCGTGATGTCATCCATCGAAAATGGAGTCGATGCTCTCCGGAATCGCTAGGACGCCAATGCTCTTAAGAACACCGTGGATCGAGGTTCCGAGGGTCGTCATCGAGTGGCGGTCGTGAGTCGAGAGCTTTCAGCATCGCTTGCTCCACAACTTGATCCAGCCTTCGCTCTCTTCCTCTAGCGCTTTTGCCACAAAGAAGTTGTATTGACGCTTGCGCTCATCTTCTCTTAGTCTTTTCGACCGCTTGTACGACGATCGTCACCGGGAAGCCTTCTTTCCACGGCACCAAACCAACTCCTAAAAGCGCCCAGATGCTCCTTGTTACCCAGTGGCAACAATACTCATCATTCTCCCTTTGTGGCTTGAAAAGCCCTTGGGAAGACTCCACGTGAGCATCCGATATTTTCTGCGACACCTCCTGGCTCTATCGCCTCCAAAGCTCAAGCCGCCATCTTCGAGATGAAGCCCCTCCCAAGCAACCAAGGCTTTGATCGTGCGATGAACTCGGCCGTCGCGAAGAGTAACGCCCTTGAGGGTTAGCTCTTGTTCGCGCTATCCCATGCAGTATTTTCTTCACGAGCCACCAAAGGCCTAGTGTGTGAGGGTACATATTCTTATCTGCGCTAGCCTTGTTCTTCGACTCACCGTCTGGCTTCTTCTGAATTCAGACTCCACAAAGTCCTTCCAAAATTTCCTTATCTTTGGAAACATGTTAAAATTTGGCGTGACATTCTTCTTCACATAGTTCTTATTCAAATTGAGTCTTCCAATTCTTCCAAAGATGTGCACATGATACTTAGTGCACGCTTTTGCAACCAACTCGACCCTTGGGGAAATGGAATACGTGTTTTAGCTTGCCCCATAGCGAGTCCTTCAGTCATCGAACCATCCACCGATCACCTTCGCGGCGGTCCATGATCTATAGATGATGAGCACGTTATCCCTAGCAAGTACTCCACAGTCAGTCCTGTCTGGCGCCATACGCTGACGCTGGTATAGCGAGTTCCCCGACTTCCGAGAGTGGACTATGTTGTGAACGCCTTAGGCATCTTGCTCGGACCACGACACTGCGCGCCTCCTTTGTTCACCAGACGCTTGAGCCTACAATTGATCTTGTTATTAGTCGATGACCCTACAATATTTTGGGAATCACAACGTACTAATACTTTACCTCGCCCATGTTAGTCGCGTCGCTTGGTCCATGGCAATGGGCGCTACTTGGTCCATGGCGATCGCGTCAAAGTTGCTCCATATCAATGTCTCAGAGGTTCGGGTAGTCCCTTGGGCTACCCATTCTCGCTTCGCCTATATTCGAGGCCGAACTCCTCTCGCACTTGTCCCGATTCGAGGCCATTCCTAGCAATCAGAAATGTTATTGGGTTAATTATATTGCATTCATTTATGGTTGCTACATGACATCAAACTTGTGAATTCAAACGATGGTATTTTTGCTAGAGTTGAGAGGAAATCAAGTGATGTTGTGACCTCATGCTACAAACATGTGCACATGTAACTTTAAAATGATACTTATACATTAGAAAAAATTCACATGATACATATACATCTATTTGGAAAAAATAATATGAAAAAATTCATATATTCTTAAGAATATATTTGTAATAAAAATAATGAATCATTCTTATTCCACTAAAATGATTTTAAAAAATAAGCCTCTGCAAGTTCAAGAACATGGATGTCACGAGGCGTCAAATTGCAATGCGAAGCCATGAGGAGGCATGCTCGATTGAAATGGACTTGGTTCTCAGCTTCTTCCGCTGCACCACCGTCCATAGGCTTCCTCCCGCTCCTCTTCTTCATTGATCCTGGAGTACTTACCTCGAAGAAGAAGACAAGAACTAAGTCCATTTCAATCGAGCATGCCTCCTCATGGCTTCGCCTCTCGCAAATCTGGACGCCTCGTGACATCCATGCTTCTTGAATTTGCAGGGCTTATTTTTTTAAAATCATTTTAGTGTGGAATAAGAATGATTCATTATTTTTATTAAGCAAATATATTCTTAAGAATATATGAATTTTTTCATATTATTTTTTCCAGCTTGTTTTTGGGATTGTGATATGTCACTTTTTATACACATACATCTTTATACACACAAATATATATGTTTATACACATACATCTTTCAAGGTCACATATATATATTTTTTAAACACATAAATTTTTGGTCAACAAAATATACATACACATAAAATTGTAGGATCAAATTATTATATACCTAGAGTTACAAAGAGAAAATTCTAACAAGTTTAAAGAGCTTAAACTTGTCGTAATTGTCTCTTTTTGTAACTCTCGATATAATGAATTTGATCTTGAAATTCATCGTAGGCTTATGTATAAAATCGTGAGTTCATTCATTATATACCGAGAGTTACAAAAGAAAATTCGACAAGTTTAAAGAGCTTAAACTTGTCGAATCTTCTTCTTTATAACTCCCTAATATAATGAATCAACTCACGATTTTATACATAGGTAGACACGATGAAATTTCATCAGATTCAAATTCAAAAGATTACGACAAGTTTAAGCTCTTTAAACTTGTCAGAATTTTCTCTTTTTTGTAACTCTCGGTATATAATGAATCTTGAAATTTCATACATAGGTAGGGCAATCTATGTGCACAAGATACGTTGCTCACATACAAAAATTGTCAAACTTAGAGGTGACACCCATACTCCACTTAAGTGTATACTCACTGTCACCCGAAAGTCACCCATACTCCACTGAAGAACACATACAAATATTTAAAAGAACACATACAAATATTTGAAAGACTTAGAGGTGACACCCATACTCCACTTAAGTGTATGCTCACCGTCACCCGAAAGTCACCCATACTCCACTGAAGAACACATACAAATATTTAAAAGAACACATACAAATATTTGAAAGACTTAGAGGTGACACCCATACTCCACTTAAGTGTATGCTCACTGTCACCCGAAAGTCACCCATACTCCACTGAAGAACACATACAAATATTTAAAAGAACACATACAAATATTTGAAAGACTTAGAGGTGACACCCATACTCCACTTAAGTGTATGCTCACTTCACCCAAAGTCACCCATACTCCATCAAGAACACATACAAATATTTAAAAGAACACATACAAATATTTGAAAGACTTAGAGGTGACACCCATACTCCACTTAAGTGTATGCTCACTGTCACCCAAAGTCACCCGTACTAAACCTCTCGTGGGCACCTGTAAATATGAATCGATTCTCACACGCATGTTGGACTTAGAGGTGACACCCATACTCCACTTAAGTGTATGCTCACTGTCACCCAAAAGTCCTGCACGAGTATTAACTAAATGAACTACAACTATTACATCTACTTACTATTACAATTAGTGGCACAAAACAATTATTTACAACACATGTATACATCTCATACAAAACAAATATTTACAACACATGTATACATCTTTGAAGAACATATACAAAGCACCAAATTGATGTTTACTTTTGGCTGCAATATAAATAACCATAGAGCAAAATTATCAAAACAGCACAAGGGCGTAAAAATGAACAAGGCAACTAGCATAAAAGTTTAACTTGTTTATTTTGAGTGTTCTCGATGTCGGGTTGCCCAAAGGCCCTCCTCGCCACAAGGGACGAGTAATAGACTAATTTGTGACAACCTTACCTTAGTTTCAACCCTTACCACCTTAACATACATATTAAAAAATTGATAATCAAGCTCATTGTTAATGATTATATTCAGTTCAAAGATATATTCAGATCAAGAGATTAAATATTTGCTAAGCGAATCATGAAATGAAGTTCGGATTAGTTAGCTAGCTATTTTACCAAGCAATTATTATTCAGATCAGTATAAAGACAATGAAGTAACACCGATAGTGAGCAATGGTAGATATGTAGTAATCGATCGACTAAGGAAAATAGAGTAAAGTCTATCGATCACACAATGATCTAACAAAGGTTGAATTACGTAATGATTCACTAACTAGCGTATAAATATTGCCTCATTTATTCGTGATCATCATCGAAAGCAAAGAGTAGAGAATAAAATCGCCTCATTTATTTGTATCATCAAGACAGTAATAAATGTCTATCTCATTGATAACCCTAGAATCATCACAGATTAGTTGTCACAAATTGTCTATTGCAGTCCCAAATCCTCATCAACACTATACCCACATGCTAGGTCCCCAAGCTAAATGAATTGATCGCCCTTAGCATCTCGCACATGCACATCTCAAACATTCACAATCACATTCACAATCACATGCACATTCACATTCACATTCACATGTGCACATTCACATCTGCACAACCACATTCACACATCGCAAGAGCAGTATTCAAGGCGACGGGGAGACGGTGGGGAGGTCGAGGCGACGGCGGGAGACGGGGCAAGTCGAGGCGACGTCGAGGCGACGGTGGGAGGTGAAGGCGACGGTGGGAGGAGACGCGGGCGCCCTGAGTCGAGGCGACGCGGGCGGTCCGAGGCGAAGCGAGGCGACGGCGCCCGAGTCGAGGCGGCGGCGGGAGCTCGACACGAACCGACGGCGGTGGTCCGGCAAGGCGGCGTGGAGCTTAGAGGCGGCGGCTACCAGTAAAAGTGAGAGGAGGGCGCGGCTAGGGCTAAGGTAAATGAGAGGAAGGCGCGGCGTTTCTATTTATAGGTGGAATATCACCGCCGGTTGGTCACCAACCGGGTGATATCAACCATTGTACAACCGGCGGTGATAGTGGAATATTATCGCCGTCCATTGTACAACCGTGGAATATTAGCCGCCATTGTACAACCGCAAGTATAGTGGAATATTATCGCCATTGTACAACCGGCAGTGATTGTGGAATATTATTGCGGCCATTGTACAACCGGCAAGTGATAGTGGAATATTACCGCCGGTCCATTGTACAACCGGCAAAGGATAAGCTCTTTGCCCATATTCTATTAAAATTTGTCTTTTTTATTACTCTTAATATAGGACGAATTTGATTATGAAATTTTATATGTAGATGGGGTAAGATGAGATGTATATCCATGATTTTTTTCAGAATTTTTTGAAACTTTTCTTAGTTGGATTCAAACAAATTCAAGTGCAGTCAAAATCACAAAAATCCAAATGCAGTAAAACTTTCAATTTGATCAAAAGAAAGCATAACTTCAATTTCCATTATTGCATATATTACATTAATTGTTACATATGAGAAAATAAACATGTCGTTCATACAAAAGAAAGCATACATTTCATTACTACAACTAGGCTACGATTCGACCTTCGTTATGATCGCGGCGTATGTATGTTGCTTCGTCACTGTCTTCCATGGTACTTAGGTCAACGTCCTCTCCAAAAGGGGGAAGCTCATCGAATTGGTTGTACTCTTCCTCGTCGACAACATTCTCAACTCCGACAATCCTTCTTTTTCCTTGAATAACCACGTGGCGCTCCTTGTTAGCCGGGTCAGTTACAAAGAAGATTTGTGTAACAGAATTAGCAAGTACGAATGGTTCTTCTCTGTATCCGACGAGTTTGAAGTCCACGGTAGTGATGCCGTACTTGTCGATATTCACGCCGCCGGGAAGTCTGACCCATTGGCACCGAAAGAGAGGGACCTTCAAAGGACCATAGTCAAGCTCCCAAATCTCTTCTATGAATCAGAGTAGGTTTGCCTATTTCCATTGCTTTGTCATAGGCATCTATACGGATACCGCTATTTTGATTGGTGCTCTTTTATCTTGCGCTCTTGTATAAAATGTAAAACCTATTTATGTCGATCCTTGAATGTCCGAATTGTAGTTGACGGTCCCTCGAGCCAACAATTTCAACCGAAAATCTCTCAGACGCATCATGTGTCTACACAACCAATCGCCAAATTATCTCTCGTGTTTCTCGCGAGCCAACCCTCGACCTCCCCGGGTTTGTTTTGGATAGCACGTTTGTGCATGTCGACATATGGGGCCACCACAACCGATTGTCCCAAAACTGCTAAATGTGCTTGTGTAAATGCAGCTAGATTGCTAGTACGCATCGATTTCTCGCCTAGTGTCCTTTCCCTGTAGCCTTCCTCATGCCGAGATACAGCACACCAATCGGTTTGAGATCCATATAATCGACGCAGAACTCAATGACCTCCTCGGTTCCCCACCATCGGCAATGCAACTTCTTCCTACGATTTGCATTTAACATATTTCTTTATAACCCCATGAATCTCTCGAAATGGTACATCGATGTAGAAATACGGGACCAAGAATCAGATTCTTTCACAATGTGAACAATGAGATGGACCATAATATCAAAAAAGATGGAGGAAACATATCTCAAGCCCGCATGCAGTGTGAACCACGCCTTCCGCAGCTTGTCTAGTATTAATGGATCGATGGCCTTCGTGAAATCGCGTTGAAGAATGAACACAACTTGATAATTGGGTCTCGGACTTTCTCCGCAGAACCCCTAATTGCAATTGGAAGCATCTATGTCATCATCACGTGGCAATCATGAGACTTCATACCAATTAACTTTAAGTTTTTCATTGAGACTAGTCTCTTTATGTTAGCAGAGTAACCAGACGGAACTTTGATTCCGTGCAAGCATTCGCAAACGCTAATTTTCTCTTTCTTACTCAAAGTGTAGCAGTCTACGGAAGGTACTTTTGCTCAGATCCATTTCTTCGTGATGCGCTCCTTCCTCGCCTTCATATCTTCGAGGTCCATCCTTGCTTGAAGTGTATCTTTCGCTTTGCCGGTATGTCCAAGAAGATACCAAGAAAGCTATCACACACGCTCTTCTCTATGTGCATGACGCCGATTGCGGTCGAACTTCCGTGTGCTGCCAATAAGGTAGGATCCAAAATATCGATTTCTTTTTCCACAAAGGAGCCTTATCCCGGAAGTCGGAATAGATGTACCGCCGCCCCTTTCCGTGAATAATTGTAAGGTCCTTTACAGCGGCAAATATCTGCTTCCCAGTGATTCTTCTGAGCTAAGGCGTCTCCTTTGTCCCGTCAAAAGCTCTCTTATTATTGCGGTATGGGTGATCCTTACGGAGGAACCTACGATGCCGCATGTAAGCCATTTTTCATTGTTCTTCACCACCGGCTAGTCAGATAATCCGAGCATCGGACGATCCGTTGAAGCCTTTTGTCGTCTCGCCCGACAGTTGCCAAGAGCGAATAATCATTAATGGTTACAAACAATAATGCCCGTAGGATAAAGTTTTCTTTTATACTCATCCCATACCTGCACACCATCGGTCCACAATATTAGAAGATCTTCAACCAATGGTTTGAGGTACACATCGATATCATTCCTAGGTTGCTCGGCCCTTGGATCAATAGTGGCATCATAATGTACTTTCGCTTCATGCAAAGCCAAGGAGGAAGGTTGTAGATGCATAAAGTCACCGCCAAGTCTTTGACGACTACTCATGTTGCCAAAAGGATTCATCCCATCTCAGACTCAACCCGAACCTTATATTCCTCACATCATATGCAAAGCGCTTCTTATATTTTCGTCGATGTTCCTCCATTGCACGTAATCGCAGGTGTCCGAGCATTCCATCCTTCTTACGCTCTTTGGCGTGCCATCGTAGCAATTGGGCATGCCTTTTGTTCGCAAACAATCGCTTGACGGGATTATAGGAAATACCACACCACCTTACGGGACACCTCTTCTTCTTACGCCTCACCCGACATCTTCGCTCTCGATATCCTCGCTGCTGTTCTTATACCGCTTTGCTTTGCAAACAACACAAGCATCCATGTTCGCAAACTCATTGCGATACAATATGCAATCGCTTGGACATGCGTGTATTCTTTGTACTTCCAATCCCAACAGCGGATAACCCGCTTGGCTCGGCACGTAGTTGAAGGCAACACGTTACCCTCCGAAGCAAGTCCCCAAGAGACATAACACCAAGAAAGCTCTTATCGGACCAACCATTGCTTGCCTTCAACTGCAGAGGAAAGCACGGTATGCGACTTTCAGGCTCCTCCTGCGCCCGCACAATGGCGCTGTAGAGTCCTCTACCATACGCTGGAACTTTTGAAACTCCCTTTCACTCGTGAAGTCCCCTCCCCATCACGCAAAGATTTGATCTAGATCATCTTCGTGGGTATCAACGAACGATCTTCCACCGCCATATCGTTGTCTCCATCATCTTCATCAATGTGTTGCCCTTCATGTACAATATCATCTTCATCAATGTGTTGCCCTTCATGTACAATATCATCTTCACCGTGCTCACCCAACAGTATAGCCACCTTGAAACCCCTTCAAGCAAGTGTGCACGATCGACTCTATGTTACAAAACATCTTCTCATTTTTGCAATCAACGCATGGACAACACATATAGTCCGCTAGGTTCCTTGACTTGTGTGCCGCAGCCGCATTCAGAAAACAAGTCACACCATTAAAGAACTCTTGACCGCGACGGTCCGTGTCATACATCCACCTTCGGTCCATCTACGCTAATTATATCAAACTACATTTCAAAGATATGAACAAACGATATCAAAATAATTTATTCTTTACAGAATCATGCATTGCTAATTAATTAAAACGATAAACTCATTATAAGCACATAATTGCAAATAACAATATAATTGTAATTTGTTATGTAGCGCTAGTGTTAAATTAAATTAATCTATAACAAACAAGCATATAATTGAATATAAGGATATATTTCTAAATAATTATTTAAATATTCAACTAGCAATTTAAATATTCAACTAGCAATTCTCACTATTTATAATTGATCATCTAGCAATCTTTACTATTAAAAATGCATATAACAAATTTTCATTAATTAAATTAATTACAATTATGCATAATTGTCCATGTAGCGATTTTTATTACTTAAACATCCACTACATCACTAAAATGGATATGAATTTATCAAAATAACAATATAATTGTAAATGATTAGTTTTACAAATACATCTAGCAATTTTGCCTATATAATACATCAAACCTTTTTCACTATTTAAATATCCATCTAGCATTTTTTAATTATTTACAAGATTTCTTCATTTCATTTTGTTATGTAGCGCTAGTCGTTAAATTAAATTAATCTACAACAAACAAGCATATAATTGAATATAAGGATATATTTCTAAATAATTATTTATGTTCCAACTTTCATTATTGCAAAATCCATCTACCATTTCCCATTATTTAAATATTCAACTAGCAATTCTCACTATTTATAATGGATCATCTAGCAATCTTTACTATTAAAAATCCATATAACATCTTTACTATTAATTAAATTAATTACAATTATGCATAATTGAGCAAGACTTACATAAACTGCTCACACCGCATAATCAGCAATTATCAACATCTAAAGCACTCAGAAAGTAAAATTTTACAACAAATATAACATACATCAAGTCAAGAACCTCGAAAAATTTTAATACAATTTTTCAAAGAAGAACTCGCTAAGATAATACAGCTCCTCTTTGTTCTCGCTTTACGGAGAAGATGTCGATTCGATGAAAAATATGAACAAAATATCGACACAAAATTTTGGCAAGACCTCTCCAGAAAAATACACCGAGCAAAGAGCGCCTCTCTTCGCTTCGGCCGGGAAATGCGCCGGTCGTGAAGATTGCTATATAAATAGCTTATCATCGCTGGCTCGCGAAGAACCGGCAGCGAGGATAAGGTCATATTACGCAGAAAATTTATCACCGCCGGTTTCGCGCGAACCGCAAAGGATAAGGTCATACTACGGGGAAAATTGCGCTATGCGAAAATACATATCACCGCCGGTTGAATATACGAACCGGTAGTAAACTTTAAATATCACCGCCGTTGTAGAATTAAACCGGCGGTGATATATCACTACCGTTATAGGCATTAACCGGCATGATAGTCGCTATCACCGCCGGTTGGTAATATAAACCGGCATTGATACGTCCCACCCTTCAAAATGCCGCGCCAACCCAACCGTCGCGCTTTGCCCGTTCTTCTGCCGCGCCAATCGCTGCGCTTCACATTCCTCTCGCTAATCAAGGTTCTTCCCATTCTCGCCTCTATATAATGCCACTATTGTTTCAAGAATGGCACCCCACACAATCCACTATTGTTGCAAAAATGACACCCCCAAGAAGCGAGCACGTGTTAGGCAAAGCCCCGCCCATCGCTAGAGAAGGAGGAGAAGGAGGAGGAGGAGAAGGAGGAGGTGGAAGGAGGAGGAGGAAGCGAGGCAAAGGAGGAGAAGGAGGAGGAGGGCGGCATTTATTTACGCCAGCGACGGCGAGAAATCTGCGGCGTTGGGGTAAGACCAACTCCGCCATCGAATTGGATTCGGAGGAGAAGGAGGACGAGCACACCGCAACTCGATCACCATCAAGCGGCAGCCCGTGACGAGGAGGAGGAGAAGGACGACATTTATTTATTTACTTTTGGATATAGGGCTTCGCGCCATTGGCCTATTATAATTAGGACTAAATATGTAATAATAGACTTATATACCTAATTATGTTTTGTAAATGTTCTGTATTTTAATTAATACATATCCCGCAAATTACAAATTTGCTTTCATATGTTCTATTTTTAACTAATTATGCTTTCATATGTTCTGTAAGTAGATAAATTACAATGTTTCTTATGTTATGTATCGAACTAATTATGGGGAACAATAATATCACTGCCGGTCTAGAGTAAAATCGGCAATGAAAATGCTGTTATCACTGTCGGTTTATAGGCTAACCGGCAGGATGTTATCACTACGGTTGTACATATAAACCGGCAAAGGATATCTTCTTATCAACGCCGGTTCTTCTATAAAACCGCAATGATATTGCCTCCATTCTGCGGAAATTTATACTATTCATATCACCGCCGATTGAAGTTAGAACCGGCAAGTGATAGTATTATCACCGCCGTTTAATTTGGAACCGGCAAGGATAATATTATCATCGCTGCTCGCACCTACCCGCAATGATGGGGGTCATGATGAGGCATCAGTAGTAGTGTAAGTTCAATCTACTTTGTTTGTCTGATTGGCTGGATATATATTGGATGATTGAGATGAAGGCACACATATATATACGGCTTTGATATATTCGAAATTTCCCTCTCTAATTTCTGGCGACCCTTTTACGTATCCCGAGTATTGCCTTCACAAGTTCGCCACGTTTTTGCCGTTTGAACCTAAGCCAGAGGATACAAATCGAGCTGGGGATTGAACTACACGACTACAAAATTGGTTATATTAGACACCTCATTACTGAATCTTTTTACAAAAACTGTTAGAGATGAGTCTCGGGCACATCATTGACGGTTTTAGCCAAAAACTGTCTGTGATGAGTGGCACATCACAGACGGTTTTTGGCTAAAACCGTCTGTGATGAAAGGCACATCACAGATGATTTTAGTTAAAAACCGTCTGTGATGAGGGGAAACATCACAAACAGTTTTAGTCAAAAATCGTCTGCGATGTGCCTCTCATCACAGACGATTTTAGCAAAAAACCGTCTGTGATGAGCTTAACCCCGACTACTAAATAGGAGTTTTCTTCGCTCGTTCCAACTTCCAAGCCTTCTCTTGTTCCCAACGCTCGCACGGGGCACCCCACTTCGCCTGCTTCTACAACCACCTTGCCTACCGCCATCACCGCTCTATAGGTCTACGCCGCCCCGCCCTCCTCCCATTCCTCTTCCCCGGCCGCCTCCTCACGTCGCCCAGTCCCGCTCTCCTGCCTTTCCTCGTCCTTGTCCTGACCCCCCCCCCAACCCTAGCAACTAATCCGCCGCAATCTCCACCATGAAGGGCAAGGCTGACACCTCTAGGAGGGGCGAGGAAAGGTAAGATCTCTGCCATGGCTGAACGGTTCGCGTCTGTGCGGTTTTTATTCTTGTTGTAGGCCTAAGGCCATCAGCGGTGCCTGCAAGCGGGAAGAAGGTGGCAGCCAGCGGCAAGCCCAAGCATCCACCATTTGCCGGTCAAAAGAAAATACTTGGATTTCATTCGTCAGATCATGGTATGAGATTGAAAACTCAAAAGGTCTTCTTGATCATAGTTATGTTGAAACTGTATTTTTCTTATTTAGAATTGGGCAACGATGAGTCAAATTTTATCTTGTAATTAGGAAAGCATCGCATGTAGTTGATTTATTTTAATTGAGCTTCTAGTTGTTACAGATGCCATGATTTTTTTCCTCGTGCATTCATTGCAACGAAAGAACAAGACTGCTTACCAACTGTGCAGAAAGAAGTAAATTCACAGGTAGGCGGCAAAATTCTTATGTAAAATGATTTACCATATTTACCTACAAAGGTTCTAATTCTAAGATTGTTTTATTCTTGCAATGAAATTAGGAGGTGACTTGCAACAGTTGAGGCTCATCAAATTGATAATAAAGCCACCAGTGCTGATGCACACCATTTGGCTGATCAAAGTCAATGTAAAGGTCTTACTGTAAATTTCTTCCTTTGCTTGATTTGTGACACAGAGAGCCTCTCAGGATATTCTCTGAATCATTGTCCAAAAAGATACTGCTTCAGCGAGATGGCTGAATTCTGGTACACCTCTTCTTTCCAACTTTCCTAATTAAGATGGCATAATTATTTTCTCTCATACCTAAATTGCATCCTCAACTCAATGAACATTGTAAATATATTAATGGCCTTCTGTTCTGCTGCTACACAGTTGAATCAAGTAATTAATGATGTGAGCTTGTGTTCATTAGATGATGTAGCTTGATTTTCATTCCACTTTTATCTCTTGTATGTTTTGCTATGTGCTGTTCCTTTCTTTAGTGATGTGCTACGCTTGAAGCAACTTTGAGTAATGGGGGTTGTCACACTGAATGAACTGTATGAAACTCTAGTTCCAACATCATTATACCAGGTAAATTTTCTTTTAGCTGTTTTTTCTTGCAATTTTATAGTTTCATAGTGCATACAAATAATTATAGTTGAGGATGCTCCCTTTTAGTGTTAAATGTACTTGTGTTAGTCACTTATACCTTCATAGATTTTCTGAAACATCTAATGATTAGTAATTGGCATAGTATCCAATTTTACCATAACTTGGATAGCCTAAATTTAGCTAAGTGTCTAATTTTACCATGGCTTGGATAGTTATGGTAAATTATGGTAAATTTAAATACTTAGTTAAATACTTATGGTGTAGCTTATTGTGTTTATAGTTGATGGATATTCATTACTATTCGAGTCTGCTCTCACATATGTTGAAGTGCGTTGACTAAAATCTTTTATTGTATTCTGTTCATTACATCTTAATATAATGTTTTCATTACATTATACAACTTTAGATAGTATCCTGAATAATAAGGCATATTGTTCTATGTTTTTATGTAATCCTTTTGTTTTAGAGGACATGTCATCTAGTGTGACGAGGGCATATCACGACGGTTCTAGACTAGAATAGTTCGTGAATCGTGATGAGAGTTCATCACGCATCGCTCAAATCTAGAACCGCTCATGATGTTAATTTTCACCGACGGTTCAAAAACCGTCTGTGATAACCTATTGTCATCACTGACGCTTCGATACACAGACGGTTCACAAAAACATCTGTAATGTGGTTTATGAATCGCCTGTGATGTGCGGTTGTGCAGTTGTGCTAATATTGAGATGGCACTACTTATACACGTGTGATGCAACAGTTGACTTCAAATCATCAGCCGGCTGTCTGCTTCGAGCACGACCAGACGTACTAAATTTTGGTAGGTGGTGATGTGCAGCTAGCTGTGTGTTTGACATTTTCCTTGCACGCAAAGCCTCCTTAGAATTCTTGCAAGGAGAAGCAGCGAACCAATTCAATTTCCAGAAGATAAAATTGAACCAAACTTTTGACAAATTAAAGCTAGCCTAGATACCTATACAGTATATGTACGGTAGAAAAGTTGCAACATGGCCGCACAAGATCAGCTAATCCATCCACCTATCACGGCCGCCATTTCCATCGCTAACGCACATACGAGCTTAATTTGCGCACGCTTTGACATGGAAAGCCTAAGATTGAATTTAATTTCTCAAGTTTGAACGCTGTTAGTTCGTTAACTGTAGAGCAAGTGGAAACATAGGAAAGGAAGAGCGGCAGAGAAGAATAATGGTGGCGTGCTTCTAATTGGTGGTGTGATCTTTATCTGTGGTCTGTGGAAGTAAGCAGATTAGCTACGGCTACATGACTTGTGTCCAACATGAACTCTTTGTATAACACATAGGTACAGCCACTCTTTTTTTTTTCCAAATATTTCACTTTCTTTTTGCTGGTCAGTTTGACTCGACTTTAGAAAGTTGTGATGTTGGACTAATTGATGTATATTATAGTGTTTTATATTAATCATGTCGTCAAAAACCAAAACAAAGATTAGGGTTGAATATTTTGCATGTCGTACGTACTCCTAGGATGCCATGTAGGATCATATATATATATATATATATATATTCCTAGTTTTGACCGTCAATCCGTTAAAAAAACATCCCGATTGGCCGCATGAATTTGGTATTACCAGACTCAATATGAATTGTACTTCATAATATGTATTAATTCTTCATAATTTATAGAATTAATTCCCCATATGTCACTAGAATTTAGGGGAAATCTATAGATATATCACTCACATATGGAGTCAGGGTCTACACGTCAATAACACAATAAATGATATATAAGAAATGATGTCACCTTTCTGTAGTATGTTGTGATAGAAATTAGCCGTCAATGTCAGCACAATATATACTTCAAATTAGACTGACGTCGTACGTACGAGGGAGTACGTACTACATACGCGTAAACTAGAATTGGCATCAATACGTACTCTAGATCGTATCTTTATGTTCAAAAGGGAACCACTCAGATAAAGTTTAAGGTGGTCTTATTACTTTTGAACTGAAATAGTACCTTAATTATTCTGTCTGGTTTGACACGGTTAAGAAAGTAATGTAGACACTTGGTTTAGAAATATATATGTGTTTCATCTCAATTATAGTCTGCCTTATGCTTCAAAAGCCACGGTTTCTAGAATCATGTAGAAAGCAAAACACAAAGTGCCCATGTCGTCTATGTCATAAGCAAGTGGTGTTGGCATCAGACGAAGCACTTCTCGACACCTTTCTTCTTAATTTAAAGAACTGAAACACACATATATCTGTCCAAAGTACTGCTCCCTCCAGCCATAAATATGTATATGATTTTAGCATAAATGCAGGCAAACTTTTAAAATTTTAACTATTTATATCTTTAAAATATTTAAATTAAATACATGAAAAATTAAATGTATAAATTTATCTTGAAAAGCACTTTCATAATATTATAATTTTATTAGATTTTATAAATATATTACAGTAAAAATTAGTGATCAAAGTTGTGTTTTACAGATCGTGTCAACTACAAAACGCGCACATGTATTTACGACTAATGGATACTTGGTGAGAAAGGTTCGTTACTTTTGGTTTTGTGTTAGATCAATCTTGGACACTAGTGTCACGTCCAGAGAAAGATTTTTTAGATGCTAGCACATATGGCCAAGTGAAGCAATTGTTTATATCTAAATCCTCTTATATTATATCCATTCAAACAACCCTAGATGATGTTCCTCCCGTCACAAGAGAGGAAAAAAACTGATGACGTGGCCATATGGAAATGAGTAAAAGTACGATAGTTACATGAGATCCACTGCATATAATTTATCATATAAGGGCTAGCTTAATTATGTGATCTCTCTCTCTCTCTCTCTCACGGAATATGTGACTTAATTGTTCTTAATTATGGTTAGTTATGTATAGTGTCTCTGACTAGCTAATCGTCATACTTATCAATATTGTGTTTGCGTTTGTAACTGCTGTTTTGTTTTGCTTATTATTCATTGATAAATTATTTTACTATTTATTTTCGTTTTAAGAGCAGACAATTGGTTACAACTTATAAGCGGGTAGTATGTTTCTGCTACAAACATGAGACAGTAGCTGCTTATTTGCTGCAACTAGCTAGCTGCATTAATACTACTGCTGCTTTTGGTCTTTGCAGTAATGCAGTCACCATGTTCATATCTTAATAATTGATTATATGATATGCCATTTGGAATTCTTTCCAATTAAGCGGCTGGTCGGATAAGTACATCAATTCTTGAGAAGCTTAATTAAGCTGCTTATTTTGAAGAATAATATTGTATCAGAATTTGTCACGTTGAGATGCTATGATAGGAAGAAGAAATAATTTTTTAAAAAAATGCTAGGAACTCTGAAATTTTATTAATAAAAAAACAACATCAAACTAAAAACGTACATCCACGCACGCACGCACGCACTCAGCTTCGATAAGCAACCGAACCAAACTCGAGGTTTGAACCTGGACGGATGAACCATTTTTTTAAATAATACATTTTTTATTCAAAATTTCAAAAATATAACACGGAAAAAAAACAATTACAGAAATATACCCCTGTCGCCCGTTGGTTAGACGACATTTAAATGTCGCCCAACCAACGGGCGACAGGAGGCCATGTCGCACGATCAACGGTGACAAAAACGCCACGTCTTCGCACTGTAAAACGCGCAGAGCCTCCTGTCGCCCGTTGGTTTGGCGACAGGAGGCCTATAACCAAACCATTTGGTTACAGGCCTCCTGTCGCCACGGACAGGCTACATCTCGGCATATCCGAGCTACGTACGGCTGGATCTCAGGAAGAAGAAATAATTATCGCACTTCTTTCTTGCTTGTTTTTCTTCTCCTCGCGCATGATTTGGATGCACGTACATGTTTGCATCCACAAACTCGAGAGAGAACGAGGATTTGACTCTGAATCGCGGCTCATGTGTGTGCTCCACGCGTGACAGCGCGTGTGGCACGAGTTGTGGCGTATGTTTGTTAAAATCATGACCTTTGTTTTCCAAATCATTACTACTAGGCAGATATGCGCGCTGCGCTGCGCCGGTCATGTGTAATACAGCCCCCTCGAAAAAATAAAGCTGAAGGATCCGGACGTGAATATACGAAACTATAGGTTTTTGTTGTAAAATCACCGCTAGAAGGGCCTGAATGTATTTTTTTTGTTTTCGCAAAACTACCTACCGGTAAAAAATAGTCTAGAGGAAAAAGGGGGGGAAAATTATTAGAGATGACAACCTTCTTATGTTGGGCCTAACGCTCTACGCGTCCACCGAGTAATAACACATGTTCGCAAAACCACTCACCGGTGAAAAATAGTCTAGAGAAAAAAGGGTGGAAAATTATTAGAGATGGCAACATTCTTTTGTCGAGCCTAACACTGGGCGAAAAATTATTAGAGATGACAAATAGGTGTTTTTCTTGCGACGAAAACATTTTTTCCCGTTTTTTTTGGGTGGCGAAAACTTTTTTTCCGGGTTTTTTCGGCGACGAAAACATTTTTCCCGGGAAAAACGGAGAAAGGCGGAGGTATCTTTTTTTCCGCAAAACCACCCACCGGTGAAAAATAGTCTAGAGGAAAAAGAGCGAAAAATTATCAGAGATAACAAATCTGTGTTTTTTTTGCGACGAAAATATTTTTTCCGTTTTTTGGCCAAAAAATTTTTTTCGGTTTTTTTCGGTGCCGAAAATATTTTTCCGGGAAAACGCGAGCAAGGACCCGAACGTAAAAGCGAGGACCTATTCGTTATTTTTTGGACACGTTAGCTATCCGGAAAATAAGAAAAGGGCTTGTTCGCGATTTGGAACTAACGGGGACTTTTCGTAAAAATACCGCGCCAAGGACCTAAACGCGAAGAGGAAAAAAATTTCGTCTCACGAAAACTACACAGGACCTATCCGTAATTTGAAGAAATGGAGGACTTTTTCAAAAGCGGCGAGGTGACACGTGGCTGGACTGAGGAGGCCGGGATTCTCTCGGCTTTAATAGGGTAGATATCTCTACGTATTACTCTCTCCGTGTTATTTGTATAAGACTTATTTTTTAAATAATCTTGTTTACAAATGTAAAATTTGTATATAAATTTAATGAGACCTTTTCTTTTATACCTCTATTTATTTTCTCTCATCCATATGTATTTATTCATTACCACCCACATAAAGTATATCTTTCATCTTTCAAGACAATTAAGTGGAGGCATCTAAATTATTTTTTCTCGTATCTTTCTCAATTTGAACGCAATCTTAATCCTTGTGCAAAGTTAAAATACGTCTTATATAAAAAAAAAAATACCATCTCTACTTTCTCCATTTTCTAAATACGTACATTTCTTGCAAATATTTTTTTTCTAAGGGCTTGGCACTTCACGATTCCCGAGACACTCTTTCTCGAATATATTGCCTTTACCAGCCCTAACTTTTTCCCTACTTTTGCCTCTTCATCATCAATGCTTGTCATATTAATGGAGGGCATTTTGGTCACTTTGTGTCTGAGATATGATTGCCTAATTATATGTACGTTGATCAGAAGTGACAAGTAAATGAAAACGCAGGAAGTACCTGACAATAATATAATTTTTTAAAAAAAAATTCTACGGATTATCCAAGCCCACGCACGGCCGAAGTAGAGGAACGACCATAATGGGCCCAGTTTACAAAATCGATGATTTTCGATCGTAAATCACGATTTTTTTTTCTGTATCGAGATGGCTCGGTAATAGAACCGTCCAATAAATCGTGTAGTTCAAACATAAATTTAAAAATTTAACAAAAGGTGCTAAAATTTTTTGAAAATTTTTATGTGAGGTCCTGAGGAAATGCTAATGATGCTATAAAATTTTTAGATGATTAGCAAACCTATGTATTTTTTTAAATTTTGACAGTGATAGTGTTAGAATATGTGCTTTTCAATTTTTGATTTTCTAGGGAAAATAAATGAAGTCTAATATTTCTTAAACTTTTTGTATGATGTTCTAAGGTAATGCTAATGATGTTGTAAAATTTTCAGATAATGATCAGGCGTATGTATTTTTTTTAAAAAATTCTGAAAGTGCTATTGTCATTGTATATGCTCTTCTGTTTTTTGATTTTATATGGGAACTAAATCAAGTCTAATATTTTAGAAAATATTAGTACATGATCCGTGGGCACTAGTTATTGTTAAATTAGAATTTCAGAATATAATCAATCTTATAAATATTCATAAAATCTAACAGTGTCTCTATTCCTTTTTATTAATTATTTTTTTATTTTTAGAAGTATTAAATTATTTCAAAATTTGTTTAAATTTAGGGTGTGTTTGGTAGGGCTCCAGCTCCACTAGATCCAGCTTCACTAGATCTATGGATCTAGTGGAGCTGGGTATTCTCAGCTCCACCAGATCCATAGAGCTGGAGCTATGACTACAATAAGAGTGTTTAGATGGATCATCTTGTTTACATTTTAGACAAAAAATATAAAGTTAATTCACTTTATTTTAGTATATAAGTTTCAGATCTCATGTGAAGTTAGGATCTGGAGCTCTACTAAACATACCCTTATCTGAGGTGTTTTATAGATTAATTGATATTTTTGATAACTTTTTAAAATGTTAGAATTTTTTATTTTTATTCAATTTCTCTCTAGTGTGTTCAAAAATAAAAAATGCTCAAAAATTGAAAAGAATCGCTCAAAAATCATAAATTAAAAACTAGTCAAAAATTAAAAAAATCAATCAAAAGTCGATGAAAATCACTCAAAATAGGTAAAATAGCTCAATTTTCTTTTTTTTTACCGTTGTTTGATCTCCAAATTAAAAAATTTTGAATTCAAACTTCTACTATTTCCACCGATTTTTGCAGATTTTTATCGATTTTCAAAAATAAAAAATCGTTCAAAAATCAAAATTTTGATTTTGTTAACCATAGACCCAGTCATCTCACCTGCAATGCCTAGTTCTTACTAGGTTCTGACCTTACTGGCTTTGACACCCACTAAGGCCCTGTTTGGAAGTAATGTATTTCAAAACTATGGTTTTAGTATACTATGGTTTACAATTGTTTTGTCATGAATACCATGGTTTTACCAAACTCCTTTAAAACCATGGTATTTCTTGGAACTACCAACTGTTTGGATGCAACATCACAAACCATGGTATTTGAGTGGAAATAGACAAGAAGCTAGCCAAAACCATGAAAACTTTGGGTTGGAGTGGAGTTTCAAATACTCCAAAAATACCATGGTATCTACTAAACCATGATTTTTAATACAAAGCTTTTGGCATGGTAACCAAACACCTCATGGTGTAAAATACCATAGCATTCTTAGAAACCATGGTATTACCTAGAAACTATAAAAATACATTGCTTCCAAACAGGGCCTAATCTGTTAACTCCTTGTAGTATCTGTAGCTAGGGCTGGTAAAAAAGCATGTTAGGACTCCAATTAAGATTACTTCGATTACAGTAGTTAACGAGTTTAAAATCAAAATGATTCTATTTCGAGTGAAAAAATCCTAATAAGGCATGACTCGATAGTGGTTCGTTAGCTCAAATCTGAAACAACCACCTAAATGATAAATAAAATACTTTTATGTCGAATTATGTCAATTTTGAAAGAAACTCAACTGATAAACTTGATAGTCAGCCCTAGCTATAGCTAGCAAGAGAGGCCTATCCGCTACTGTTGAGGTTAGTTCGGACCATATGCTGCAGCTATCGTCGGAGGATGGTACCCGCCTCGTGCACAAGCGGTAGGCCGGCGGCGCACAAGGCTTTCTTGTCATTGCACCTCTCTTCTGGTATGCGTGCGTGGGTGCATGTTGCAATGTGCTCTTCCTTTTCTTTGTCTTTTTTTTATTTTGGCTAGGAGCTCTAGCATTCACAGTAGAAAAAGAACAATAGCCGGCTATAAATGTACACACACCCCCATGCACGTTCTCACGCTTGCACCTAGCCCCGCGATCACCACTCATGCTTCCAAGAATCGAGCCTAATTGCATTATTGTCCGTTGTCATGTTGGGGAGTCTTCCCACAGAGCTTCTTTTGAAGATTAGGAGATTCGATTTCAAGAATGGAGGGTCCCAAATTCTTTTCAAATCTGTAGTTATTGTTTGCGTGTGTTTTTCTCAGCTGTCGGCGTATTCCGCCTGACAGGCCCGGAGTCTACAGACCGGGTTTGGTTCGGAAGGAGGGCGTCTTCGCGGCTGGCTAACCCTAGAGGGTGAAAACCCTAGAGACCCCCACGCGAAGGATTCCGGCGTCTTTGAACTGGGAATGACACAAAGATTTTACCCAGGTTCAGGCCCCCTTTGCCTTGGGTAATAGCCTTACTTCCTGCTAGATTGCTTATAGAGTGTTTTTGAACTAGCGCAGTACAGAGTCTTTTGGGTTACAAGTTCTTTCCTAGGCTCTACTGTGGAACTCTTGCTTGCTCGACTCGTCGTCCCCCTTTCCCATGCACCAGAAGGCCCTTATATAGGCCGGGCTAACAGGAGTAGGTAAAAGGGGGGTCATCATGCTGATCCTTATGCATTTATTACTCCTTCCTGTGCTGTCCCGTTCCTCCAGTCCCCATTAAATGCCGACGCATGGCTTCGCCCGGTCCGCCCGGGATGTGACCCCTTTTTGACGGGTTGGTGAGGCGTCGAGAGAATGGGCTTGTAGCAGAAATCCTCGTAGTTGATAGATCTGACACCGCAGGCCTGCCGTCTAGAACGGTACGATAGGGAAGGAGACTTCGAGGCGAAGCCACCTCGCATCACCTTTTTGTCTTCGGCGGGCGGCAGGTGTTCCGCCACCGCTCATTGGCGCCACGTGGACCGACCGCGGGCGAAGAGGCGTCTTCGCCCACCGCTCGTCGGGCGCCACGTGGACGGACCGCCCGGCGGCGGCCTTCGCCACCTTTCGCCGGGCGCCACGTGGGCGGATTGCGGGTGGGCGGCGCTTCGCCCACTGCTCGCCGGCGCCACGTGGACGGACCGCCGGCGGCGGCGGCGCTTCGCCCACTTCGCTTCCGGCGCCACGTGGACTTCGCCCACCGCCGGGCGGCGGCGCGCTTCGCCACTGCCGACACGCCCGGCGGCAGGCGCCGCCCCCCACCGCCGGGCGCCACGTGGACCGACCGCCCGGGCGGTAGGCTGCCGCCCACCTTTCGCCGGGCGCCACGTGGACCGACCGCCCGGGGCAGGCGCGCCGCCCACTGCTATCTTTCACTTGTCCTCAAGGGCATTTCGAATGGTTGGTAATGCCTTTAGGTTTAAAAAATGCACCTGCTATCTTTCAAAGAAAAATGCAAAAAATATTCAATGTACATCAAGAATTTATGCTAGTATACATTGATGATATTTTAATATTCTCAAAATCCTATAAAGAGCATATTGCTCATCTTGATATATTCTTTAGGCAAGTAGAACAAAATGGTTTAATCTTATCTAAAAAGAAGATGGATATATGTAAAGAAAGGATTAGATTCTTAGGTCATGAGATAGGAGAAGGGAAAATATATTTGCAAGAACATATAGCCAAAAAGATATTACAGTTCCTTGATATTATGAATGACACAAAGAAATTACAACAGTTTCTAGGGATTGTAAATTATGCAAGAAATTATATAGAGAACTTAGCTAAGTTAGCAGGACCTTTATATGCTAAATTAAGAAAAAATGGACAGAAATATTTTAATTCTGAAGATGTTAAAATAGTAAGAGCCATCAAAGATAAGGCAAAGATTCTCAAACCATTAGAATTACCCTTAGAAGACAGTTTCTTTATTATAGAAACTGATGCATCCAAAATAGGTTGGGGTGCGATATTAAAGCAAAAACCTAACAAATACTCTCCAAAATCTGAAGAAAAAAATATGCAGGTATGCCTCAGGAAGCTACAAATTGAAAATAGTAAATAACATAGACCGAGAAATTCTAGCGATTATTTATGCGCTAAATTCATTCAGACTTTATTTAGGATTTAAAGAGTTCATAGTAAGAACTGATTGTGAAGCTATTTGTAGATATTACAATCAGATTAATAGTAAGAAAAGTTCAACAAAGAGATGGGTATTGTTTGAAGATATTATTTCAGGAAATGGATATAGAGTGAGTTTTGAACATATAAAGGGTATTGATAATAAATTACCTGATATATTCTCTCGCTCACCTGTTTTGCAGGAATGAAGAGAACGATACTCCCGAATGGTGTGGAAGCTTATAATTTCGGAGGAGAAAACAAATTAAGAATTTTCCCTCCTAATACTTTCAAATTTAAACCTAAAGATCATATTGATATCAATGATGTGCAAGAATGCATATTGGACAATTTTTGGTATCAGCATAATGTGAAAAGGGAAGATAAAGGTTATATGCTTTCAATATTAAATAGTCTAGCCGAATATTTTCATGCTACTAATAAAGTTATTACGCCAATGATAGAAATACCGGATACAATAGAACCTAAGCCACTGTATGTTATATTTGAAGGCCCTAGGCCTGGAATTTATATTTCGTTTGAAGAAGTAGTATCTGCCAAAATAGATTCGAAATTATATGGTACTATATCTTGGAAGAAATATGGAGATATTGATGATGCCTTAAAAAATGCCAAGAAAATATTAGGTCCAAATTATTATGTAGAACCAATGGCAAGAGAATATATGACCAACTATAGAAGAGCTAAAAATAAAAAAGTGGTACATACGGTGCCAGTAATAGATATAAATGAAGACAAAAAATCAAAGAGAAAGCCTACTTATAAGGAATGTTTAATGAAAGAAATCGATCCATTAGATGGTGAATACATAGACTGGAAAATAGAAGAGAAATTTGATTTAATATCTCCTCAATTAAAGATAGAATTAAAAAATGAAATTCTGGAGGAATTAAAAAAGGATATAGACAAAAAGTTTGAAGATTTGAAGAAAATTATAGACGATAAATTTGAAATCCCACTGTCAGAAGACGACATGGATATCGCTGGACATGGGCAAAAGTAAATTAGTTTCAAAGAAAAAAGAATTCTTGCAGGACTACCTCTGTCCTGTGAAAGCAGAGAATGCTCTAGAAAGGATACCACGTAGCCAACCTTTTGAAGAATGCTCTGGAAAAGAGACCACGTAGCCAACCGTTTTGAGAAGAAGGCTCTTGAAGAAATTGCCACGTTGCCAATTATTGGTGCGGTAAAGGATGAATAATTGAAGGCATCTACAGCAAGCTTCACTGGCTGAAGCCAAGCCTCTACTACTTCTGAATCGGCTATAAAAGGGAAGGCGATCCCTCAGCCAAAGACACACGAAAAAGAAGAAGAGCAGCAACTGAAGAAGCACTACTACTCTCCTACCATCCAATCCTCTACTGTCTTATAGATAGCATGAGCTTAGGTATAGTCTAGAAGGAAGAATTCCTTGCCTTGCTACTCCAAGCTTCTTTAGATAGTATAGTTTACCATAAAATCCAGCCCTCTGGATATAGCGAGGGTCTGTAAAGATCAGGTATTGTAAGGTAACTTCTTCTTGTACATATTCTTCGGGGTTCCCGAAAGGGAAAACCATATGTAAATTATTTTGCAGACTGAAGTTGTTTTTCTGAATATAGTGGGCTTTCAATCTTGATTATTTTAGTCTTATGGTATCATTTTTATGCTATGGACCTTAAAGGAGAAAACGCTCTAGTGGTTCTTGTATGATCATTGGGTCAAAAAGAACATGTATCTGGAGGTAAGTGTTCCCTTTGGGTGGAACTGCTTGAGGAGACGATAAAAGTTTTACCATAAGACTCTAATAAAAATGATTGAAAGGCTTACAAGTCAGGTTAGCAACTTCATAAGCAAAATAATGAGAAATATGGTGAGTACTGAGTAGGATTTTACAAGATTGTTGTACTCTAAGCTAGGCGTCGTGATTGGTCTCGCCAACCTCTAAAGATACTGGATATAACTAAAAAATCTTTCACATTACTATTTAACACTGTTCAACACTATTCCTTACTATTCCATGCTGAGACATTGAATGTATTAATATCACTGTTAAAGCACTGTGCAAGTACTGTTGAGTACTGTTCACATACATTCTAGAAATAAGAATATTAAATACTAAATATCACATATCTCATATATTCTTAACTAAAATTATTGCTATCTAAAAATATCTCATATATTCTTAACTAAAAATATTGGTATCAGAGCCTGGTTGATTGCCATCATTGAAAAACTAAAGTATCTAAACTTAGAAATCAATACAGGCAAAGTAATAAAGACTAGAGACAACATTAATATTAAGTGTCGTCTGAATAGCTCTGAAGAGCATAGCTGGCATACTTCGCAAAGTCAGTTGAATTTAATTGTAGATTTGATATATAATTTTTATATAACTTGGGGAAAGAGACAAGACGAGTTAGAATCGAAGTTTGAAAAATCAGCAAAAGATTGTAAGTGCCTTTCAGAACAAAATTTGGTAGTAATTGATAACTTATGTTTACTATTGCAGTTGTTTAAAGAAGTAAAAGGTGAGACTGCGAAGATAAATCAGAATATTGACTACATCAAAGGTGAGATAGGTGTTCTATATAAAAAAATAGAAGTATCAGAACATATAGATTCGGTTATAAATAAAAAAGAAATTTTAGACTGCATACAGAAGACCAAGGATCTAGAACAAAGAACTCTTCAAATAAATAAGCTGATAGAAGAAGTCAAGAAGCTGGTACTCTCATAATATATGTCAGGTTATAGCCAAGCCCTAAAGGAAACAGAAAAGTATTTAACTCACCCTGTAGGGTTTTCTAATTACGAATCACCAAAAGAAGATTCTAAGATTATAATAAGACAAAATAATACTATCCTTCAACTTTTAATCCAAATCTTAGATACACTAAGTTGCGAAGATAACTGTAAAGAATTAGTGTTAGCCTCATCAGGGCTAGTGACATCGGCCAGATCTATAAATTCGCAAAAATGGACCTATCTAAGAGCCTCAGCAGAAACATATCTAAAAGCTTCGCCAGAGAGGACAACAAACTCCAGTTAGTCAACAAAGATACAAGACCATTAACGTTGTTAGATAGAATAAAAGGTAGGCATGATGACACAGATAATCTAGAGGATGTAATCGATCTAGAAAGAGATTTAGGAAGGTATGAAAGAGATACGCTTAGGAAAATAAAACCCCAGCAAATATGTCAGTTAGGAATGTTTGAAAGTAAGACAGGTTTATACAGAATATCGAGAGAAGTGGAATTAAGCTGTCGGCGTATTCCGCCTGACAAGCCCGGAGTCTACAGATCGGGTTTGGTTCGGAAGGAGGGCGTCTTCGCGGCTGGCTAACCCTAGAGGGTGAAAACCCTAGAGACCCCCACGCGAAGGATTCCGGCATCTATGAACTAGGGATGACACAAAGATTTTTACCCAGGTTCAGGCCCCCTTTGCCATGGGTAATAGCCTTACTTCCTGCTAGCTTGCTTAGGGAGTGTTTGGAAACCGGTACAGTACAGAGCTTGAGAGTTACAAGTTCTTCCTTAGGCTCTACTGCGGAACTCTTGCTTGTTCGACCCGTCGTCCCCCTTTCCCATGCACCGAAGGCCCTTATATAGGCCGCTAACAGGAGTAGGTAAAGGGGGTCATCATCTTGATCCTTATGCATTTATTACTCCTTCCTATCTGTCCCGTTCCTCGGCCTCATTAAATGCCGACGCATGGCTTTCCCTCGGTCCGCCGGGATGCGACCCTTTTGACGGGTTGGTGAGGCGTTAGAGGAATGGGCTTATAGCGAAATCCTCGCGCTTGATAGATCGACACCGCAGTTCGCCGCCTGAACGAGCGATGCGATAGGAGAAGGAGACTTGGAGGCTTACTCGCACCACCTTTTTGTCTTGCGGCGGGCGGCGAGTGTCCCCGCCACCGCCGCCGGACGCCACGTGATCGACCGCCGGGCGAGCGAGGCGTTTCGCCACCTGCCGCCGGGCGCCACGTGATCGACCGCCGGGCGAGTAGGGCGTTTCGCCCACCGCCGCCGGACGCCATGTGGATCGATCGGCCGGCGGCGGCGTGCTTTCGCCCACCGCTCGCCGGACGCCACGTGGGGCGCCACGTTGATCGCTGTTGACTACTTTTGTGCGGTGTAGAGGTACCCAGTAGCAATCTGTACGCCGACAAGCCGGGCCCGCCCTGGAGCGCGTGCCAAAGCTTTTTAGAACCTTCATTAAATGTTTAGTGTGCTCTTGGGCGGGGCCAGCACTCATGAGGATACGACCGCCTCGGTCCCCCCTGCGTATCAGCAGATTTTTCTCGGGACCCGAGGCGACGCACAATCTTGTCTCTTCGCGAATCGTCGGTGCAGGGGTGCATATATAGGTTCATCTGTATCAAGGGGTTTACGCCTTCTCCTTTCTTGCGCACCCCAACTTTCGCTTCTTCAACTTCTCCGCTCAAAAAGCCTTTGCCTTCTTCATCTCCATGGCCTCCCATCCCTGCCTCTACCGCGGACGCCGCCACGGTGAATAGGATGGCCATCATAGCGCCGGAGGGCACCTTCCGCTTCCGGGCGGGGACCGCCACACTGCGGTGCCTTTCCGACGAGATCCTCATCCACACTTGGGCCATGATGGCGGGCCTGGTCCCGCCATTTTCCGAATTCTTCCTCACCGTCCTCCATTTCTACGGGATCCACCATTTGCAACTTTAGTGTTGTTCTCTATAGTATCACCCTGTGTAACCTTGACACCAAGAATCAACTCACTATTCTCCACGAATATAGCACAAGATATGTGTTCACAAGAACATCAATAAATAATATAATCAGTAGAAATCTTGCCACAGTGACTTTATCTCCTCACCTACAGGCGTGAGCCCGCCCATCACCTATGCCTAATGTTGTCAGCACGAAGGTGTGTCTTTATTCTTGCGGGGGTGTGTATTACGGCGAAGTCACATTACGGCTAGCCCCACATCATCGACGGAGGAGCATACAGAGGATCCGGCTGGTGGTACTGCAGTGGCGCCTGGTAATACTTTGGCGGGGGGCCTGTTACTGCTGAGACGGCACCTCGGGGACCTGCAGCGTTGGAGCGTGCTGCTTGTTCATCGGCGACTGCATCACGTCTAGTCCCCGGTGAGGCAGTTGCAGCTGTAAAACCCTAAAACCTATGAGAGAGGGTTTGGGGTTTCAACATCTCGATACGTGGAGACTAGAGAGAGAGGCGACAACGGAAAAAAAATAGAACGAGTTAAATCCCCTTCCATCTTAGTCGTACATATTAGATCTAGGGGTGGGCATTCGGTTTTTTCGGTTTTTTCGGTTCGTTTTTTTCGGTTTTTAAAAAATTCGATTTCTGAAGATCCAAAACCGAACCGAAACCGAATAACCGAAAAAACCGAACCGAATAAACCGAAATAATTCGGTTCGGTTTTTTCGGTTATTCGATAACCAATTTCCAAACAAAGACAGCTCAAGAAGAACCAATACGATACATCCAATACGATACATCCAAACAAAGACAGCTCAAGAAGACAGACTTATTCCAGTATAGCAATACAACCAATACAAATCACAAGCAATTAGCACATGACAAGCAATTAGCACTAGCCTGGCCGAGAGACATCGCGAGCCTTTGAACGAGTAGATCTGGCCGAGAGCCTGGCCGAGAGCCTTCTGAAGCCTCTGAACGAGCAGATCTGAGAGCCTTCTGAAGCCTTCTAGCCAAGAGCCTTCTGAAGCCTCTGAAGCGAAACGCCAGAGGGAGCCACCGAAATCGAACGAACAGACTGGCAAAGTGGGGAAATCGAACTAGAGAATGAAAGGAGTGGTTCTTGACTGTTTTTGACCGAAGGAACAGACTGGCGAACGTTTGAGATTCTTTCTTTGGGAATGGGAAAGCTTGCTTACATTTGCCACCCAAAAAAAAAACCTTCGATTGTGAAAGGAAGGGAAAGGCACAACTGTGACGGACAAGATCCTTTCAGGATTGGGGTGGGGATGAATCGCCAGAATCGGGAGAGGCCGACTGGGCGAGAGCCTTCTGAACGAGTAGACTGAGGAGGGGGTCAGGGGGATGAATCGAATGGGGATTGGGTGGGGATGAATCGAATGGGGAAAGCCGGAAGCCTCCCGAACGAGCAAGACCAAATGAGGAGGGGGATGAATCGGGACCATGAGACATCGACCATATATTTTTTTCTTACCTCGTGCGGTCGCGCTCGACAGTCGCCACTCACGGGACTATTCGGGTTGTCCGATATTCGGGTTGTTCGGTTAATCGGTTTCTAGATTACGAAAACCGAACCGAAAACCGAACATCGAATAGCAACGAAAAAAAAACCGAACCGAACACCGAAAACCGAAAAAACCGAATTTTTCGGTTAATTCGGTTCGGTTCGGTTCGGTTTTTCGGTTTCGGTTAAATTGTGCCCACCCCTAATTAGATCCTATGAATCAGATACTCTGGAGAAGAATGGACGACTGCCGCCAACTCCTAATTACAAGTAATAGATATATGTATGTATATACACATATATATGTATATATATGTGTGTATGTAGGCAGCATATTTGGTGAAAACCACCTTTATCGTGAAAACTCCGTGAAAATCATATGTAAAAGTTTTCAAAAATTCTAAAAAAATTACCATATGTAGGGGAGGTGAGCTTCTACAATCTTACAAAATTTGAAGAGATGAAACTCAATAGCATTTGAAAGATATGAAAAAGACAACTGTTTGTCTTTTTCATATCTTTCAAATGCAATTGACTTTCATCTTCAAATTTTGCAGGATTGTAGAATCTCACCTCTCCCCTATATATGGTAATTTTTTGAGAATTTTTCAAAACTTTTACGTGTGGTTTTCAACAGAGTTTTCACGGTAAGATGGTTTTCACCAAATATGCTGTTGTGTATGTATGTGTATATATATATACGGTGACACTATTCTACTCCTAAGCGCAAAATAGCTATTCTGCATTTCAGTTGGAGAAGCACATGTAAACAACACTGAGTTCATACGTTACAAACAACTCCAGTAAATGCAACCCAGTGGTAAATCACGAAACATTTTACTACTGAACAACTAATGAATTTTCTGGCGACGTGCATGCAAAGTACACTGTACTGATTGAATCTAATTTGGTAGTAAATCATAAATACATTTTACTATAGAACAACAGATTGCATTACTACTGAATTAATTACTAGCTTATGCGTTGGTCAACCCAGCTAGTTAGTGCACATTGTAGTTTGTAACATGAATCTGTTTTTTTTTATTTTAGCCATATCTTTTTATTGGTAGCTCGGATTTGTAAATAGTTTTCACTAGTAGCTTACTGATGACAAGAGGAATAAAATAATATAAGTATCGCTATTAAATAGTAATTTTCTTAACTACTAACTAAAATTACTACATGTACAATATGAAATTATTACATGTACAACATGAAATTACTACATCTGTAGCATATTCTACACAAATTAGTTATTCTGCAGTAAAGTCCATGAAAACTATATGTATAATTTCTGAAAATTCTCAAAAAATTATCATAGGTAAGAAATATGAGTTTCTACATCCTTGTAAAATTTGAATACCAAATTCAATAGCATTTGAAATATATAAAATAAACAACTGCTAATCAGTGATGAATAGTAAATTTATCATTTTTATATCTTTTAAATGTAACTGAGTTTGGTATTCAAATTTACAAGGCTATAGAAACTCATATTCTCTACCTATGGTAATTTTTTGAGAATTTTTAGAACTTATACATATATTTTTTTCTTAGATTTGTACTGTCAAATAACTAAAAAACTATATGTAAATATTCTGAAAAATTATCAAAAAATTACCATATGTAGGAGATGTTAGGTTCTACAATCATGTAAAGTTTGAATACCAAACTCAGTAGCATTTGAAAGATATGAAATTGATAAGCGCTAATCAGTGATGAATAGTAAATTTGTCATTTTAATATCTTTTAAATGCGAGTGAGTTTGGTATTCAAATTTTACAGAGATATAGACACTCATATTCCCTATTTATGGTAATTTTTAAAGAATTTTTCAAAACTTGTGCATATAGTTTTCATAAACTTTACTACCAAATAACTGATCTATGCAGTAATATGTAGCAATATGCAGTTCAAATAAAGAAATGAATCAGTAAATGATAGTAAAATATAACACATCATGTTAGCAAACGGTAGTAAAAATATAACACATGGTGTTATTATTTCACAGAAAGCAGTAAGGTAGTCAAACCACTGGAAAAAAAGTGTTTTGTAGTTTGTACATATATATATATATGTTCGTTCTTTATTTTAATCATAACTTTTTATTCATAGCTTCGATTCATGAACGATTTTCACCATTAGATTAATCACGACGAGTGGAACAATATGATATAAGCCTTACTAATAATCAGTAAATTGATGTTTATTTAGTAGTAAAATTTAATTTATGTGAAGTTTATTACCAAAACTTATATTGTGTTGTTCCTCTCATCGTCAGTAATCTATCGGTGAAATTTATTCATGAATCAAAGCTGCGAATAAAAAGTTATAGCTAAACAAAGAAAATCATATTTATGTACAAATTAGAGAACATATTTATTAGTTGGTTGGCTACGGTTGGGATGCACTAATAGCTTTATTACTTCTTTATAGTAAGATAGAATGAATAAGTTAGTAAAATTTAGTGTATAAAATAGTACAAGGCATATTACTATCATTTACTGATATGATATGATATGTTTTACTATCATTTACTGATTCATTTCTTTAGCTGAACTATATATTACTACATTTTACTGCACAGATCAGTTATTCAACAGTAAAGTATATGAAAACTACATGTACAAGTTTTGAAAATTTCTTAAAAAATTTCCATAGGTAGGGAATGTGAGTTTGTACATCTCTATAAAATTGGAATTTCAAACTTAGTCGCATTTGAAAGATGTGAAAATGACAAATTTATTATTCATCACTCATTAGCGCTTGTCAATTTTATATATTTCAATTGCAATTGAGTTTGATATTCAAATTTTACAAGACTATAGAACTAGACATCTCCTATGTATGGTAACTTTTTGAGAATATTTTAGAACACTTACATATAGTTTTTTTGTTATTTGATAGTACAAATCTAAGAAAAATATATACGTATAAGTTCTAAAAAATTCTCAAAAAATCACCGAAGGTAGAGGATGTGAGTTTCTATAACTCAGTAAAATTTGAATACCAAAATCAGTCGCATTTGAAAGATATGAAAATAACAAATTTACTATTCATCATTGATTAACACTTGCCAATTTCATATCTTTCAAATGCTACTGAGTTTGATGTTCAAATTTTACAGGGCTATAGAAACTCACATTCCCTACCTATGGTAATTTTTTGAGAATTTTTTAGAACTAGTACATATAGTATTTATGGACTTTACTGTCGAATAACTGATCTGTGCAAAATATGTTGCAGATATAGTAATTTCATGCTGTATATGTAGTAATTTCATGTTGTATATGTAGTAAATTCTGTTAGCAACTAGGAAATTACTATTTAATAGAGAGATTTATATTATTTTATTCCTCTCGTCGTCAGTAAGATGTTGTATATGTAATAATTTCATGTTGTACATGTAATAAATTCTGTTAGCAGCTAGGAAAATTATTATTTAATAGCGAGACTTATATCATTTTATTCATCTCGTCATCAGTAAGTTACTGGTGGAAACCATTTGCAAATCTGAACTACCAATAAAAAGATATGGCTAAAACAAAGAGAAAACATATTCGTGTATAAAGTACAAAATGTATTAACTAGTTGGTTTGATAGCGAGAGTACTAAATGGTCTATGCATCCATACGCAAGTAATAAATATGGGTATTTAGCTCGGTCAGACTACGTAAGCTGGTCGGCGTGTAGAATATACTATTTTACACGCAGCTAGAAAATCTAAACTACGCACCTAGATTGTCTTATATATACGTATGTATATATATATGTGTGTGTATGTCCAATTTTGCCCCCTTTTTTTTCTCAGTGTAGTGTGGTTTGTGACTAAAGCTTGCTACATTCCTTGATCCTTAACCTAAACACATCCTATCAAGGTTTTAGTCACAATTTAGCCCTCTAGCCCTGAGGTCAGTGTTGCTTAGCGCAGTTTAACCAAAATTGCAGAAAAAACGCTCACAAAGTCTGGACAGCAACTGCACTTGACCGTGTTCGACCAGCAGTTGTGCTTCAAGCGTGAGATTCAGGTCAAAGTTTCCACAAACACTGATTGATGGGAATTTGTTTCCTGCACTTAGATGTTTTTGCTTCATGCCCTTTTCAAGACACGCGAGTTTGATCGAGTTCTCGGTCACTGTTTTGTCCCTTTCGTGATGCTACTTCTAGTGCTGCGCCCTCTGCGCGTCCGCGTTGGCTCATAATAATTCCTGAAAACTACTGGCGCAAATTGCGCTTCTTCTTCCTACGGTGAAATTGTGACGGTGCGTCGGTTTCAGGTCTTGGTTGTCGACAGTGGCCATACATGGCCGACCTTCTTGTTTCTTATGCAGTTGGCCCAGCCTGCACGCACACGCATGCGCCTTAGTTTTCATTTTCCAACAATGTTGGAGCGGCTGCATGGTTCAGCTTTGAATTAGGAACAGTGCTGTCACTTGTAGCTGCGACCATTCCAATCCGACGGGTTACTTTTCCTAACGAAATTTCCACATTTGTGTTTTGTCACCAGGATTAGCATAAGTCACCCTGCTTGTGATTAAGAATCACTGCAAAGACTGGCTCAAAGCACGCTCTAGTCCAGCGTGCAGTCGACAGCGACTGGCTTGCCGTGTGTTGTGGATTGATTGGGACAGTTTTGCAGCATTTCTTAGTTAAGATGAGCTTCTATTTACAGCTCATGCAATTAGACAAAATGGAGAGATTATAGTATACTGATAGCATACCGCTTGTCATCAAGATATTATTTGTGTTTGTCAAAGAAGGAGCCTACAAGTTTGACAGTTGGGGCACAAGAGCAAAGCTCCAAAAGTTTTTAGCTGTATCCGTGACATTTCCTTGGTTTTTCCAGATACCCTTGTTGAAAAAATGTGTACCCTTGTTGAAATGCTCAAAACAGTTAAAACTTCAGTGAGCTAACAGTTTCCGTTAGTGCAACTCTTTCATTATTTGTTTTGAATTGTTGCATACTACGTAGGCTTATGAAGCTATAATCTACATTACAGACAACATAACTACTGATAGGATTGATGGGTACAGTCAACACTGGTTAGCTTTAAGAGGAGTCCTGATATAGAAAGTCATGAAATCAGACAAAGTTGATGCATATAACAGACTGACGGTACACAATTTGTCATTATGTTTTGCCTGTCAAAGAAGGAAGCTGTAATGCTGAAGTTCAGGGTTCACTCCAAGAACAATGCTCCAGTGCGCCACTAGCTGTAACAGCTAAAAATTTCTTGATTTCTGTACACTAAATGTTGAAAAGTAAACAAGTGAACTGTTGTAACGTGTAGTAGCTACTAGTTTCAGATAGCGCCACCGTCTAGAACCTTGTTCTTATATGTGATACTGTGATCTGAAGCTTTTCTTGTGCTAGTTTGCATCTGCGTTAATTTTCCAAATTTGCAAAGGACAAAATAAACAATAGCAAACGTGCTATTTCTTGAAGAGCCTTGTCCTTGCCATGATAATACATGTCATCAGATCATGTTTTCCAAAATTGCAAGCAAACTAAATATTTTTTTGCAGTTCCCAGGAGGAATTTGCTACATACAATGCTATCCACCTCGACAGTCCTCCTTTTCGGGCCGAAAGAGATCACCTTGGCTGAGACCACCAGTGGTGCATGCAGTCATTGTCATAACCATACGAATGCTATACCGGTTTGGCTCTTGAAATAGCACATTCTGGTACCAACCCATACCGGCATACCGTTTTCATATTTAACATAATAATATATATTTATCAGTATACACATGTTTAATTATATATATACCAAAGTTCACTTATAATATTACTCTAAATACATAGTAGTGCCATCAAATACAATGTATAGTTCAATAGACCATATTATTAAAGAATAATTCATACTATAATACTTCATTCATTGGCACTTCAGGAACTAACACTCGTTGTCTCAATGACATGTGGGTCTAGGGGCCATGTCCAATTGGAAAGATGGTAAATACTTCTGATGATGAATTAAAAGATGCCATGTCCAATTGTAAAGGTGGTAAATGCTAGAATAAATTTGTTTTAAATGAAAGGTTCTTGTTTAGAGCTAATAAGCTATATATTCTAGCTACCTCCGTTCCTCTTTTCCTGCTGTCGGAGGTATATGGAGGAGGATTTATGGGACATTTTGGTGTCAAAAATATGGTGGACATCCTTGCTGAATATTTTTATTGGCCAAAGAGCATTGGAATGATTTTTCTTGAGCTATTAACTGGGCAAAAGGCTTTTGACAGGTAAGTATCCACACACTCTTGTACCAAAGTTGCAGCCTGTTTTTCTAATTGAACTTCTCTGTCTCTTCAGTTTAAGAAGGCACAACGAGCAGTTTCTAGTTAATTGGGCATCTTCCTGCCTCCTACGTAGGGGTGAAAACAGGACAGGAAATATCCGCCCGATCCGATCCCGAATCCATTTAAAATCCGTACCAATGTTATCCGTATCCGTATCCGGAAAATCCGATGTAATATGGGTTAGGATATGGGAAGAGCAATATCCGATCCGTATCCGAAAAATCTCATGTAATATGGGTTAGGATATGGGAAGAGCAATATCCGACCCGATATCCGGTAAATATCCGACCCGATATCCGGATAAAATCAGTTATTCTTCCATTAATTTGGTTCATTATTGGATAGATAGAATAGTTGTTTGATACTGGCACTAAAAACACTACTTTGTTATTAAGCGTGAACTTCAACAAATCTATCAACAAACAGATAGAGTGATGACATAATGCTTTTACCTAAATTGATTTGTTCAACTTATTTGATAAACTTCTTTTCTATTCAAATTACTAGAATTAGTTGAGTCACTAAATTGCACCTCTAACTATACTACTATCCTACGTTGAAATAATTATGACTTGAAGCTAATATTGTAAGGTTAATGCTTCATTCGTTCTTTTACGTACACAATTATGTACTATACTACTATTCGATTATGATATCCGATCCCGACCCGAATCCGTCAGGTATCCGCTCCGTATCCGAATCCCGAATAATCCGAATTCGTATCCGTATCCGGGACATCCGTATCCGACTCCGAATCCCGAAAAAAAATATGGGTTAGGATACGGGAAGAGCAATATCCGCCCGTATCCGACCCGGTTTCACCCCTACTCCTACGCTACGCTCTCAACTGGGAGGCGCGACGTCGAGAACTATGTTGCTCACTGCACTACATTGCTAAAAAGTTAAGTCTCGATTGAATCTACATGGTTTATATATATCTCTTCCTGTTCTTAGTGTGCCTTTGAAGGATATTTCTATACATTTTATTTTAGGATTGCCTAGGACAAAGAGGGAAAGGGATAGTATTTTTGTAGTAGTGGATAGAGTTTCTAAGATGGCATATTTTATTCCTTATTATAAGAGCGATGATGCTATACATGTTGCTGATTTATTTTTAGGGAAATCGTTCGATTACAGCGTGTGCCAACCACAATTATTTCAGATTGAGATGTGAAGTTCTTAAGCCACTTTTGGAGGACCTTATGAAATAAGTTGGGGACAAAGTTGCTATTCTCTACCACATATCATCCCTAAACTGATGGTCAAACTGAAGTTGCTAACCGCACATGGTCAACCATGTTGAGGGTTGTTTTGAATAAAAACTTAAAGTTGTAGAAAGAATGTCTACCTCATATGTAGTTTATCTACAACCGCTCGCTACATTTAACCATAAAGATGAGCCCTTTTTTAGATAGTATATGGCTTTAACCATCGCGCTTCAATTAATTTGTTACCTTTACCATCTTCAGAGAAGGTAAATCTAGATGCTAAGAAATGCGCTGAAATTACTCTTAAGTTGCATGAGACTACAAAAGAAAATATAGAGTGCATAAATTAGAAATATAGGGTTGCTGGTAGTAAAAGTGGAAAGGAAATAACTTTTGAACTTGGTGATCATATTTGGTTGTATTTGAGAAAAGATAGATTTCCAGATTTAGGAAAGTCTAAGTCAATGCCTAGAGCTGATGGTCATTTTAAGATTATCGAAAAGATTAATGATAATGTGTATAAGCTTAATCTGTCTGTAGATTTTGGAGTTAGTCCTAAATTTAATGTTGCAGATTTGAAGCCAACTTGGGTGAGGACAACTCCAATTCAAGAGGAGGATGATAAGGACATCACTCCTACAGATGCAGGAGATCACTCCTACAGATGCAATCAATACTTTTTCACATACTGTGCAAGTGTAAGGTTCAATCACACGAGCATATGCTCATGAATTGAATTATTAGGTAACTTTATTTTTGGAAGTGAATTCTATTTCTAATGAGAACATGATGCTACCTGATGTGTGTGATTTACTTATCCTCAGAAATCATGTAGAGGACTACAATGTGTCAGAATGCGAGAAGGAAGGTTACAAGATGAAGGACCATAAGGAGGATTCGAAGCCTAGCCCAGGACGACGGCTTGAACTCCTCTCCATGGCAGCCACCATTTCCACAAGCTAACTAGGATGGTCCAACTACATATGGAAGCCTTCCTAACATGATGCTGTGCCACCTTGCCAATTAGGCTTTGACCCATGTAATAGGAACGCCCAGGACAGACATCTAGGAGGAGTCCGTGTCCATGTCTGTGTCCACCTCTTGGCCACACCCCCTTTTAGATGCCTATTTCAGTTAGTCAAGCTCCCTCATGAGACTGAGGTTTCATTAAATTAGTTTTTCATGTGAAACTTCTGTGTTCTTCACTTGAGTCGGCTAGACCAACTGTAAAGATCGCTATTGAAACCTGAACATTTGTCCTTAATCCATATTCATAATTTCATATTGTTTTTGCTTTGTTCTTACTTGTTTTTTGGTTGCTTATAGGAATTGATCTTCGTGATCATGTTAATCAAGCTTTGGTACAGTTGATAACAACTCAGTGCTTGGTTCAACTATTGCTTGGTGTCGATCATGTTTCGGTTGGTAGCTAGGATCATGAGGGTCATCTCCACAAATCGAAAGTTATCCATCTCACTTAAAGATCGTGCTGCCATTAGACTCATCATTTACTTTAAATAGTTTTTAAATGGATCTTTTGTTTATTTGCTTGATGATATGCATATTGCTTCTCATGACAAGTCATTGATCAATCAATTGAAGGCTCAACTCAATCATGAACTTGAGATGAAAAATCTTGATCCAGCAAAGAAAATTCTAGGGATGGAAATGCACTGTGATTGCAAAGCTGGTATATTATTTCTATATCAGGAAAACTACATTGAGACGGTTTTTGATCAATTTAATCTCAGTGATTGCAAACAGGTTTCTACACCTTTTGCCTCACACCTTAAATTATCTTTATGTCAATGTCGTATTAATGAAGAAGATAAAAACCATATTTCACATATTCCTTACTCTAGTGCAAATGGAAATCTTATATATGCTATGATTTTTACTAGACCAGATTTGATTCATGCAGTTAGTGTGGTTAGCAGATTTATGTATAATCTTGGTAAAGAGAATTGGAATATTGTTAAGTGGATTCTTCGTTATTTGAAAGGGACTTCTAATTTTGGCTTGATGTTTGACAAGAATAAAGCAAAGGCAAATAATGTTGTTGGGTTTGTTGATTTTGATTATACTAGCGATCTTGATAAAAGAAGGTCAGCTTCTGGATATATCTTCTCTTTATATAGTTCTGCAGTTAGTTGGAAAGCATCTTTATAGTCTATCGCAACTTTTTCTACTACTAAAGCAGAGTATGTTTTTACTATTGAAGGTCTCAAGCATGCTATTTGGTTGTAAGATCTGGTTTTTGAACTTGGTATTTCATAGGAAACTATTTCTATTTATTGTGATAGCTAAAGTACTATTTGTTTGACCAAGAATGATATGTATCACGCCAAGACCAAGCACATTTATATCAAGTATCACTTTATTCATAATATTGTCGCTGAAAGACAAGTTGTTGTTGGAAAGATACACACTGATGACATTCTTGCTGACATGCTTACAAAGGCACTTTCAAATACCAAGTTCAAGCGTTGTCTGGACTTGGGTGGTATTCATGGTGCTTAATTACCCTTTGGGGTTTTTTGAAGATATTTTTATTATGAATTTTAAGTCAAGGAGAGGTTTGTTAGAGATATTCACATGTCCTCAATGTCCAATCTTTCCATATGTCAAATCTTTCCATACACGGACTCTTTATTTTGGCTATATAATGCCATCCCCATGTACATGTACATTGAATGATATAGTAAATTTGTCTCCTATATTTTTTCCTGCAAGGGTTTTCCACATTAAATCTTTATCATATTTTTGCTCTTCCTAACCCTAACAACAAAGTTGAGGTGAATCAAACAGTCAATGGAGATATCATAATCCACTAAATAAAGAAGGAAATTTTACTTGATATTTTCACTGTGTTCAGTGAATCCTGCTCCTGAATTTCACAAATCATCATGAACATTCAAATGTTTTGATATGTTTCTCTAGGTGAACATAAAGTCCTATGCGAGCATCAATAAGCTAGCTAGCAGTCAAGGACGGATCTAGTATTAGGACATGGGTGTACATATGTACACCCAAAATTTTTTGGCAAAAAACCCAATATATTTTCACTATGCTGGCCAATTGGCAATACACGGCCCAATAGGCAATACACGGTGCAATCGCCCATTTGCAAGCCCAACCAACCACCTTGTGTACCCCAACTCCCCTCAAGCCTAACACCCAACTAACTAGCTCCCTCTCTTTTTCTCCAATCTGCCTACACGGCTGCACCCGCACGCCCCTGTCCCATAGCCCTCTACCCCTCTCGCTCTCTCCCTATCCCCTCTCTAGCAGTGGTACAATCGGATAGCAGGGTAGGCATGCGATGGAGGTAGCAAGGAGCACCAGTGCGCCATTCACCGGGGGGCAATAGGGGTCCTTGGGTGCCTCCTTCTGGTCGAACCAAAGGATTTGGGTGGTAGCCAGCATCTAGCAAGTAGTTGGTGAAGGCTTCACCGATGGAGTTGGTAGGGCAGGTAGTGCCGTGTGGACCACCGACGCGCTGGCACGATAGGGGAGCCCCCTTGTGACCAAGTGAATTTCATTATTGAGCCTTGATTCCCAAAATTGAAATCCCCAATTCACAAATCAATCATCATTATGTTGATTTGTAATGGTGAATCATGATTTTTGAAATATAGATTGTAGAGCATTCGAAAATAAAGAGGAAGCCTATAGATTTGAAATCCTTGTGGGATAGAGCTGGAAAGAGGCAGAACATAGCTTCTACCTTGACACCAAAACATATATCAAATGAAAGCAATGTTCAGAGCACTTCTCCTTCCATTCAGCCGCAAGCACAGAATGAGTGTGATATCAAAGAGGAAACCCTGTAATATCCCCACTGTCCCCAATTACATATAATGAAGAAGATGATGAAGCAATTTATGATATTGATTTACTTCCCTACGATCCTAGAAAGAGGATTCTGATCACTTATTATAGTGCCAATGAACAAGATAAAGTTAGAAGGGGATGCATCGCATTGGGTCCATGTCAACCATGGCAACATAATTTTCCAAGAAGAAATGTTAGAGATATGCCTCGATACATAACTAGTTGGTATGATTCTTATAATTGGCTTGAGTATAGTGTGAAATGAGATGCTGCTTTCTGCTTTGTTTGTTATTTCTTCAAGGATAAAATAGTCATACTGGTGGAGAAAGATTTGTGAATGGAGAAATTGGAACCATAAAAATAGGTTTGACAAACATGTCGGTGGTATTAATAGTGCCCACAATGAAGCTCAAGAGAAATATGATTTCTTCATTGGACCTAAAGCATCAATTCGAGAGTCTTTTCTTCCAACATCAAACGAGACAAGGCTCTATATAAATCCTGCTTGACCTATTCATTTAAGTGCTTGAGGTTTCTTTTGTGTCAAAGGTCGGCTTCTTATGGGCATGATGAAAATGAAGAATCACATAATAAAGGAAATTCCCTTGAACTTCTAAATTGGCTAGCACAAATTTTGAAGTTAGCAAAGTGGCTCTAAAGAGTGCTCCAAGGAACAATCAAATGATTGTCCCTACAAAACAAAACGAGCTCATCAACTCTCGTGCCAAAGAAACCACTAGGCTTATCATGAAAGATCTTGGTGATGATTACTTTACAGTACTTGCAAATGGATCTAGTGATGTGTACCAATGGGAACAATTGGCTCTTTGCTTGCGTTAAAAAGGACGGGTGGTTGAGAGGTTTCTTGGTGTTGTTTATGTTGAAAACTTTACGGCTTTGACACTTAAAACTGCAATTGAGTCTTTGCTTATGGGTCATTCATTGAGCTTGGCTAGGGTCCGTGGGCAGGGATATGACGGAACTAGTAACATGAAGGACCAAGTAAGTAGTCTAAAGAAACTAATTATGATGAGTCTCCTTTTGATTATTATATTCATTACTTTGCCCATTAACTTTAGTTAACTCTTGTTGTTGTTAAGGATAATGGTGATTGTGTTTGGTTCTTTCAACAACTTACATGTTTGTTAAATGTTCCTGGAATGTCTTTAAAAAGATACAAATGCTTCGAGTAACTCAAGCTGAGCAAATTATAGAAGCATTAGAATTGGGTGACATAGAGACTAGCCAAGGTTTGAATCAAGAGATGGGCTTAGGTAGGCCAGATGACACTTATTGGGGATCTCACTATAAAATTGTTATGCATGGTATTTCTTTGTATCCTTTAATCCAGCGAGTTCTCATAAAGATTGGAGAAGATCACTCTCAAAGCACAGAGATTATCCATGCTCAAACTATGTTGATATCATTTGAGTCCTTTGAGTTTGTTTTTATGTCACACTTGTTGCTAATCATATTTGGGTACATAGATGGGTTAAGCAATGCTTTGCAAAAGATGGATCAAGATATCGTCAATGCTATTGATCTCATTTATTTGACAAAAACTCAATTGCAGTTGCCATGGGAGGATGATGGATGGGAAAATTTTGTTAAAGATGTCACTTCTTTTTGTGTGAAGCATAGCATTAGAGTTGCTAACATGGATGGTTTGTACATGCCAATTGCAAGATCCAAAAGGTTCTTCAAAAAAGTGAAGAATCTCCATCATTTCCATGTTGATACGTTTTTAAGTGTCATTGATAGGCAACTTCGGGAGCCTAATGAAAGGTTTGATAAAGTAAACACAGATTTGCTTCTATGCATGACATCAATCTTGTTGATTCATTCGCTGCTTAAAACAAGGACAACTTAGTTAAGCTTGCTAATTTTATCCTAAGGATTTCTCAAGCATAGAATTGATGCAGCTTGCCTTTCAACTTACACACTTCATTACTAACATCCGTAGAGACGAAAGGTTTAGATACGTGAAAAATTTTACCAAGCTTTCCATAATGCTTGTTGAAACAAAGAGGAATCTCATATATAGACTTGTTTACAAGCTTCTCAATTTGGTGTTGATTCTTACCGTAGTCAGCTGCTAATGTTGAAAGAGTATTTTCTTCGATGAATTATATGAAGAATAAGCTAAGGAATAGAATGGGAGAGCGGTACTTGAATGATTGCTTAGTTACATTTCTTGAGCGAGAATTTTTTCTGCAAGTTAATGATGACATCATATCTTGCTTCCAAGCCATGAAGGAATGTCAAGTTAGATAGTAGATTTCTTAATTATTTTGTAAACTCCCTCAATTATTTTGGTGCTATCTCTGGTAAAAACAATTTGTACTTTATATTGTGCTATTATGAACCTTTATGCTTTACATTGAACAATATTTTTATAACTCTGAATACCCATTCTGAAAATCCGATCAGCCACTGCTAGTGGTGATGCTGCAGGACAGGGTGCAGAGGTTGGAGTGGGACCGACCGTGCCTGTCAGTCCTCGGCGTCGAGAACAAACTGTTGTACGAGCTTCGGCTGCAGTGGCCAGAGCAGGTGTTCATGGAGGAAGAGGACCTGAGAAGAGTCATGGACTCTTCCAGGGTCATCAAGACGGCCTGGTAGTTACTAGCAAGATCGAGAGAAAAACAGCGATGCTTTGTTGAGTGGAGAGAGAGTTTTTTGTACAGCTGATGCCATTCTTTGCAAGCCGTCATTATTCTTTCCTCTCTTTTTTCCCCTCTTCTGCAGATATTCAGATTATATATGTACCTTGTATGTGTGTAAGATGTTGCAAGCCTCTTTAATCGGTTTTGATGTTTGTTGGCAAGAGCAATACATGTCGAAGGTTCTCAAGGAAATTTATGACTTTCAGAATGTGCATCTTCCAAACAAAATCATGATTTTCTGTAGCTTTCTACATCACAGGTTTCCCAAGTAAACAACAAAACGGGACATACATGTGCCTGCCGTTTGGTTTCTATGTGCGAGTGCGACTGCCTCTGTTGCATCCTGGCCCCTCGATGCCAAAGAGATGTTTACACCTAACAACGAGAATATATCTATTTGCTACCTCCAGATGCATTCTAGCGACAAATCACAACATTTACATGCTTTCGGCAAATGCGAAATGCTTCTATTGAAAAGCTAAGGTGGACCGAAACTTCAGAGCTTGATCTTGGTGCCATCCAGCTAGCTATCTTTTGCGGACTTTTTCCCCTTCTGCTTCTGCTTCTGCTTCAGTTGAGTGAGGCCAGGTGCCGTGATCTTGGCATTCCCAACAATGGCAGCCACCAATTCGGGGTCTGTGCAGGCCTTCATTAGCTCCTTCTCACGGTTTGTGGCATCAGGTGTGTGCAGGAATAAGCTCATCGCGGTTTTCACGGCTGAAAAGAACAAATTTGGACCTCAGAATACTTGATATAGCAAAAACATGAAGGGAAAAAGGGCAAAACTGATATGACTTTCATGTCCTTGATGTCCCAGAATGAGAAAGGAAACAAACCTTTTCCTTTCTTTGCAGTGCCTGGGGTGATCTTTACACGGTATTTGTATGTTTGTAAAGCGTTGTAAGGCGCACAAACAGGTACAGCATATAGCAAAATATCACTTGGCAGTGGATTTCCAGTTAAGTAGTCCAAATCAATCAATTTTTCTTTCTCTTCATCACCAATCTCATGGACGTCATCTTCGTCCATGGCACCGCTGCCAACAGCAGGAGCAGCTCTTTCATCCATACCATCTCTGCTTCTACCAACGTTCACATCAGCCGAATCCACCTCATATGTACTTTCAGGGCAATCACGAGAAAGATGACCAGACTTTTTGCATTTATAACATATTTTTAATGAGTCGTCTTCACCTGCAAGAGTAAAAAGGTACAACAGTTGAGAGACCAACATAGCCAAATATAAAGAATGATAATTTGCACCACTCATTTTACAATTCAATGTCGGGAAAACTATGTGAACGAAATAACAATATTATATGTCATAAAAACTAGTAAACTGGGACAAGGATTAGTTAAACCATCAGTTTGGCAAAGTTTCTTGGTCGCTATGGTACAGGGTAGAATTATAACCGCAACAACGTAATGGAACCACTATTATTAAGTCGTCGCCTAGGCAACGCCTAGGCGACGCCTAGGTGTCCAGTCGTCGGAGGAAGACCGCCATGGCTGGTCGCCTCGCCTAGCTGGGCTTGGTATGGACAGGGGCGAGATCCGCCACGGCCTCGAGCGTCTCCGGCCGCACCGCCATCTCCTCCTCTGCCGTCGTTGCGAGATCCGACGTTCCCGCCTCGGCTCCGAATCCGCCGTCCCAAATCTGTCCATCACCGTCCCAGATCTAGTCGCCATCATTCCCGATCTGCAACGGCCATAGGTGGGGGCGGAGGAGAGGGGAGAGGAGTCGGCAGCCATAGGGGGAGGGGAGCAAAGACGTCGCCGACGGCAAAGAGAGGAGAGGAGTCAGCGGTGGCTGGGATGGAGAGAAGGCGGCGGTTGGGTTGGAGAGGTGCGTGTGAATGGAGAGGGAGGAGGGGGAGCAGGGAGGTGAAAGTCGGGGCGGTTGGCCGGTGGTTTGGTGCGGCCGGCCGCTGGCAGTGTAGCACTGCAGCTAGTGCTAGTGCAATGCGCCAACACCAAATTGATGGGAGGCTGGCACCGAGAATGGGCCGGGCCAGGATTCCAGCTCTTGGACTAGGAAGTAGAATTTGACTGCTAGTGTTGCTGGTTTGATGGTGTGCTACTACTGCTACCTTGAACATTTTTTTGGTCGCCTAATCCTCGCCTAGGCGTCCAGGCGCCCCGGAGGCGACTCGCCTCGCCGGGGCGCCGCGATAACCATGAATGGAACCATCATAAGTAGAAACCTAAAAGAAGAGGAAAATGTGAGAAGTACCAGCTGATGGTTTTGATTGTTTTGCAATGGCTCCATCTCCATCTTGTGAAGGTTTGTCCTTTCGTGAAGCTTTTCCAGATGACTAGTATCGGGAAAAAGATAAGGTTAGCACTTGCAATACAAAAGGAAAAGAGTACAATAGGAAACAAAACAAAGGGTAAGAGATGTTATTACCGCAAGTAAAGCCATACGGATTTCTCTTTCTTCTTCATCCTGCTCTGCATACTTCTCTTTAATCTTCTTAAGCTTGCCCTTCTGTCCGCGACTTACTTTAGGATTAGCAGCTTCTGCATTTGCCTTGCCTATTTCCTGCTGTGAATTACCTGGCTTTTTAACAGCTCCACCATTTTGGGAATCACTAATAGCTTCACCAGTATTCTGGCCCTTCTTCAGTTTTCTTCTCTCTGCTTTTGATATGTATGGTTTCTCTCTTACTGTTGTTTTTTTCACATCAAGATCATCAGTGTCTTCTGTTAAAATTGAACGACTGCTGCTGAGCAAAGAGCTTTTACCCGATACCTTTGCAGGGCCTAGACCAAGATTCTTATCAAGCAGATCCTCAAGTTCAGTTGAAACAGAATAATCACTTGTTTCTTCCTTGAAAGTGGAAGTATCATTGTTTTCCACAGTTTGGGTTTCTGCAAGCTGTTCAGATGAGTCAACATTATACATATTATTAGGCAGATTAGAAGGGCTAGTATCATTTTGGTGAACACTGTTGTCATCCCTGCTTGATTCATCTTCATGAGTTTCCTTCCTTGTGTCATTGTCACTAGCAATTTCATCGTCCGATTGAGGATTACTTTGCTGCTTGCGAGGGTCCGCTTCAGTTTCTGGAAGCGCCTCATCTTCACCCCTGACCCTCCTTTCATTTAGATGAGATGCCAAGGAGCTCTCATCCAAACGGAAGAGGATACCGAAGCCCATAACAAGGGGGTGAGGCGGGAGGAAATTTTTCTTGCCGCGGATCATAAAACTACCAACAGTGAGGTACTCGCCAGTGGGAGCCGTTTTGCTAACTTGATGAGGATAAACCCACCAAGCACTTGTAACAATTTTTGAATCCCACGCTTTGCTGTGGCAAACCTGCAGCAGAATTCCATGATTGAAAGGTTTAATTCATAGTTTTAGATGAACAATAAAAAATATTGCCGTAACACATTTAGGGATAACATAATAAGACACTGGACTTACAGTGAAACATCCTGCTTGGTTTAATGTCAAGGGTGGTATTGGACTATCAGGTTTGTGATTCTTGATTATTGTACTGGAAGCTCCATGTAACTCAGCATGCACATACCTATTCAAGATGCAAAATCAGCCAGTAGCCTCTATGAGTGTGTCAAGGAACTAAATAAACATATCATTGTATTCTAAAACTTATCGAGGCATGACAGTGAACGCTATGTTTTCTATTATTAATTGCAAAATACCAGAGACAAAAGAAAAAAAATGCACTGATAATAAGCTTTATAGCTACTATAAGAGATATTTCTGCCATCGTTTGCAAGGTGAAATGGGCAGCGAAGTTACTTAGTACTTACAGATCTCCTTTAGACATATAACGCTTGACAATCAACTCATTTTGTTGAGCATCTCGTCCACTTATAACCAGATAGTTTTCACTGCTGATGAACCAACTGAATTTCTCGAACCAGTGAACTTTGCGCATATGAGTGATTGCAGCTACAGTTTTTTCCTGCGGTTGTCAAGATATGAAGGTTATTTTACAATTACACAAGACCATTTGCTAAGTCAATTTCTTAAAACAACTACTATAAACACATAATATGACATTATATAAACAAGGCACATATACAAATGCTTGGTTCAAGGCTAGGTAAAAGCCTTTTATCTGTTCATTGCCCCTCTATTATAAAAAATGCCAGTGTACTATTAAGAAGAAAACCAAATGAATAATTTAGTTTTTTATTTCTTTCTTTCTAGAGGAATATACAGGCTGAGAGTTGTTTATGCTAAGAAAACTAAACAGTGGATCTTAATCAACATGTTCTGATATGAAGGAAATGTTAATTGTCAACGGACAACTTTTGCAGTTTTTCTTGGTAACAAGTAGTACAGCGACGAGGAACCTGAGCAAGCTGAAGACGTGTCTTTTTCTCAGCTGCTTTGAACGCTTTCTCATGTGCTGTGATAGTCTTCTCTTGTTTGGTTTCCTGTTTTTTCTTCATTTCATACCATCGCCTAGCATTTGCATGTGCAGAAAGTGATAAATCAACCTCTACCTAAAAGATATGAAAAGAAAAGTTTCATGAAGACAAGAAAACAGCACGGAGAAATTGATAGTGCACAGTAAATTAAAGAAGACATACAAGTAAAATATAGGTATAATTTTTAAGCAATGTCAAATGCAGCATGTATAACGTATCCAATTAGCCCTCTCATGCCCATTTTTGTGTAAGTACCAAGTGAACTCTCCATCCAATCAATGTTCAGTATTTCAATTCAGGAAAAATTTCTTTCACATGATTTTCTAAAGCAACATAAAATAGTGATAAGAGATACATTATTTAATATAATAAAAGAGTTGATGACTAGTGGGTGGCTCTCCATCAAGTAAAAGTACTTTAGTTAAAGTAAAAATGTCTGTCTATAGAGGTGGAAGACAAGAAATTTCAAGTTATTCAAGGTACATACAGCAGTGGATTAATGTTCAACATAGAATACGTACACCAAATCAATGCAACACTAATAAAAGAATAAATTGCAGAAGGATTAAAAATCAATAATCCAAATAGAACTGCTGCACGTACATGGCACATCAGGTGAGAAAAAAGCATACAGTCAACAATTGCCAATAAGATTCAAGTTAAACAAATAATGGATCTTTTCATGATACAGACAATATTCATGGAAGCAAACTAGGCATTTGAACAACATAGAACATACCTTCTCAACAGGCGCTGTTTTCTCATCCTCATCCATGTCATCAAGATTATTGCTTAGGAGTAGAGTAATGCAATTTCTTTCAAAACTGAGCTTATCGATTAGACCAGCTACTGGGTTTCCAGCCTTTCTCTCCTCTTTAATCATGCGAGCAAGAGCATCCCAACTCATTCCATTTGCAAGGGAAACACGAACGGCTATAATTGCTGCATCCACATCCTCCAAATTATACTCGATTAGTTCTGCCATCCTGATGCAATGGTCCACTTCCTTCCTCAACATATGTGCACGATTCTCCTGCATGGCAGAACGGATGAATAGACTATCAGGTCTCTAATATATCAAATATGTGGAAGAAAATAACAATCCTCCAAATAGATCAATGCTCCAGCAAATTAGAGCGATCGATTGCAAGCATGCATTGGAGGACAGGGTTGGGGGGGGGGGGACCTGATCCAATTTTATTTTATTAAGCCTCTGAGCCACTGATTCCTCTTTTGCTTTATGCTGTTGATTCACCCTTTGACTTTCAATTTTGCTGTAGAACTCATCTAGTGCAGCATCAATTGTCTCAAATTGATCATATTCCCTTGACTTAAATTGATTAAGCAGAACAGGGCAATAGTCATCATATATCTGAATATAGGAACAATAAAAAAGTTAGGTTCGCAACACATGTTAATTACGCATAAAACAAAATAACAAATTTGCACAGTCACTTTCACAACAGTACTAAAAGAAACATAAGAACAATAGACATACCTTCTGGTTAGTAGAAGACCCTTCTGAGGGTGTGATGTTCTTCTTTGCAGACATTTTATTCTGCATGAGAATGTACCCCTCAGGAATCCTTTGACCAGATATGATATCTACAAGCCAGTCCTCAAACCTTGTAATAGATTCTATTAGAGACTGAATAGTATGGTCATCAATACTGCTCTCTGGACCTTTCCCAACCTTTGTAGTTGGAAGCAACCCAGCATCCAATATGATATGCTCTGCTAGCGCTGGGCCATAAGCCAATGTCTCCCCAAGAAGCGTCTTCAGAGTAGCTTTATTTGATTGAGCACCATTACTGGCTTTTATATTTGAACCTGACTGCTTAATTTTTGCAGCAGACTTCTTTTCTGTTCTATTAGATGGTTCTTCGGATTTATCAGTAAGAGGCCCTCCATCATTGGTCGATTCAGTAGGTTCCTGGGCATCAGCTGAACTAGATGTAACTTGAGAAGATTCTTTATCATCTACTGTATTAGACAGTGTCAGTGTGTCTTTTAACTTTGTAAAGTCAGTCCTTTCAAAAACACGGCAAGCTTCTACTGGATAACGATGGCGTGACATGATAGCCAATCCTTTGTTGTCATCTCTGCAATTTGCACAATACAAGTAAGTATAATAAACAAACTTTGGCAACAAAGGTAAAGACTAAAGAGCACTCTTGGATAGCATGTTGTACAGAAACATTGATATTTTCATGTCCGTGGTCATTAGTGCTGCAACAGAACCAGTAATAGCGCCTAATATGTACAGTGAATTCAAATAGTACTGCACAAATTAGACAATAACCTGTGAGAACGGAGTAGTGTCATCACTGTGTATTCTGAATCCGTGAGGAGGATATTTCCTTGTGCATATAGCTCCAGAATTACAAAATGTGCGTTACTGCCAAGTCCAAATTGAAAAAGGATAATCTGCAGAGTTGAAGCAAAAATAAATAAATGGCTCAACCATCAACAGTACAAAGCTGCTCACTTAAAATTTTTATCCGAGAGGAAGAGAAATGAGAACAGTACCCTATCATATCCAAGCATACGGACATCTTCAAGCCTCTTGCTGCGTATGTGTTTCCGTAGCTTGAGAGTGAATCCTGAAGGTGTGGCGCTCTTGTCACTGCACAAGTACATAACCATGGGGGTATAAGCATTAATGTTCTGACATGAGATAAACATCAATCAACGACGGTGAGTAGCATCTCACCGGACATATTGAGTGGTGTGCAGCCTTACACCACTTTCCATCAGCAACAAAACCTTCTCGCTTTCCCCTGACTCGGTGATACCACTGCTGTTCATCAACTTGAAAAGATAAGTCTGTCCAAGAGAAAAAAAAAGGATCATGTGAAACAATTCTTCTATACGCAGCAAACCGTATGCGTCGCGCAAGAATGCAACAATTTATTGTAATCCACCCAAGGAGATGGTACACTCGATTGCCGGCAGTTTGATGCCGTGGCAACAACAACAGGAAACCCAAAGAAGCACTCAACGCACTAGGCAACACAAATATCATGTATCTCACCGAATTAATTGCCTGAAATGCGTACCGACAGACGCGTAGCAAGATAGTCTGCCCATGGTATAATGGGCCAATCAACATGGCAATTTCACGCGCTAAGGGATACATCCGTGGCATCAAACATTTACAGAAGCCAACACAAGGCAACCTAACAGCGCGACGAATCGCCATCAGCGCAGCACACTAGGAAGAGAGAGCTATACCCTACCCTAGGACCAAATTGTTTGTTGTTCTAATGAACAGACTACCACAAGCCTTACAGTACCAAATACCAATCCAAGCACACGCAGGTCGGTACATAGCCCCCGCGGAGAAAACGTTCCGAATCCGATCGCCGTCTCGTATCTGCTCGCGTTCCAGGCGGGCTGCTAGGCCGCTACGGTTCGGGAGGGGAGGGGAGGGGATGTCGAGGCGAGGCGTGGTACCGAGCGACCGACCGACCTTGGGGGTGATGTCGTAGACGTTGGAAAGGCGCATGCCGATGAGGCGGCGGAGGCACTTGACCTCCGCCGCCACGTCCGCCGTCGTCATCCGCGCCTTCACCATCTCCGCCGCCGCCGCCGAGGGGTGTCGATGCTTCCTTCGTTTCTTTCTTTCTCTCTTCGGGGAGTTTTCTTCCTCAAACCGTCCCAGCACGAATCTCAAAGCATTGCCGGCCTAGGCGTCTTGACTTTTAAAAGCCCAATCTGAGCCCAGCTCGATGGTTGTGCGAAGGTGAGTTTTCGGTACTCAGTGAAATTTTAATGTACAGTGGTATTATTAGAATTTTTAAAAATTGTATAAGTTTGATCTTTGAAATTTTTATGGTAATTTAGGCATACTTTCAGGGCCCTTCTCAAAAAGTTTCAAAATTTTGCAACATGCTTTAACAAGTCAACTAAGGGCATGTTTGGTAGAGCTCCAGATCCCAGCTTCACGTAAGATATGAAACTTGTAGGCTAAAATAAAGTGAATTAAATTTATATTTTTAGTCTAAAAAGTAAACAAAATAATCTATCTAAACACTTTTAGGGCCTATTTGGTAGAGCTCCAGATTCTAGCTTCTCCTGAAATCTGAAACTTGTAGGCTAAAATAAAGTGAATTAAGTTTACATTTTTTTGTCTAAAATGTAAACAAGATGATCTATCTAAACACTCTTAATGTACTCACAGCTTCAGCTTTACGAATCTGGTGAAGCTAGAATTTTCAGCTTCACCAGATTCACGATTTTGGAGAAGCTGAATCCCTGCCAAACACACCCTTAATGTACTCACAGCTCCAGCTCCACAGATCTAATGGAGATAGGAATAGAGCCCTACCAAACACACCCTAAATCAATGAAGTTGCTTTAAATGCATTAGCACCATTGCCATATTTTTTAAAAAATTGCACAAGTTTGATCATAATCTGAAATTTTTGCGATAGCTTAGTCATCCTCTCAAGACCTTTCTCAAAAAGTTTTAAAAATCAAATTCGTTTGATGGCTCTCAAAAACCAAAAACAGCGAAATTTAAATGCATTTGGAATTTCTAAAAATCGCACGAGTTTAATCATGGTCCAATTTTGTTTATGGTAGCTTATGCATACTCTCGGAACCCTTATAAAAAAAGTTTCAAAAATTTCCAATTTGATTTATTATCTCAATTAAGTCAATGGATTTGCTGTGAATGTATTAGTAATATTGTCAGAATTTTTAAAATTTTTATAAGTTTGATCATGATCCAAATTTTTTATGGTAGCTTAGTCATGTTCTAAGTACCCTTATCAAAAAGTTTCAAAATTTGCTAACATTATTTGATAGCTCAATTAAATCAACAACAAAATTACCTCAACCGGTGAAAGGACCTAAATGTAATTAGGTATTTTTTAGGGCTTTCATCGAGGAAGGATAGGTGGTAACTCTATGGAGTTAATAAAGGTAGCATTGGCAGCGAAATTACAAGTTTACAACACTGCTATTCTGCAGGTTCAAAAACGGAAATTACCGCAATATTCAGCCACCGTTCATTCAAAACACGTCCGGTATTGGGCAAGATACGAAACTCTCAAAACAGTAAAAATGAGAGGGTGCAGATCAAGGAGTTCTCGGCCCAGAACAAGAAAGACACTTTTTACAGCAGCCGTGCCTGCCTGCTGGCTGCTGCTGCTGCTGCTGTTGCCGGCACAAGCAGATGAAATCATCTTCAGATGAATGATTCTTTCTTGCTAAGTTTAACAAGGTAAATTCAGATTGTAACGACAGTGCGATGTAACCGGAAGCTTGATCAGCTCAGACCTGTGACTGGGAGCAACCAAAACCAATAATTGGTACTACCACATCACGCCATGAACAGCATCATTAATTCACCGTCTCCTCGTTACCCCAGCTCATAACTTGAAGGATGCATGCAGCTGCTGGGGAGGTGATCAGCGGATGATCTCGTCCTCGGATGCCACAACCTGCTTGCTCAGCCTTTGCACCGTAGCAAATGATCTCGACGCGGAGATGCTTCGCAGAAGACGTACAGGTACGGGATACCGAAATCTGCTGCTGCCAATGACGAGCCTTTCACTGGGTGCTGCTGCTTTTGAGGATATATATCCATAGGAATACAAGATCAGGCAAGCTCCCAAGAATTTGGAGCGCGCTCTCTTCCACTGGGTTGATATTGATGTCCAGGTAATTAACTCAGGTGGTCTAGCGAGGCTGTCCACTTTGGAATTCTGGGGAAATAGTAGGCTGTGCTGATCATCTCAAATTTCTGGAGATGGGGAGGAGGGAACCAAGAGTCAGACAAAGAATCGAGCTTGGAGACGACGAGAGTAATAAATTTAAACCCGCAGAGATCGGAGGCTGAGTGTGCCCAGTTTGCCAAGGGACATGACCGAATTGTCTGCATAAGTTTTCACTTGACGGTGTCCACCGCAAAAGTGCCAATTTAGCCCAAGAATTCTTAGTTTGCTCAAACTGCCCAGGTCCTGCAAAGAAGATGCCGAGCTGTTTTGGTTGATTTTGATGTCTGACAGATCCTGAAGAGCTTGCATATTCGCAATTCCTTCTGGTAATTCTAAACCATCAATAAGTAAATGTTGCCAGCCGTTGTAGTCTAACAATACTTGTTGGTACTGCTTTCAAAAAAGTTTTCAATACTTGATGGTAGCTTCTTTATCTTGGTGCATTGTTGGTAGCTTCTTTATCTTGGTGCATCTAACGTCCAATGTTTCTGTTAGAGATAACTCAAATATCTTAATTTATCCTATCTTATAATTTTATCTAAATAGATTGTTAGTCTAAATCTTCTACAATTAGGACTCTTTTGGCTATATAAACACTATGTACTTATAATCCTTGAAGCATTATAGTAGATTAATTGTTTTCCGTGATTTTTTCCCGCAAGGGTTTTTCCATGTTAAATTGTGTCTCCAGTTATTTTGCCGTACTAACCCTGACAAGTGATATCAGAGCTCTAACAAGTTGTACTCTTCTTGACGGTAATGTGTTTGTCATATTCTTCAGGACTGTCCATAGGGATCTTTAAGGAGATTTTGGTAAAAAAAATATCAATTGAGAAGACAACTAAATTAAGTGTTTTGTCACTGTTAATTGGAATTTGGTGTTTCATTGCCATTATTTTATTGTTGTATTCACCATTTGAATGCATTGCAATTTGGATCGCTTGCGCGGCTATTATGGAGGTTTTGGCAACGTTCATTTGGAATTTAATGACACCCTGATGGTAGCATTATACTCTTCGAAGTTTTTCTAGTGAAGATCTTACTCCAATGTTAGTTTGAGATGAAGGTTTAAAGTGTAAGAAGGAGTTTGTTTCTGCGTAGATACTACAATATTATTTTGTTGCCTTTACTTGATATGAGGGGTCTATTGTAATTTATGCTCTATTAATGGCACGAAAGTTTTCTTCATATTAACATTTTTTGGCGTAGTTCCAACCATGTTCTAGATTTTCAGTAGGCACTTACCGAATTTTGTGTTCCAGATAGAGCATGTCAAAAGTCCATGTTATATGTTCTTCACTATCTACCTACACCACAGGTGGTGTCTTAACTTATGCCATTTGATGATTGAGTGTTTGTTTCATAAGATCAATTGCATAGACTCTTACTTTACTAAGGTTATGAATCTTTGAAGAACCAGATTTCTTCATCGCTATGTTGATAGCTGTGTGTTTGGATTAACTATTCCAGTCTTTCTCTCAACCTTATGGTGGTTTGCTCAATCTTGTTTTATGAGAAGCATTTGGATAAGACTATTCTAATATTTGTCTTTTGCACTATAAGTATTTGGATTAGTTGTTCTAGTCTTCCTTGTTAATTAGTCATTTGGACTTTTAACGCACTTGTATTCAGTGCTTAATTACTCTTCGGAATTTTCTGGAAACAATTTTGTTATATATTTTGAGTTAAAAGAAGGTTTGTTAGAAATAACTCAAATATTTCAATTTATCATATCTTTTAGTTTTATCTAAATAGGTTGTTAGTGTCTTCTACAACTAGAACTCTTTTAGCTATATAAACCAACTTCCTGTATTTGTGATCCTTGAAGTATTATAGAAGATTGTTTCTTATGTTTTTTCTAACAAGGGTTTTTTCATGTTAAAATGTGTCTCTAGTTATTTTATCATGCTAACCCTAACAAATGGTATCAGAGCCCTAACAATTTCCAAATATTGTAATTCTCCTAGCTGTTCACGACTGCAAAGAAGATGCCGAGCTGTTTTGGTTGATTTTGATGTCTGACAGATCCTGAAGAGCTTGCATATTCGCAATTCCTTCTGGTAATTCTAAACCATCAATAAGTAAATGTTGCCAGCCGTTGTAGTCTAACAATACTTGTTGGTACTGCTTTCAAAAAACAATACTTGATGGTAGCTTCTTTATCTTGGTGCATTGTTGGTAGCTTCTTTATCTTGGTTCATCTAACGTCCAATGTTTCTGTTAGAGGTAACTCAAATATCTTAATTTGTCCTATCGTATGGTTTTATCTAAATAGATTGTTAGTCTAAATTTTCTACAACTAGAATTTTTTTTGCTATATAAACACTCTGTACTTACAATCCTTGAAGCATTATAGTAGATTGTTTCCCGTGATTTTTTCCTGCAAGGGTTTTTCCACATTAAATTGTGTCTCCAGTTATTTTGCTATGCTAACCCTGACAAGTGATATTAGAGCTCTAACAAGTTATACTCTTCTTGACAGTAATGTGTTTGTCATATTCTTCAGGACTGTCCGTAGGGATCTTTAAGGAGACTTTGGTAAAAAAAATATCAGTTGAGAAGACAACTGAATTTGGTGTTTCATCACTATTAATTGAAATTTAGTGTTTCATCACCATTATTTTAGTGTTGTATTCACCATCTGAATGCATTGCAATTTGGATCGCTTCCGCGACTATCATGGAGATTTTGGCAACGTTCATTTGGAATTTGATGACACCCTGATGGTAATATTATACTCTTCGAAGTTTTTCTAGTGAAGGTTTTGCTCCAATGTTAGTTTGAGATGAAGATTTAAAGTGTAAAAAGGAGTTTGTTTCTGCGTGGATACTATAATATTGTTTTGTTGCCTTTGCTCGATATGAGGAGTCTATTGTAATTTATACTCTATTAATGGCACGAGAGTTTTTCTTCATATTGACATTTTTTAGAGGAGTAGTTCCAATCATGTTCTAGATTTTCAGTAGGCACTTACCAAATTTTGTGTTCCAGATAGAGCATGTCAAAAGTCCATGTTATATATTCTTCACTATCTACCTACACCACAGGTGGTGTCTTAACTTATGCCATTTGATGATTGAGTGTTTGTTTCTAAGATCAATTGCAGACTCTTACTTTACTAAGGTTATGAATCTTTGAAGAACCAGATTTCTTCATTCACGAAGTCAGACAATTCCTCTCATATTGAATGGCAAGTACTTTAACTGAAAAGCCTCCTTATATGTTTAAGATAATTGTTTTCCGGCTCATGTCTACTTTCCAAATCTAACACTCGCAGAAATCGAAAGTTTGAAAGAGGAGGCATCGATCGTGAGACCCACATATAGTGAGGATCGAACATGAGAAGCTGCATCCAAGGGTGGTAGGTGGTCCAAGAGTAGTATAAATAGGGTGGAGGGTAGCCTCCTCCCTTGAAAGTTGTAGAGGTTTTTGTCTTGCCTTGTAGAGGTTTTTCTGCTCCTTTGAGCTTTGCCCACCTTGTTGTGTGGCTTTGTAAACCTTCTCCTTCTAGAAATGCAAATCTTTTTCATTCAAGCTTGAATTTAAATTACGCATTTACTTTATGTCTTAAATTCAGCATCTAAATTTCTACAATTTACTTTCACGCAATTTACTTTCTTGCAATTTGGATTTGCCTCCCCTCCTTCTAAATGCTGATCTTGGATGTCTTGAGTGTGTTCATATGGTTTTACATCTCTTTTGCACTCTTGGATTGAGTAGAGATCATCTTTTCTTTCAAGTTCCAACTCTGTCCAGAACTTGTTCTTCGTGCAGCAGTTAGTATTTTATTTTTCAAAAAATCTAGAAAAATCCTTTTTGAGTGATTCTTATTGAAGAAGGTGCGGGACTCTAATATACACTTGTAGAAAAATTTTGAAGTCCACTTGTTGCACCGTTTGGGCGCCATGAGGTGAAAACTGAGCCCCAAACTTTCTGCTCGAAGTTTCTGACTATCTGTATTCTTTGATTTTTGCTGATTTTTCTGTAAGGATTTTTGAGGAGAAATTTGTTAAAGTTCTTTACAACTCATCTGCTCATAGGGAGAAAAATTCTCAAAATTTCTTGAGCTGCAGAAGCCCACCAACCTCCTGTTCTAAATGAGAATAGCTTCTGGAAATTCTGTTTTTGCTTTTCTGAAAGTGGCTTTTGTGATTTGAATTGATCTCCTTTCTAAAAGAAAGAGTTTGAAAGGACCGAGATGTCGCCTAGAGGGGGGTGAATAGGCGTTTACAAATTTTAAATTACAGCGTAATTTTAAACTTCGGATACTCCGAATTTTACTTCGGACTATCCGAGTGGTTCGGATAGTCCGAGCCAAATTTCGGATAGTCCGAACTGGTTCGAGCACAAGAACCCTAGAAAATAGATCCGCAAATCTAGAGAATGATTCTAGTGTCAAATGATGTATCTTAACTAGGAATACTTGCGTAAAGTGAAATCTCACCAATATCTACAGAAGAAGCTATTAACCCTTGAATCCCCAAAAGATTAAGCTAAGCACAAGATGAATAAGTGAGAGAATCAAGAACCAAGGAAAGACACGATTTTTCCAAGTTCGGATCCTTGAGGGATCCCACGTCTCCGCTTGAGGCGCACAAAGCCGGGTCTCTTTCAACCCTAATCCTCTAGGTGTTGCACCAAGCACTCACCTACTTTTCTTTGAATCCTTCCTTGTGGAGGTGGATTCAACCTTCACAAACTTCCGCAGGCCCCACACGAAGATCGGAGCTCACCGTGACTCCTAGCCGCTAGGAGTCCTCAACCTCAAGAGTAAAGAATCTCACAAGAAATCCGATTGAGGATGAACCACGTGCTCAAGATGAATCACAAACACTTGATCTTCCAATCTCTCAACTTAATCTCCTCCAAAGATTCAACAATCACAAGATTTGAGGGAGGAGAACACTAGAGCTTTGAGAGAGAGTGAAAGAGTCATGGAATGAATTGAATGCACTTGGTAATGGGTAGGTGGGAGTTGGGGAGGTATTTAAAGCCTCCCAAAACTAGCGAGGGGTGAATAGCGTTTACAAATTTTAAATTACAGCGTAATTTTAAACTTCGGATACTCCGAATTTTACTTCGGACTATCCGAGTGGTTCGGATAGTCCGAGCCAAATTTCGGATAGTCCGAACTGGTTCGAGCACAAGAACCCTAGAAAATAGATCTGGCAAATCTAGAGAATGATTCTAGTGTCAAATGATGTATCTTAACTAGGAATACTTGCAGAAAGTGAAATCTCACCAATATCTACAGCAAGAAGCTATTAACCCTTGAATCCCCAAAAGATTAAGCTAAGCACAAGATGAATAAGTGAGAGAATCAAGAACCAAGGAAAGACACCGATTTTTCCCGAAGTTCGGATCCTTGAGGGGATCCTACGTCTCCGTTGAGGCGGCACAAAGCCGGGGTCTCTTTCAACCCTAATCCTCTAGGTGTTGCACCAAGCACTCACCTACTTTTCTTTGAATCCTTCCCTTGTGGAGGTGGATTCAACCTTCACAAACTTCCGGCGGCGTCCCACACGAAGATCGGGAGCTCACCGGTGACTCCTAGCCGTCTAGGAGTCCTCAACCTCCAAGAGTAAAGAATCTCACAAGAAATCCGATTGAGGATGAACCACGTGCTCAAGATGAATCACAAACACTTGATCTTCCAATCTCTCAACTTAATCTCCCTCCAAAGATTCAACAATCACAAGATTTGAGGGAGGAGAACACTAGAGCTTTGAGAGAGAGTGAAAGAGCTGTTGGAATGAATTGAATGCACTTGGTAATGGGTAGGTGGGAGTTGGGGAGGTATTTAAAGCCTCCCAAAACTAGCCGTTTTTCACTTCAGCCCGAGACTGTTCGGATAGTCTGAACCCATGTTCGGATAGTCCGAACCATTTGAAACTAGGGCAATGGAACACATAGTTCGGACAGTCCGAACGACACTTCGGATAGTCCGAACCAAAATGACTTAGCCCTAACCGAGGGGGTCCACTCGGATACTCCGAACCTATGTTCAGACATTCCGAACCAAAATGAACTCGATCAACAGAGAGGGTTAGCTCGGATACTCCGAACCTAGGTTCGGACATTCCGAACCAAATTTTGCCTGAGCAACCGAGGGGGCCAGTTCGGACATTCCGAAGGTTTGTTCGGATACTCCGAACCATTTTGAACTTTTTGCCCCCAAGACTTTACACATTGACTCATATTTAGACTAGGATTCATCATTGAGCACATTGGATCATTCTAAAACTATTTCTTGCCAAATCCCTCTTAATAGTACGGCAATTCTTAAACTCAAATAAGATTTAAAAAGCATATACAACCGTTGAGTTTAACCGACGCCTTTTCTTCTCGAATTTGAGGGACCTCTTTCCTTAAGCGACTTTCCCATGAGCGTATTCATCTGTTCACAATACTCATAAAGCTCATTAGTCACTTAATCTTGTTGTCATTAATCACCAAAATCATTAAGGGGCCTAGATGCACTTTCAGAGTTGAATTGATTCCTTCTTATTTTGTACACTAGAACTCATCCATGCAAGCTAGGGGTACACAAAATTATTTAGTTGTTCGGGGTTTTCACGATTTCCTTTGCGCGATCCTTTCGAGGTTTTAGTTGGAGTATTTTGGGGGAAAATTTGTTTGCGACCATTCACCCCCCCTTTGTTCGCCATCTCGATCCTTCAAGAAGCAATTATCATGGATGGTAACTTGCAATTTCCACGAGCACAACGACAGTCAATGGATAGTCGACGAACCTTATCTTGCAGTGCCAACTTATGATTTTGGTCATCAAACAAGGTGACAAAATTCTCTTTAGTTGATTTGGATATAATGAGATCATGAATCATATCATGGACTCGAAAAGCACCAGCTCGACCATCATATTGAATTCCAACTGTCTGAGTCATACCCCTGTTGATAAGATCAGTAAAATAGCATTCTCCAATTTCTTCCCAATCCTATTCATCATCCATATTGATGAATCCTTTGGCTATCCATCTCCTTACTAATGGACCCCTATTGATCACATAATCTTCGGAAATACACTAAGATATAATAAGCAAGTCTTCAAATGGTAGGGAAGATCGTTTTAACTAGGTAATAGTATCTTCTTCATATCTTCCAAATCTAAACTTTTCCCAAGTGTTGAACGAATAGAATTCCCATCTCGCCCACGAAGGCCCAGTCCCTCCCCTAATCAGAGACTATAAATAGGAGGCTCCCTCCATTGTATTCTCAATCAATCAATAAAGCGAGTGCTTCCCCCTAATTTCTGTGTCTCCTTTTTTTGTCTATTCTCCACAATATTATATTGTTAGGAAACCCCGGACTACTCTATAGCGAGGTTCCTCTACATTCCGTACCCTCTCCCATTCTTCTCTGGTACTGGCTTTATCAGCCAATAAACTAGCTATAGTAATGATTACCAATGGCATGCCCCCACATTTTCTCAAAATTTCATCGCAAATTTCTTTTAGATGAAGAGGACATCTTCCTTCAGAGCCAAAAGTTCGCTTTGGAAAATAGGCTCATGGACTCAGCTGCACTGAGAGGCTTTATGTCATATACACGATCATGGTGAGGTGAGCAACAGGACTTGGCTACTGTAGTGTTACGCATTGTTGTCAATATTATACTGGAACGATCATTTTCAAGCATTTGATTGTCCTTCATACTGATGTACTCCATGTATCATCAAATACAATGAAGTACCTACAAATGAAAAACAAGTAAATATAGTATTCATAAAATCCATTTTTTTAACATAAGCATGAAGCAAGCCTATAAGTAATATGCACTATATGGAAACAAAGCTGATTAGACCAACATATGAGTATGTGCCAAAGAACTGAAGTATTTGTTTGGAACAATATTTTTGTAAAAGCAGTATACCTCTTATCTATATGCAGCATACCTCTTATCCTTGAGGAATTGTCTTAGTGCATTGATGAGCTGCTGTTTGTCCCATGCTTCATTATTGATGCGGATATGCTTATGTACAGTGTTGGAACATGAGGTGAGGGAGGATGAGCACCAAAAAGAGACGATACGAATATTACTAGCACTAGAAGATACATGGGAACATTTGGAGGCGTGGACCAAGCCACACAACTTTATTCTATGTGGACCCATGTGGCCCCACATAGTCCCACACAGCCCCATTTCCTTCCATATATGTAGCCAAGGAGGAAAGAAAAGAACCAAGAGAGAAAAGGAAAGAAGAAGAAGAAAATAAAGGAAAGATTTCTGCAATCTTGAAGCATGAAAAGAGATCACCATAACTTGGAAAAAAAGATTAAACAATATTCAAGGAAGGAAAGGGATCACATAACTTAGCAAGAAGAGATTGTTGCCAAATTATAATAGTTTATTTCCAATTAGATGGGTGAGCACACATGGTAGGTATTGTTCACGCGCATTATTCATGATACTGTTCACCATCCTCTCTCTCCTATATTTATGTATGTATGCATGTGTGTACTCTATCTGTTGTAAATATAACCATAAATTTTTAGATTAAATATATACTCTTGATTCTATGACTTGTGCTCCAATACCTTATTAGAATAGGCAATTCCAATCTGAAATTATCATCATTGATCTTGTAACTTCTTCGAGGTGATTGCAAGGAACCATACATATACTTTCGCGCGGTCAAGTAGACGAGGAGTGAAGCATATTCTAGGGCGAATTCCTATGTCGCAGGTTGTCGTATCAAAACGGTGGTTAGTGCCAGTGTTTGTCAGGGTTCACAGATCCGAGTTATCTTCTTCGTCATCACAAGATCAGGCCACCGTCGTATCAATTACCAACACGCTCTTGCTAGCTAACCTGAGATAGTATGTTTATCAAGGTTTTCTTCATGTCAAGCTTCTGGGATATTTGACACAAAAGCCTGACACTCAAATTGCCCTTCAAGCTTCTGGGATACACTTTGCCTGCTAGTGTAGTCTTACCAAGGCCTCCAAATCCAACTATTGACACTGCCTTCAGATGATGCCACGATATGCCATCCTTATCCGTCAGTAAATTGACAATCTCATCGCTCTAGCCATCAATACCAACAAGGCCAGTCACATCTGCATAAAGAGCCGACAACCGAGGGTCGACAGCCATTCCGCCGGACTTGTAGACAACAGAATCATCAACCTTGTATCTCGCACGACGATTGCTCACCTGCACAACCCGGTTTTTCAGGCTTTGGATTTCCGTAGCAATCCTATGGCGGGTCTTCGTCACCTCGTCCTTCACTCCGGTGAGCAGCTTGTATTGGTCGGACAGTAGGGAGCCCAGCTTCACAAGAAGGGACCCCGTGGCTCCCCCTGATGCACTCACTAATTCCATCTTTGCAGTTGCCGAGAAGAGGATTAGAGGAGGAAACAAAGGATGGAATGAAGAAGCTGTGTACCTCTTAACTCAGATGACTTGGTTAGAGTGTAAGGTCATCTGTCAAAAGTCCAACAAATCACCAAGTCAAATCTTAAAAGGGGTATGTAGATTAGAAAATTCTTGAAAAAAAATCCTATTGGCAGTGGAGGCCTAAATGTCAAAAAAGAATGGTGATTTCGTATTATCCACCCATGGCCTGCTGGCAAGACAAGAGCGGTTGAACCAGAGTAAGGAGGTTCCATAAAATTAAGAAAAGTCATGAGAGGAAATGACTCAAGCATCCTCTTATAATTGCTTTGGAAAGACAAGAGATGAGACTTTGCATGGTTGGTAATAAATAGATGCATGGCTAATAATGGAACTTGGAAGAAAAAAGTGATGCACTATGCACCACAAACCCCATACCTCGACTAGGATGAAGTGCGTTTCTGATAAGTATGATACATAATATATTTAACACCCTTTCAGCCAGAATAGAGAACATTTCAGTCGTTGATCAAATAATACCACATATGAAGATCATAGAAGAAGTATTCCTGATGTTGTCACTGAACTGGCCAGATTCTAGCTGGGAAAAAAAACTTGCAATGGACTGCATGGCTAACACAAGAAAATCAACAAGCGCTCCTGCCAAACCTATTATGAAGAGACTTTTTACTATCTTCGAGAGGTATCAAAATTTACATTAAAGTAGTAACAAGAGGTAGCTCTTAAGGATAGTAAAAAGTCTTATGAATACATGGAAGGAAGAATAGATCAAGGATGGCACGATTAGAGAAGATATGCTGAACTCCAGTCAAAGCTAGCAGCATGTTTTAATTAGCTAATGTGGAAAGCATCTGTGCACAGTAATGCATTAGCTATAAATTTTAACAAGAATGAATAGAATATTGCAGCTTACGGAAAGATTATCCAAACAATTTTGCACCAGTGTTACATAGACTGAAGAAAAATTGTAGGCTCTCTGTTGTAGTAAAGCCAACATTATCAACATTTGAACTCAAATCCAACATTGTCAACATTTGAACTCAACTGTCCAAATTAATCATCAGATACAACAAGGCTAGTATGAACCATGAAGCCAGACAGCCAAGTTCTAAATAATACTACCGCTATTACAGAATAGATGACGTTGTAGGATTTTGCACTTCAACCAAGGCACGTGTAGAAATGGTTAGATCGCCATCCTTCATTAGCTCATGTATTGCTTTTGTATGGTGTGTTAGTCTATTCCAAATAATAAATAACATTGGGAATAATGAATGGTAGGGATACGCAAAGGAAAAAAACAGTTAAAAGTTGTCTCAAAATTGTAGAATAATATGTATTTAGAAACAAAATTTGAAAGTTACAATGACATATATTCAGGAACGGAGAGAGTAACTAGATAAATTTCAATAGGAAAGTAGACAAAGTCTAAATTCTACACATATCTTCTCTGGCAAATTAAGCAAATGGACCCATTCTTTGCTGTAAGGACAAATAACTTTTCATCCTAAATGTGTAAGGTGTATGAGATCAATATAGTGCAATATGTTACATGGGAAGCTCCTCTGTTTTAGTTGACACCTTCCTTGCTTCCATTTGAGAGAGTTCCAACAGTGGATAACTTGGTCTCATCGCGCCGCAAGCTGGGCAGACTCAACCTTCGATTTCTATCCATTCAGAGTAGTTACAGATACTCCATAGATTTCTTGTTGTATTCTTGGTTTCCCTCGCCTCATCTCCTCCAGAAGTTTTGGATGGGCAGGTGTGACTACTTCCCCAGAGTTCTAATTTGGATTGCATCACTTGACAACCTCAACTACATAGATATCAACCTTGATCCGGTAGAAGAGGAAGGACTGGGGATCCTTGGGAAGCAACCTGCTATGCTGTTTTTCTGGCTGACATCAAAACCAGCTGCTCCCGAAAAAAGGCTTATCATAAGCAGCAACTTGTTCATCTGCCTGAAAGAGTTGAACTTCACCTACTGGAGCAATGGGGAGCGGCTAAAATTCAGCATGCAGTATATGTATGTGTATACGGTAGTACAACACACCTGTAATTTTGTCAAACTAGCAAGGTGGTGCACTTGCCCGTGCACGATCCTTAAAGCATGCTTAAATGACTTAGCAATACATATGTGATTTTGCTTTTTAGAAAGTAGATCATTACATAATTCCATTTGTTATATTTTGATATTATATATTATAGGAGAAAATATATTCAACCTTCTTTGCAATACTTGTCACATGTGACCAAAATACTTACATAGCAAAATAGTAAACGCGGCATAACATAATGTTTTCTATTTAGATCATCATCTCTTAATTTTATTATATTATTGTAATGTTTGTACCTTTTTTCCATACTTCTTTTAATGCACATCATATTGCTTATACCAGCATAGCT